>CM036770.1:5185000-5785000 GCA_020796225.1 Arion vulgaris
TCCGTCACAGACTGTAGTGAGTGTGGAGTAGACTGTAGATATCTCAATTATCATTTAAGGAGTGGACTCGATATTTAATGCATGTGTCAGGGATGATGTATACAGTGTCAAATAGCCACTTAGTAGAAGATTTTCCTGCGTAAATACTGTTTAATATAACCACAAAGGACGTGCCCAGATGATGAATAAACTAAACACACTTATCACAACAACTAGGGTTAAACATAAGAGGTATACAGACTAAGGATTCACTTCATTGCACCGGATTTACCCAATAGGGTCTGGTCCTTCTCTGCAGAAATGGCGCGCAACCTGCCGAGAGTATTGCTTAAAGCCCGAACTACGTAGCTCCGACAATAATCCTAGGTATTTCAGGGGAAAAACAGCGAACAGAAAGACGCTGTTCAGACTCCAACTCTACCTTCAGAACTGAATGTAACAGTTTAACCCCGTAGTCACGTAGACCCCTGCTAGGTCGAAACATTTACAAGGGAAAGATACAAATTATGAGAATTAACCAAGCAAACGACCACCCAATCTCGCTGGGTGAAATCCCATTTCATGAGTTAGAATCATACACATCATATCCTGCACGAATGTCCTCTCCTGGGTGAGCTGAGAAGCAACATGTGGCCACGCCCAGTCGACCTGAAAACTAAGCTTGGGAAACCTGACAGACCTGAAGCTGACAGCTCAGTTTATGGTCCACAGTAAATTAAGCGTATGACCAGAGATTGGCTAAAGAAGGATACATATATTTGGGAAGCAATGTAGACAAAGGTAGGAATAGATTGTAGACAAAGGTAGGAATAGATTGTAGACAAAGGTAGGAATAGATTGTAGACAAAGGTAGGAATAGATTGTAGACAAAGGTAGGAATAGATTGTAGACAAAGGTAGGAATAGATTGTAGACAAAGGTAGGAATAGATTGTAGACAAAGGTAGGAATAGATTGTAGACAAAGGTAGGAATAGATTGTAGACAAAGGTAGGAATAGATTGTAGACAAAGGTAGGAATAGATATAGATGTCAGACTGTAAGAGAAGCTTTCATTGTACTTGTACATATAGATGTCAGACGGTAAGAGAAGCTGTCATTGTAAGCAATGTAGACAAAGATAGGAATAGATATAGATGTCAGACTGTAAGAGAAGCTTTCATTGCACTTGAAAATGTTATTGGTTGTTGGTTATTGGTTACTAAACTCACGCTATTATACTCCAGGCAGATCCATAGGTGCTCAGTCTCCCCCAACAGATATTGAAGAATATACATACTGATGGTTTCCGTGGTTCGCTGATTAAACACACTCTCAATCTGTCCTCAGGCATCCAGT
Organism: Arion vulgaris; assembly: GCA_020796225.1. NCBI lineage: Eukaryota > Metazoa > Mollusca > Gastropoda > Stylommatophora > Arionidae > Arion > Arion vulgaris. The sequence goes on from CM036770.1 coordinate 5,186,336, forward strand.
TATACTTGTACAACCAGTAACTTTCAAACTGCTTAAATCGCTGGATCGATTCAACATCTATTTTAGTGTCCTCTCATCCAACAAGATAATGTATGGAAGTTTAAAGAAATCTCAAACAAAACTCAGAGTATGTAACTACAATATTAGAACAGTTTTGCTGTATATGTTAGAAACATGGAGAAAGACTAAAACAATAAGGAATAAATTGCAAACATTCATCAACCTGATGTATGCACAGAATAGAAAGACTGAGATGGTATGATAGGATCACAAATGATGAGCTGATGGAGAGAACGAGATAGATCACAGTGAACCATCTATGATGTGAAGAAAGAGGATGGTGCTGATAAGGCACAATTTGAGCAAGCAAGTGGAGAATATAGCAAGAAGTGTCATTTTCTGGAACCGGCAGGGAACATGAAAGAGAGGGAGGCATAAAAATTCATGACGACCGTGTATTGCTGGGGCTCTCAAGGGGAGCAAAGAATAATAATACTGTGACATACAAGACATGTCGTAAGAGACCACTGAACTAGAGGTCTAGGGAAGCTACCCTAGTAAATAAACAAAGTCGCAGGAATCGGATGTGCTGGCCTACTTGTAGGCGCATAACTCATAGCGTACAATCGCTCTTGGGCTCGGATCACATACAAATCACAAAGAGTGGTTAACACCTGGTCGATATAGAGAATTCGAAGAAGAAGAAGCAGAAGAAGAAGCAGAAGAAGAAAAAACATGCATAAGAAGGTATTTGGAGACAGAGATGAACTATAATCGGATCATCTGGAAGTTTCTTCAGAAAATAGGAAGACTTGTTATGAGTTGCTTGTGGTGCTTATGCTCCAACCGGGGCTGAAAGGTACAAGAGACAGAGAAGACAACCAATATAACTCCGGACCATGGTTGAGTGCTTATGCTCCAACCGGGGCTGAAAGGTACTATAGACAGAGAAGACAACCAATATAACTCCGGACCATGGTTGAGTGCTTATGCTCCAACCGGGGTTGAAAGGTACTATAGACAGAGAAGACAACCAATATAACTCCGGACCATGGTTGAGTGCATCTGCTCCAACCGGTGTTGAAAGGTACAAGAGACAGACAACCAATATAACTCCAGACCATGGTTGAGTGCATCTGCTCCAACCGGTGTTGAAAGGTACAAGAGACAGACAACCAATATAACTCCAGACCATGGTTGAGTGCATCTGCTCCAACCGGTGTTGAAAGGTACAAGAGACAGACAACCAATATAACTCCAGACCATGGTTGAGTGCATCTGCTCCAACCGGTGTTGAAAGGTACAAGAGACAGACAACCAATATAACTCCAGACCATGGTTGAGTGCATCTGCTCCAACCGGTGTTGAAAGGTACAAGAGACAGAGAAGACAACCAATATAACTCCAGACCATGGTTGAGTGCTTATGCTCCAACCGGGGCTGAAAGGTACAAGAGACAGAGAAGACAATCAATATAACTCCGGACCATGGTTGAAAGTGTCATATCTCACCACAAATATTAACATTATTTTAAACAGTTTTTTCTAGTGTCCCTACTCAATGACAACAGAGACAACATACAGTCACAGAACAACAGAGACAACATACAGTCACAGAACAACAGAGACAACATACAGTCACAGAACAACAGAGACAACATACAGTCACAGAACAACACAGACAACATACAGTCACAGAACAACAGAGACAACATACAGTCACAGAACAACAGAGACAACATACAGTCACAGAACAACAGAGACAACATACAGTCACAGAACAACAGAGACAATATACAGTCACAGAACAACAGAGACAATATACAGTCACAGAATAACAGAGACAAATACAGTTACAGAACAACAGAGACAATATAAGTTACAGAACAACACAGACAATATACAGTCACAGAACAACACAGACAATATACAGTCACAGAACAACAGAGACAACATACAGTTACAGAACAACAGAGACAATATACAGTTACAGAACAACACAGACAACATACAGTCACAGAACAACAGAGACAACATACAGTCACAGAACAACAGAAACAACATACAGTCACAGAACAACAGAGACAATATACAGTCACAGAACAACAGAGACAATATACAGTCACAGAACAACAGAGACAACATACAGTCACAGAACAACACAGACAATATACAGTCACAGAACAACAGAGACAACATACAGTCACAGAACAACACAGACAACATACAGTCACAGAACAACACAGACAACATACAGTCACAGAACAACAGAGACAAATACAGCCACAGAACAACAGAGACAACATACATTTACAGAACAACAGAGACAATATACAGTCACAGAACAACAGAGACAATATACAGTCACAGAACAACAGAGACAACATACAGTCACAGAACAACACAGACAATATACAGTCACAGAACAACAGAGACAACATACAGTCACAGAACAAACAGACAAATATACAGTCACAGAACAACACAGACAACATACAGTCACAGAACAATAATGATAGCCCATCAAACTTGAACTGTCAAATCTCCGAAAGAGCAATCAAAGTGCTGAACCATGGGAAGACTGAAAGAACAACATAAGAATAGAAATGTTAACACTGACGCAGCAACGGATCTAGTCAATATAGGAAACATTAGACAAGAAACTAAATGCACGAAATTCTCAGAACTATTTAAGAGTTGGTTGGGGGGAAAAATATAGTGAGAAAAATATGAGAAATGAAACAATGGAAAACGGAAAACGGAATTCTGAGAAATATTTAGTAATCGGATCTTCTTCTTCTTCGAACGCTCCCTATCAACAACTTGTTAACCCCTCTGTGTGATTTGCATGTGATCTGAGCCTAATAGTGATTGTACGTTGTGCCAGATGCGCTCAAGTTGGCGAGCACATCCGATTTTTGCAACGCTTTTATTTACTAGGTTAGCGTCCCTAAGTCTCTAGATCAGTCGCCTCTTACGACATGCCTTGTAGGTGACAGTGGTACTATTCCTTGCTTCTTTAGGGACCCTGGCACGACACGTGCGACAAGTAGTCAGATACAAATTAAAGTAAAGATGAAGGTATGGGAAAGATGGCAAACAAACAGACAAGAAAGATAGTGATACAAATTTGAAGTTTAAAGGTTTTTAAAGCCGAAGGATTGACTTCATTGCACCGGGTTTTACCCATATGGCTCGGTCCTCTCGCAGAACTGGCATGCTACCTGCCGAAAGTATTGCACATAGCACGAACTCCGTAGCTCCAGCAACAATCCTAGGGTCTCTGAAAAAATGCACTCGTGAACAGAATGGCGCGGTCCGGATTCGAACCCACGACCTTCGACTCACAAGGCAACGGGCGTAACCACTTAGTTACAGAGATCCCCAAATTCAGTAAACTATTGTAGAAATAACGAAAGTATAACTTGATAGAATGCGCCGCCCAGACAAGAGTCAGAAAGTTGTTTGTTTGTTTGCATTTCTTGTCCAGGTGGTGCCGGGGCCCGCAATGGAAGCAAAGAATAGTACCCTGCGACCACAAGGCATGTCGTAAGATGCGAATGGTGTAGGGTCTAGGAAGCTACCCTGGTAAATAAAACGAAATATGATGTGTAGGCCCACTTGTAGGCGCATAACTGGCACAACATACATCGCTCTTAGGCTAAGATCACATACAAATCACACAGAGTGTTAACATGTGGTCGATATGGAACGATCGAAGAAGATGTTTTCGTTTGTTCTTATCACTCACGTCTACCACTTTGTGTGATCTGTGCATTTTGCACTGAGAACGTGAGCAGGTTACACAACGTTATGCCTGAAAAAAACCAGGCCAGCAATGGCTGACTGCGGGAGGGTCATTCAGAGTCAGAACTATTTGATTCTGAACACGACTTTGCTAGCGCATTTCCGACATGTTTGGTCGGGTATTTTCCGGTTTCGTTTGCCGAGCTTACGAGTTAGTGTTGAGAACGCTGAGCTGAAGTTACATGAAGCTTTTGGTAACCGTGTTTGTTGTGTGTTAGTGTGTATTCAGAAAATGGCGGACAGCGGTTATGACGAACAAGCTCAGTCTGCCGTATGCAGTTATATTGCGAGTGCAGAAAGCTGAATTTTGTCATGATTGATGTTCCTTCGACAAGAATTGCAGTTCAGGTGATGAACAGTTTGGTGTTGCTACATTAGCGACGGCCATATGCATTTTATGCGGAGCAGGTTGCTTTTTGTGGTGGTACGCAGCTGTTTCATTCTGGAATTAGTTCACACGGGAAACATTTCACAGTTTTAGCATTTCGTGTGATTTTCATTGGCACAGGAACGGAGCAATTATGGGGTGACCCGTTGCAGTGAAGTTGGAAACGTACTTATGAACTATGAACTATGAATGTATTGAAAGCCATTGACTCTTGGAATAAAATTTCGACAAAATATTTTCACCATCTTCAAAATTACATCGGGGACCTTTGCCGGAACTACGAAGTTCGTGCACTGCCGCTGAGATATTGCTTTCTAAGAAAGAGATCGGAGCACACATGGTTACTCACCGAAGTGCAGTAATGATGGTCCTCAATCAATCACGGCAATAATGCAAGAAAATAAAGAGAAGGATACCAAAAATCGAACAAAGAAGTTGAATATATAGACTTTCTCAAGATATAAATAACTTGCAAAATATTTTCATTACGTTGCAAATCATAGTTGTGTTTCCCGTTTCAAAACAACAACCTAAACAACAACCTCGCCATGTCCTCGGATTTGGCAAACAAGTAGTGTTTTCCAAAGTTATTTTTAGCCTCACTCGTAGAAAAACCCCCCCAAACTTCAGGATCACGATTTGTTCCAGTTTCAATCCACGTGTAACGTTTGCAAAGACGTGCAAGGTCACTAGACGAGGTTTGCACGATTGCTTGGGCTAGCAAGGCGTAAGTGTACTGTGTACATACAGGACATTTCATGGGCGTGACTTTAACAAAAAGGCGTAACTATAAATACCAATATTGTTCGAGTCTGGTGACTTGACATTCTTGGGGACCTAGTTAACAAGTTTAACACCAAGTTTGACACCAAGTTTAACACCTAACTCGTTTAGTTTACAGAAGGAAATGTTAGCAAGTTTAATACCTAACTCGTTTAGTTTACAGAAGGAAATGTTAACAAGTTTAACACCTAACTCGTTTAGTTTACAGAAGGAAATGTTAACAAGTTTAACACCTAACTCGTTTAGTTTACAGAAGGAAATGTTAACAAGTTTAACACCTAACTCGTTTAGTTTACAGAAGGAAATGTTAACAAGTTTAACACCTAACTCGTTTAGTTTACAGAAGGAAATGTTAACAAGTTTAACACCTAACTCGTTTAGTTTACAGAAGGAAATGTTAACAAGTTTAACACCTAACTCGTATAGTTACAGAAGGAAATGTTAACAAGTTTAACACCTAACTCGTTTAGTTTAGAAGGAAATGTTTGCAAGGAAACTGGAAACATAATCTTCATAAAATGTTAAAGCCAAGGTTACACCACTACTACAAGGACTGTAGTACTTTACATCTTGCATCATTACACTCTATTTAGTTATTATTATTATTATTGTATTGTCTCGTACTGTTTTAACAAAATCTGTATTTACTGTACGTAATACAGCTTTTTATGGCGGTGCGGGGCACTTGAACATGAGGGAAAGAGCCCGCCTGCACAACGTGTTCGTATCGCGTTGGACGACGGGTGACAAGCTCCCTATGAGTGTGGTTCAATTCTGCGGGCTGACAGAAAAGCCACAGGTTCTCCAGATTTACGGTGTTGGGGGCACCGAAGGGTAATATGTCCATGGCACCGAGCCGAAGAGCTGAAAGCTTAAGTGCTTCTGGATCCAAAAAAATGAGAAATTAAATAGCTACATGGCTAGTGCAATCACTGTGAAACTGCAGGTTATGATTTTTTCTTTATGCGCCCGACAGAAAAACTTTCCTTGGCCGTACCGAGGATTTAACACGGGTCTTCCATTCTCTCAGAACTGAGACTGTGATCTTCCATTCTCTCCAGAACTGGAGACTGTGATCTTCCATCTTCCAGAACTGAGACTGTGGTCTTCCTTTTCTCCAGAACTGGAGACTGTGATCCTCCATTCTCTCCAGAACTGGAGACTGTGATCCTCCATTCTCTCCAGAACTGGAGACTGTGATCCTCCATTCTCTCCAGAACTGGAGACTGTGATCCTCCATTCTCTCCAGAACTGGAGACTGTGGTCTTCCATTCTCCAGAACTGAGACTGTGATCCTCCATTCTCTCCAGAACTGGAGACTGTGATCTTCCATTCTCTCCAGAACTGGAGACTGTGATCTTCCATTCGGCTCAATTCGACTGCTCGTACTCTATACGTCACACGTTGCCTGCAAGCAATTTTGTCATACCGCTCTATCCTGTGCAACTCGCTCAATTTCCTTTATTGACTTTGGTCCGTTATTTCTCGAAACTCTCATTAAAGTTTGTTTCAGAATTTGTCTAGACCGTCCTTTCTTTCTGGAGCCTTGCACTCCCCCACCACCCCCATCCCCACCACCACCCCCACCACCACCACCACCCCGGTCCTCCTCCCTACTGTAGTCTGCTTTGTGGTCCCAACGTCACAGTTCTTTGGAAAGAACAGAAATAGAAGGTATGGTTTCTGGACGAAGATGTAAGGACGAACAAAGACTATGAAGACAAATAGAAGGTATGGTTTCTGGACGAAGATGTAAGGACGAACAAAGACTATGAAGACAAATAGAAGGTATGGTTTCTGGACGACGATGTAAGGACGAACAAAGACTATGAAGACAAATAGAAGGTATGGTTTCTGGACGAAGATGTAAGGACGAACAAAGACTATGAAGACAAATAGAAGGTATGGTTTCTGGACGACGATGTAAGGACGAACAAAGACTATGAAGACAAATAGAAGGTATGGTTTCTGGACGAAGATGTAAGGACGAACAAAGACTATGAAGACAAATAGAAGGTATGGTTTCTGGACGACGATGTAAGGACGAACAAAGACTATGAAGACAAATAGAAGGTATGGTTTCTGGACGAAGATGTAAGGACGAACAAAGACTATGAAGACAAAAGAACATTTAAAAAAATTGAAAATTACGATGGAGGAGGCGAGAGAGCTTGCAAGAGACCGATAGTTGTTCAGGAAGGCTGTGATGAGAACGACGTTCTGCAAATGACATGCTACTCGTACATGATTTATTTTAAAAAACCACAGTTTAGAATAAAAGAGTTGGGAGGTCAATGAATACTTTGACGAAGAACAGTAGAAGAGATGGTCAATGAGGTTGGGAGGTCAATGAATACTTGACGAAGAACAGTAGAAGAGATGGTCAATGAGGTTGGGAGGTCAATGAATACTTTGACGAAGAACAGTAGAAGAGATGGTCAATGAGGTTGCAGAATCATGGTCAGGACACAAGAAGACGGCACATAGTTAGTATGCTGTTGAATGTGACAGTTGCAACCCTATGTTTCGCTGTATGGGCGTCACATATATTTTTCTTGGAGGAGACAAAATGAATGTTACAAGTTTAAGTTGATAATTTACTACGTGGAAATGGAGTAGACCAGATTCGCATAAAACTATGTTATCAGAACCGGTGGCACTCGCACCCCTTCTGCAATGGACGCCCATGTCCAGCTGGGAGACGAGGTTTTATAGTTATAGTAAAAGATAAGTCTGCACGCAAACGTAGACTAGTTTCCTCTCCTCGCGCAAACACTAACCTACAATTGGTTTTCAATCCAAGCGTTGCGTAGGTGTTGATGGCTGGTGAAGGCTGCCGCATTCTCGTGCGCTTGACTTCCCGTAGACGTACGTATGTGGTTTATGTTTGTCTCACCTTACTGATATGCTAAGCCGTGACCTCCGATATGTTGCCGGGGACCACGGCTAGGCCTACTTAAGGACATCCGCTAGGCTAGTCTGTGAGGTTAAAGTACACTGATAACAATGACATATCAGACAACGTATGATGACGCTGGCAGGAACATGTACGGTTTATATGATGGTGAGATTAGGGACATATTTGTCCGATGGTAATACCAATCCCACCACATGGATGTTACATTTTAGAAGCGTTACAGTCAGTACATGAAATGAAATGATGCATACAATACAAAAATAGTAGGGAACATAGACATCATCATCAAGGTGCGTATCCTTTATAGGACGGTGCTCTCTTTGCAGCTCATTTGAAATTCACTGTCTCTAGACAGTTCACCCCCTTCGTCGATGATTTCATGGTTTCTTTAATACCTTGTAACCATCTTCTTCTCGGTCTGCCTCTGCGTTCTGGGACCCTGCCCTCTAATATTGTTCTTTCCAGACCATCGTGACACTTAATGTGATCAACGTATCTAATTTTTCTGTATCATCATCATCAGGTGCCGTCTCCACATCGAAGGTTGGCTGCAATGAATCTCCAGCATCCTCTGTCTTTCGCCTTGGTGTTGCACACTGCCAGACTGTAACCTGTCCATTTCTTAAAGTTTCTCCCCCACTTATCTCTCGGTCTTCCTCTTGCTCTTCCCCCCCTCAATTTTCCCCTCTAGTAAATGTTTTATCATGGTGTCATGTCTTTTATGTGCCCAAAATACTTTACTTGTCTGAATTTTATTTCTCTTAATAATTGTTTCTTCATGCCTAGTTTTCCTAAAACTTGTTTATTTTTCTGTATAGTATGTTGTTTATCAGCCAATTCTCTTTAACATTTAGTTCTTTCAGGACATCAGTGTTCTTTCTTTTTTCTGTCCAGTGTATTCGTAGGATCTTTCTGACGCATTTAGTTTCGAAGGACTGAATTTTCATTCTTGTTTTTTGTGTAATGGTCCATGATTCACAACCATAGTAGAGAACATAGGCATCACAATACATATATATCACAGTACTTACACACCACAGTACCTATGTAGAATGATATAACTAATGTACTATACTACCAATAAATGTTGGACATAATCATGTAATATATCACCAATAAATGTTGGACATACCATGTAATATATCACCAATAAATGCTGGACATACCATGTAATATATCAACAATAAATGTTGGACATACCATGTAATATATCACCAATAAATATGAACATATACATAATATGGTTTGTTGTCTATACATTTTATCAATGTCTGACGACATCAACATAATAGTTGCTACTTCACCAGGCCTCTTACAACAGTTAGACATCACAGTACCTGAACATCACAATAGACATCACAGTAACTAAACATCACAATAGACATCACAGTACCTGAACATCACAATAGACATCACAGTATTTATTCACCATATAACATCATCATTGTTCTAAGATAAAACGTACTCTCCGAAGATTTCAACCAAGAAGATAAAGGGTATTCTCTATCTCAGTTGCGCAAGTTATGCGTACCCATAGGTGTGACAAAACAGGAAGACCATGCAAGAAACTACAGGGGATACATCAATCAACACAGAAGAGAAGGTGTTAGTCTAAGCACAATCTAAGACATGCTTACGACGAGATCGGAGCAATTATAGACAACTGTAATGAAGATGATCCTCCAAAAAAACAATGTATTGTAAAAGACTAAATGCAAAAGAATTCTGAAAATGTCCCTTGTTTACATTATGTTGCAACGTACAGCGAGGTATCAACATTTTTACATTATGTTGCAACGTACAGCGAGGTATCAACATTTTTACATTATGTTGCAACGTACAGCGAGGTATCAACATTTTTACATTATGTTGTAACGTACAGCGAGGTATCAACATTTTTACATTATGTTGCAACGTACAGCGAGGTATCAACATTTTTACATTATGTTGTAACGTACAGCGAGGTATCAACATTTTTACATTATGTTGCAACGTACAGCGAGGTATCAACATTTTTACATTATGTTGTAACGTACAGCGAGGTATCAACATTTTTACATTATGTTGCAACGTACAGCGAGGTATCAACATTTTTACATTATGTTGCAACGTACAGCGAGGTATCAACATTTTTACATTATGTTGCAACGTACAGCGAGGTATCAACATTTTTACATTATATTGCAACGTACAGCGAGGTATCAACATTTTTACATTATGTTGCAACGTACAGCGAGGTATCAACATTTTTACATTATGTTGCAACGTACAGCGAGGTATCAACATTTTTACATTATGTTGCAACGTACAGCGAGGTATCAACATTTTTACATTATATTGCAACGTACAGCGAGGTATCAACATTTTTACATTATGTTGTAACGTACAGCGAGGTATCAACATTTTTACATTATGTTGTAACGTACAGCGAGGTATCAACATTTTTACATTATGTTGTAACGTACAGCGAGGTATCAACATTTTTAAACAAGACTATTCTTCGTTCATAGTATGCGAAAGTTACTGACATCCAAACAAATCACAAACAGGCTAAAAATGAGAATGATCAAATGCTATATATATCCTATATTAATGTATGGCTCGGAAACATGGACAATGAACAAGCAGTTAGAAGACAGAATTGATGCATTTCAGATGTGGATATATAGAAGAATAGGCAGAGTTTCATGGACAGAAAAACAGACAAATAAACAAGTTTTAGGAAAACTAGGCATGAAGAAACAATTATTAAGAGAAATAAAATTCAGACAAGTAAAGTATTTTGGGCACATAAAAAGGCATGACACCATGATAAAACATTTACTAGAGGGGAAAGTTGAGGGAGAAGAGCAAGAGGAAGACTGAGAGATAAGTGGGAGGGAAACTTTAGGAAATGGACAGGTTACAGTCTGGCAGTGTGCAACACCAAGGCGAAAGACAGAGGATGCTGGAGATTCATTGCAGCCAACCTTCGATGTGGAGACGGCACCTGATGATGATGATGATTCTTCGTTCTTCTGTCTAAAAGTGTCTAAAGCCGAATCATTGATTTCATTGCACCGGGTTTTACCCCATATGTCTCAGTCAGTATCCACATAAATGACACGCCACCTGTCGAGAGTATTGCACAAAGCACGAACTCTGTAGCTCAGGCAACAATCTTATGGATCTCTGGGAAAAATACACTTGTGAGCAGAGCGTCACTATTCGGATTCGAACCATGACTTTCGTAACGCAAGGCAAGCAGCCTACAGTGATACAGCCTGTTATAAGTATCGTCTCTTAGATGTTGCGTAGAATCTTTGTCAGCTCTGGTTCACTACCTCTGATCTCTGTCTTTAAACCCACCTCTAGTTATTCTTCATGTTTTCTTCTGCAATCAGTTTTCTTTGTTCAGATGTATAAACAGAAAAACGAATCACCTCAATGAATCCAGTTGCTAGCAGGAAGTCCTCGCATGGGCCTTACAATATCTTCCTCTAATTATCTTTAGATGTCAAGTTTCCGAACGTTTTCTGCCTACTCTCTCATTCTTCTTCTTTTGTCAGTACACTGTTACCGGGTTGTTAGCACAGTGTCGTGGTTTTATGTGTCTTGTGCTTATCTGCTTTTGTCAGTACACTGTTACCGGGTTGTTAGCCCAGTGTCGTGGTTTTATGTGTCTTGTGCTTATCTGCTTTTGTCAGTACACTGTTACCGGGTTGTTAGCCCAGTGTCGTGGTTTTATGTGTCTTGTGCTTCTTTGTCAGTACACTGTTACCGGGTTGTTAGCCCAGTGTCGTGGTTTTATGTGTCTTGTGCTTATCTGCTTTTGTCAGCACACTGTTACCGGGTTGTTAGCCCAGTGTCGTGGTTTTATGTGTCTTGTGCTTATCTGCTTTTGTCAGTACACTGTTACCGGGTTGTTAGCCCAGTGTCGTGGTTTTATGTGTCTTGTGCTTCTTTGTCAGTACACTGTTACCGGGTTGTTAGCCCAGTGTCGTGGTTTTATGTGTCTTGTGCTTATCTGCTTTTGTCAGCACACTGTTACCGGGTTGTTAGCCAGTGTCGTGTTTTATGTATTTGTCTTGCGTTTCTCTGCTTTTGTCAGCACACTGTTACCGGGTTGTTAACCAGTGTCGTGGTTTTATGTATTTGTCTTGCGTTTCCTGCTTTTGTCAGCACACTGTTACCTTGTCTGTTAGCACAGTGTCGTGGTTTTATGCGTCTTGTGCTTCTCTTGTCAGCACACTGTTACCGGGTCTGTTAGCACAGTGTCGTGGCTTTATGTCTTGTGCTTATCTGCTTTTGTCACACACTGTTACCGGTTTCTAGCCCAGTGTCGTGGTTTTATGTGTCCTTGTGCTTATCGCTTTTGTCAGTACACTGTTACCGGCGTGTTAGCCCAGTGTCGTGGTTTTATGTGTCTGGTTGTGCTTTTTGTCAGTACACTGTTACCGGGTTGTTAGCCCAGTGTCGTGGTTTTATGTGTCTTGTGCTTATCTGCTTTTGTCAGCACACTGTTACCGGGTTGTTAGCACAGTGTCGTGCTTTTATGTATTTGTCTTGCGTTTCTCTGCTTTTGTCAGCACACTGTTACCGGGTTGTTAACCCAGTGTCGTGGTTTATGTATTTGTCTTGCGTTTCTCTGCTTTTGTCAGCACACTGTTACCGGGTTGTTAGCACAGTGTCGTGGTTTTATGTGTCTTGTGCTTTCTGCTTTGTCAGACACTGTTACCGGGTTGTTAGCCCAGTGTCGTGGTTTTATGTGTCTTGTGCTTCTTGGTGACTTGTGTGATAGTTTTCTCTAGTCCCCTGGCAGAATTCAACTACTTTATCTACTCTTTGTACAACTCTATAAAGCACCGTCTTCACCACTTCTTCTTTATAATCTATGTAACCACTTACATCACCCACTTTCTTTCGTTACAATCTCTATAAAGCACTTACATCCCACTCTCTCTTTCGTTACAATCTCTATAAAGCACTTACATCCCCCCACTTCTCTTTCGTTACAATCTCTACAAAGCACCTTCTTCACCTCACTTCTCTTTCTTTACAATCTCTGTAACCACTTACATCACCTCTCTCTTCTAACTCTCCAATCTCTATATGCACTTACATCATCTCGCTTCTCTTTCTCTACAATAGTACAATCCTCAACCCATCTCGTGTCATGATGCGTAGTGTCCCATTTCCCACAGCCTTTCTGAGTACAACCTTCACAAAAACATAGTGGAAAAAAATTAGTCAAAGCCCCCTGCTGCTTATATCCACGAGTTTCCGCTGGAAAAATGGGCTGTGGTCTAGTGTACAACGCAAACATTCCAGACCTGAAATCTAGCTGGTTGGTGCAGTTTTTCACGGGACGTGGCCCACGCGATGACCTACTTTCAACCAGGGAAGAAGAATTCTGCTATAGTTTGTCTTGAAACCAGTCTGTCTGTCTGTCTGTCTGTATGTGCATGAGGAACATATTATCACTGCAACAACAAATTCCACAACAAGGAAAAGAACAACAATGAAGCTACCAACACTATTTTATGTCAGATTTAATCAAATAGCTATTTCAACGGTTGTAGCAAATAGTAGGAATCTGATAAAGCTTGTCTAGTTAGATCATCTTTATAAGTTTATTGCCTTGCGAGTCGTAGGTCGTGTGTTCGAATCCTTTTCTTCTTCGAACGCTCCATATCGACCACTTGTTAACCACTCTTTGTGATTTGTATGTAATCCAGGCCTAAGAGCGATTGCACGTTGTGCCAGTTATGCGCCTACAAGTAGGCCAGCACATCTATTTCTGCGATGTGTTTTATTTACTAAGGTTACTTCCTAGTTCCTACATCAGTCGACATGCCTTGTTGGTCGCAGTGGTACTATTCTTTGCTTCCCTAGCGGGTCCCGGCACCACACGGGTGGGATTCCAATCCGGAACGCACCGCTCTGTTCACGAGTGCATTTTTTCCAGAGACCCCTAGGATTGTTGCCGGAGCTATGGATTACATGCTTTGTGCAATACTCTCGGCAGGTAGCGTGCCATTTCTGCGAGAGGGACCGAGCCATATGGGGTAAAACCCAGTGCAACGAAGTCAATCCTTCGACCTAAAACCCTTTGTTAAGTTTATGTGATTCATTTATAGGACTATCATCATTGTACTTCAGTAAGTAACCAGGTGTGCACCCATCTTTTTCTTACACAGGAAGATCTCAGCGGCAGTACTCGAACTCCGTAGCACCGTCGGAAGTCCCCGATGTAATTTAGAAGTTGGTGAAAACATTTTGTAGGAATATATTTTTTTTTTTATTCCTCCTAATGAATGTTGCCGGGGCAGCGGCTTTCCAGTCTGCTCTTCTCAATTTTTAACTGTCAAATGTTGTTTTTCGTGCTCAAATTGAACACGGGACTACCTTTATCGTCCATCTCCGATAGGACTAGGAACTCGATCACACCTACACTTCATCAGAGATATGTGGACAAAATATCACGATGGCTTCACAAAGGAGCGAGCCGAGTACCTTTGGAACACGAGGCGAACACCTAACCTCTACGACACAGAGACACTCTAAATAAGCATGACGAGACATACTGGACATCAGAAGCTCCCTTGATGTGGGCTGACCGCTATAAATATTAGATAGAATACTGCAATTGTACACAATTATACCAGTCCGTGGTGATTTATTGAGGGCTCCCGTGTGGTGCGGGGCACGCAAGGTTAGCAAAGAATAATACCTCTGCGACCTAGAAGGCATGTCGTAGGAGGTGACTCGTGTAGGACCTAGAGAAACTACCCTAGTAAATAAAAAGCATTGCAGAAAGCTGGCCTACTTTTGTAGGCGCATAACTGGCACAACGTACAATCACTCTTAGGCTGGAATAAATCACACAGAGTGGTTAACAAGTGGTCGATATGAAGTGTTTGAACAAGGTACAATCACTCTTAGACTGGAATAAATCACACAGAGTGGTTAACAAGTGGTAGGCTGGAATAAATCACACAGAGTGGTTAACAAGTGGTAGGCTGGAATAAATCACACAGAGTGGTTAACAAGTGGTCGATATGAAGTGTTTGAACAAGAAGATTTATTGAGGGAAAGTGATAATAATATTGAAATTCCTTCGTGTTAAATTCAACTCGTTACATAACATCACTTTTGTTACCGTGTGTTGTTTAGGTGTTTTAAAGAATAATTATATCTTTATCTAACAAAACTGGAATGTAATGGTCACGTGACGGGGGATGATTTCCGTGAATGTACACTTGAGCTCGTAGGGCTTAATACAACATGGAGGGAGGGAGGGGGGCAGGACACGTCTGTTACAGCACACACGACGGGGAGGAATGTGAAACATGAGTATTTCCTGTGTCTGAAGCGTTAATTTCTGAGAGACATTTAAACTTCCCTATACTTTTTTTCCTCCGTAGCTTAAGCGATAGCGAGCTCTATCACAACCCAAGCGTACCTGGTTCAAACTTCGCGTAGGCAAGTTTAGAAGCAAACTAGTTGCCTTGGATTGTTTCGAACAATAAAAATAGACCTCACCATTCAGAAAGTAATGG
This sequence comes from Arion vulgaris, assembly GCA_020796225.1. Lineage (NCBI taxonomy): Eukaryota > Metazoa > Mollusca > Gastropoda > Stylommatophora > Arionidae > Arion > Arion vulgaris. The sequence continues at coordinate 5,201,771 of CM036770.1, forward strand.
CAAACTACTGAACGTATAAGTGGTGTCTAGAAAATCGACGACTCGTTTACTGTGGCTGATGTTGACGTCATGTGAAGGATATGCCACAGTTTTCATGTCATACGTTTTGTTATGGGGCGGATTAGCGTAATGCATACATAAACGTTCACTTGTTGACTAGGACACAAGTCGGTTGTGGGTTCAATCTCACACTCGATGTTTCACACATGAGGACAGGAATTCGTCCACCTACCTCTTGCACACTAGCACAAGAAATATGAAGTGAATTGACTTCATACCCTAAGGTCTCTCTCTCTCTCTCGCGATCACCGCCCAGACTGATGTACCAGATCTCCCATAAATTCTATTCATATGGAAATCTGATTCATGCAGCCTAGCATTGGTGTGTTTTACCTCACATCTTCAGAATCATTTGGAGCTCTACTGCTTATCCTTCGGCGATATGTCCGGTTTCAGCTAGCGTTTACTCGGTTCGCTCTCCGTTCTGTAGCCATCTAGTGTTTTTACGGTGTGGGTAGCTAGCCCCACCAACCTCCTTAGTCGCCTCTTACGACATGCATGACAAGTAACAGTGATTCTATTCTTTACACCCCAATTTGGGCCCGGTAACCACTCGGGCGCATACCTTAAGGTCTGAAATGGCTACGGGATATTGTATATTAATTATACGTTTTGTTGCTTGTCAGTTTCAGTTAGTATTGCTTTCAAAATGCTTTCAAAGTTTCAGTTAGTATTGCTTTCAAAATGCTTTCAAAGTTTCAGTTAGTATTGCTTTCATAATGCTTTCATGGTTTCAGTATATTGCTTAAATGCTTTCAAGTTTGTTAGTATTGCTTTCAAATGTTTCAGTTATTAGTATTGCTTTCAAATGCTTTCATGGTTTCAGTTATATTGCTTTCAAAATGCTTTCAAAGTTTCAGTTAGTATTGCTTTCAAAATGGTTTCAAGGTTTCAAAGTGAAGATATTATTACTTCCTTCATTGCACCAGGATGTAAAGGAATAGCTAGACTGGATTCTCAGTAACGAGTTCATTCTTATTTTGTTATGTTTGTTAGCCTACACTCTCTGATATACACCAACACAACAACCAACTTGTTCTAATGTTAAAGAGAGAGTACCTTGACTTAAAGAGACTTTAATCTACTATATAACAAGAGAGTACCTTGACTTAAAGAGACTTTAATCTACTATATAACAAGAGAGTACTTTGACTTAAAGAGACTTTAATCTACTATATAACAAGAGAGTACATTGACTTAAAGAGACTTTAATCTACTATATAACAAGAGAGTACACTGACTTAAAGAGACTTTAATCTACTATATAACAAGAGAGTACCTTGACGTAAAGAGAGTTTAATCTACTATATAACAAGAGAGTACATTGACTTAAAGAGAGTTTAATCCACAATATAACAAGAGAGTACCTTGACTTAAAGAGACTTTAATCTACGAAGAGAGTACATTGACTTAAAGAGACTTTAATCCACTATACAACAAGAGAGTAACTTGACTTAAAGAGACTTTAATCCACAATATAAGAAAGAAACAAATAATTGCACACCAGGTTCTCACATATGGCTCGGTACTTCTCTGTAAAAATGGTGTTACGTCATCCGCTGGGAGTATTGCGCAAAGTAGGAAATCCCTAGCTTCAGCAACTATTCTAGAGATCTCTGGGACAATTTGCTCTTTTGAACAGAGCGACACAATCCGGATTAAACCCATGATATTCAGAGTATAAGAGAAACTGCTTAAACATTTAGCCACATAAACACCAGCACTATGAAGGAGCTCTCTTTATACCATGATGTGTATTGGGAACATACGGTGTTAAGTTCTATTTTTCATTGACCATCAGCACACGAGGAGGGGGGGGTGACATGACCAATATCACGACTGCCGCCTTTTCTTCTCAGTATTTTTCCGGTACCCAATAATTTAGGCTTGGTCGACCTGAGAACAGTTACAATCCAAATTAAATTCCACTCCTACTGTGGAATTGAATCTGGACCACTCACCTAAAACAAAGATGCACTAACCACTATGCTATCCCGGCTCTCAGCCCCGACACTGTAGTACCGGACATTGTTGCTGGTTGATCATTCGTTTCTAAGTATGAGTAACGTACAACGTATGTCTGCGGTGTGCAGAGAAAACATTGGAGAAGACAGAATACTCGACGCTAGCCAGAGCCAACTATAAACTACTGGGCCTTCGGGCTCAAGTAAGAATTGTGGGAATTCAGACCCCAACTACACCACGTGACCTCTCATTCCAGTATTGGTGTATATAGACGAATTCATTTTAAAATCAATACAAAATTCTAACTCGAAGTCATATTATGCAACAAGTTAAGTTTAACAATAAGGAATATCAATATTATAAATATTTTTCACCAATAAAGACCATAGACTCCCCGAATTGAGTAAAATTGCAAAAAAGCGTGCAGTGTTCTATTAAACATCTGTAATTTCCAGATCCCTTTTCTTATCTAGGTCAGGGAATACCCGGCCAGTTGTCTGGCCTGTGCTAGAGCCTGGCTGTGCGCTAGCACAGACAGCGTTACTGTCTGGCATTTCAAAATATTTTGCATCGCCTGCAAATTTTACATACGACCATCTAGTGCTTGTTTTCCTTTCTTTTCTTTCACTTCAAATATTGTCTATATATCCAACGTTGTCTCTTATATCCTTTCTTTTCTTTCACTTGAAATATTGTCTATATATCCAACGTTGTCTCTTGTATCCTTTCTTTTCTAATATTTATCCAACGTTGTCTCTTATCCTTTCTTTCTTCACTTAAATATTGTCTATATATCCAACGTTGTCTCTTATATCCTTTCTTTTCTTTCACTTGAAATATTGTCTATATATCCAACTTTGTCTCTTGTATCCTTTCTTTTCTTTCACTTGAAATATTGTCTATATATCCAACTTTGTCTCTTATATCCTTTCTTTTCTTTCACTTGAAATATTGTCTATATATCCAACGTTGTCTCTTGTATAAACTTCACTGTCTTTTGTAGCTCACACAGAGATCCGTGTAGTTTTCTGTCGAGTGTTGTTTCGTTAGGCCAGTGAGTTTGCCTCAGTGTATCATATTCGGAGCAGTCTTGAAGTATGTGCTCTGCAGTCTGATGTGCCTGTCCACATGTACACATGGCTGAATTGCCAATCTTGAATTTTGTATACATGTGGCTGCGGAGCCGATTGTGTCCTGTTCTAAGGTCCAGAATGACAACTTGCTCCAATCTGCTCATATTATAGTAATCGTCTTGTGTTTGGTAGTTGTGGCTTTCTGATTGATTTAATCATCCTTTTCTTTTGGTGGTAGGTAACTGGCACATCGGTTGCTCTCATGCAGTACCTTCCTTGTTCAGTCGGTCTGCTGTTTCATTTATTCCAGTGAGAAGGTGTTTGTTTTGAAAAACATTTAGAATTTTAGTTGGTCTCATTTCTAGTAAGGTCAGACTGTTTATAGTTTACTTGCTCAGCATAGGAGATTCGCCAGATGAGTTAATTATTTATTCTAGCTCTTACATAGTTTGATGTCATAGTTTGATGTCATAGTTTGATGTCATAGTTTGATGCCATAGTTTGATGTCATAGTTTGATGTCATAGTTTGATGTCATAGTTTGATGTCATAGTTTGATGTCATAGTTTGATGTCATAGTTTGATGTCATAGTTTGATGTCATTCATATGATATTGTAGAATGATGTGTCCTACTCTCTCTATCCTTAGAATTTGCATCATGTTCGTTTGTGTAGTGGACTTGTTCTTGGACTACCCACTATAGTGTCTAAAAGATTGACTTCATTGCACTGGGTTTTACCCAATATGACTCGGTCCCTTTCCGCAGAAATGTCACGTATACAGCCGAGAGTAATGTCCACAGCATGAACTTCGCAGTTCCGGTAACAGTCTTAGGGATTTCTAGAAAAAAAACTCACTCGTTAACAAAACGACGCTGTCCGAATTTAAAAAAAAACTACCTTCGGAACGCAAGTCATGGCTTAATCTTTTAACCACAGAGACCTGCCAAATAAATGGTATCGTTAGTTAGTTATACATCAAGATTTCTTGATTCTGTCTCTGCATTCATCACCATAGGGAGGGGTGAGGGGGGAATATAGGAGCCAACAATTCCCTCTACTCAACATCTGTTGTACTTTCAACAATAGATAGGAAGTTCTTCTTCAAACGCTCCATATCGATCACTTTTTTTTTTAACCATTCTTTGTGATTTGTATGTGATCCAAGCCTAAGAGCGATTGTACATTGTACCAGGTATGCACCTACAAGTAGGCACATCCGATTTCTGCATCGCTTTCTATTTACTAGGTAGCTTCCTAGGCCCTATCACAGTCACATCTTACGGCATGACTTGTAGGTCACAGTGTTACTGTTCTGTGTTCTGCGTGCCAGCTCCGGCAACACATACAGGGGCAAGATAAGACGTAACAACAATCTTTCTACTTGACCACTTCTTTCATTCGATATCATCTTTCTCTGTCTCTTTCTCTGTCTCTCTCTCTATCACTCTCTAGTCTGTGACGCCCTTGATGCTTACAGCAACAACTTGAACTGTAGCAGGTTAGGTTACCAATCGCCCGTGTGTTGCCCGGGCTCTGCAAGGAGCAAAGAATAGTAATGCTACGACCTACAATGCATGTCGTAAGAGGTGACTGAGGTAGGGGCCTTGGGAAGCTACCCTGGTAAATAAAAAGAGTAGCAGAAATCCGATTGTACTTGTAGGAGCATAACTGGCACAACATACAATCGCTCTTAGGCTCTAATCACATACAAATCACAAAGAGTGGTCGATATGGAGCGCTCGACAAAGAAGAAGACTCAGTAAGTTGTTTTTTTTAAAAGTGTTTTTAGGATTTTATCGTTTATGTATAATTTTTTTTTTTTTTATATAGCGTTTCGTTTTGCACAATATTAAAACAATGTTTTACTTGTCTATAGCAGCACCCCCATTAATTTTAGCTACCAGCCGCTACTGTTTCTGTCAGTTCCTGTTCTACTCTTCTCCTCCAAACTTCTATACCGCCCATCAACATAAGTGGTCAGTAAGAACGTCAACCATTCCCTGTACACAGCTGCTACCTTACTCCTACACTTCTCCCCCACAGATAAAATGTAAATACGGAAACAATTCCACAACTCAATAACTGCCTCATACGCACACTCCTCATTGTATATGGTTAGTAATTATACAACCCATCCCTCTATTCAATCAACATCTCGGTTAGTAATTATACAACTCATTCCTCTATTCAATCAACATCTCGGCTAGTAATTATACAACTCATCCCTCTATTCAATCAACATCTCTGTTAGTAATTATACAACTCATCCCTCTATTCAATCAACATCTCTGTTAGTAATTATACAACCCATCCCTCTATTCAATCAACATCTCGGCTAGTAATTATACAACTCATCCCTCTATTCAATCAACATCTCTGTTAGTAATTATACAACCCATCCCTCTATTCAATCAACATCTCGGCTAGTAATTATACAACTCATCCCTCTATTCAATCAACATCTCTGTTAGTAATTATACAACCCATCCCTCTATTCAATCAACATCTCGGTTAGTAATTATACAACCATCCTCTATTCAATCAACATCTCGGCTAGTAATTATACAACTCATCCCTCTATTCAATCAACATCTCTGTTAGTAATTATACAACCCATCCCTCTATTCAATCAACATGTCGCTTATTTATTACTCATCATCATATATGGTCAATTATTAAATTTGTATCAAACACTCTCACGAGAGGAACAATAATTTGCATACACTATCTAAAATAGCAGTTTCAGAAACGGTTTCAGTGTGTGATACAACTGATAATGTGGACTACGCAATCGAAAACATCGCTAATGGCGACTGAATTAGAAACGAAAAAACTACTAATTAGAACTGGACAATCGAAAAAAAAACTACTAATTGGTGTTGTAAAATCTGACATGCTAACTGGGACTGAAAAAATGAAAATATGTAAATTGGGACTGAGAAAAATCGAAAAATACTAATTGGGACTGAGCAAAAGTTGAAAAATGCTAATTGGGACTGAACAAAAATCGAAAAAATACTAATTGGGACTAAACAATCGAAAATGGGCTAATATAAAACTACTAGTTGGGACTGAAAAATATTAATTGGGACTGAGCAAGAATCTAAAAAACTGATAATTGAGACTGAACAATCGAAAATACTGCTATATAGAACTGAATATTCAAAAATACTGCTATATGGGACTGAGCAATAAATAAATAAACTGCTAAATGGGACTGAGCAATAAACGACTAAGCTGCTAATTGGGACTGAACAAATGAAAATGTTTTTGATGGATTTGTGAATACCTCACTTGATACTATTTCGCTGCTAAGTTGTTGACCTGTAGTACACACAGGACAACCCCCCATCTCAGTGGTGTAGACCAGGAAAGTTTGACCGCAATGTCAAAGGATAGTGGGGCACTGAACTCCTCTAAGACATGGGGTTTTTCTAGTATTTTTTCCTATTCGAGAGATTAAATACATCACGCCACCATCCATATTTTTGCCTCCTTCCCAAACCAAGAGGGGGCGCAAAAACATTTGAATTTTCCAACAGCTCAGAGAACTCTATCGACGCACTTCGCCCTCATCACAGCATATGTGACCGATATCTGAGCTTCCGCAGCATTCATTCACGAATCTGTCCGTACCTCACCCTCTTGCCGAAGCACTCGTATACCGCCGCCGAGCTTTCCAGATTTCAAACTGCGAGAAAAGCAATCAATAAATAGGCCACATTGATTATGTTAAACGTTCCTTAGTAACGTTATCCGGTAACAGCAAATGGAACGAATGCGCATTGTTATAACATCTGATCTCAGTCTATATTAACTCTTTCACTCCTCTGTGACAATATTCTATTCTAACATCTGATCTCAGTCTATATTAACTCTTTCATTCCTCTGTGACAATATTCTATTCTAACATCTGATCTCAGTCTATATTAACTCTTTCATTCCTCTGTGACAATATTCTATTCTAACATCTGATCTCAGTCTATATTAACTCTTTCATTCCTCTGTGGCAATATTCTATTCTAACATCTGATCTCAGTCTATATTAACTCTTTCATTCCTCTGTGGCAATATTCTATTCTAACATCTGATCTCAGTCTATATTAACTCTTTCATTCCTCTGTGGCAATATTCTATTCTAACATCTGATCTCAGTCTATATTAACTCTTTCATTCCTCTGTGGCAATATTCTATTCTAACATCTGATCTCAGTCTATATTAACTCTTTCATTCCTCTGTGACAATATTCTATTCTAACATCTGATCTCAGTCTATATTAACTCTTTCACTCCTCTGTGACAATATTCTATTCTAACATCTGATCTCAGTCTATATTAACTCTTTCACTCCTCTGTGGCAATATTCTGTTATAACATCTGATCTCAGTCTGTATTAACTCTTTCACTCCTCTGTGACAATATTCTGTTATAACATCTGATCTCAGTCTATATTAACTCTTTCACTCCTCTGTGACAATATTCTGGCTTATGATATTTTTTATTATTCTGACATCTTCTTCGAACGCTCCATAACGATCACTTGTTAACCACTCTTTGTGATTTGTATGTGATCTGAGCTTTAGAGCGAGCAGTAGGCTATCACATTCGATTTCTGCGATACTTTTTATTTATTAGGTAGCTTCCCTAGGCCCCTACCTCAGTCGCCTCTTACAGCATGCCTTATATGTCGCAGTGTTACTATTCTTTGCTCCCCTTACGAGCCCCAGTAACACACGGGGGCGGGTAGGGAAACAAGAAGTACTTTCTCTGCTATACTATACCTAGAACCATGATGTAATCACTATCACCAGCTTACATATCCGGGTGTAGAGGCCTAGACACACATGTTTCTTTCACGTGTTGTTATGAGAATCCTGTTTCACATATGCTCTACTAGAATTGGGGTGCATTATTTTGATACAAGGATACTTAGAGATAAGAGTGGGCATTGAGAACAAGTATGCAACAAGTACTTAGAGATAAGAGTGGGCATTGAGAACAAGTATGCAACAAGTACTTAGAGATAAGAGTGGGCATTGAGAACAAGTATGCATGCAACAAGTACTTAGAGATAAGAGTGAGCATTGAGAACAAGTATGCAACAAGTACTTAGAGATAAGAGTGGGCATTGAGAACAAGTATGCATCAAGTACTTAGAGATAAGAGTGGGCATTGAGAACAAGTATGCAACAAGTACTTAGAGATAAGAGTGGGCATTGAGAACAAGTATGCAACAAGTACTTAGAGATAAGAGTGGGCATTGAGAACAAGTATGCAACAAGTACTTTTATTGCGACAGAGCTTTTCTCGTTCACCCGATATGAATTTAGGCGTAGTCAATGTGCCTAATATGACTCCTCCGACTTATTTTTGCTTGAAGTCTTGCTTTATTTATTATAACTGTCCCTCATCTTTCAGACGTGCCATGTTCCAACTTCTGGGTTACTTTTAATGTAGATCCTCGATTAAAGGATCAGGAAACTTGTAGTCTATCCTTGTACTGTATGTGTGTATGTATGTATGTGGGATAGTCTTTTGACCCAAGTTGGCATTGAATCCTGTAATTAGAACAATAAGTGGCTACTAGCGAGACGTGTTGATTCTTCTGAATCACTTCCTTATCTAACGTTAGTTCTTATGCAACAAAACTGATATTTCCAAAAACTGTACAGGTTTATATGAGAATACTAACGCAACAACACACTACCATATGCACAACTATATGAGAATACTAACGCAACAACACACTACCATATGCACAATTATACTGAAATTAAGAATAGCTCTCGCATGTGTGTCGCAGGAACCAGGAAGTAAAACAAAGATTAGTAATACTGCGAACTACAAGGCATGTCGTTAGAGACGACTGAGGTTGGAACCTAGGGAAGCTACCCTAGTAAATAAAAAGCATCGCAGAAATCGGATGTTCTGACCTACTTGTAGGCGCATAACTGGCATTACGTACAATCTCTGTTAGGCTCAGATTACATACAAAAATTGGTTTAACCCCTTCGTCCTTATTAGCCGATATACTAGCTGATGTTAAAAAATACTAATTTAGTCAACATTGAAAAGTACATGCGTCATGGACTTGACAAGCAAGCTGTGCAAATATGAGAACTTGACAAGCTGTGCAAACATGAGAACTTGACAAGCTGTGCAAATATGAATGAGAACTTGACAAGCTGTGCAAACATGAGAACTTGACAAGCTGTGCAAATATGAGAACTTGACAAGCTGTGCAAATATGAATGAGAACTTGACAAGCTGTGCAAATATGAATGAGAACTTGACAAGCTGTGCAAACATGAGAACTTGACAAGCTGTGCAAATATGAATGAGAACTTGACAAGCTGTGCAAACACGTTAATAAGAAGCTAGAATAAAAAGAAGAATATAAGGCAAGATAAATGACAGCAAACTTTTGTATACGGAACAGAGAACATACATGTAGATCAACGAGAAGTTACACTTTCAATACAGAAGAGAGAATATCCACTAAGATTAATTTGAAATACGGAAGCGAGGAGATCCAATTAGATTGATTTTCAAAAAGGAAGCAATTCTTTCTTATCTATTTAATCAATGCTACAGAACAAAATGTAAATTTGTGAGTTTAAAAAAACGAAAGATGTGTGCGATTTTGTTGAATGTTTGTTGCAACACCTGATATTGCGCAAATCAATGTCAGTTTGGACTGAGCACCACATATCACGTGACTTGACCTGATGAAATTGACGCACAATGACCTGGAAGTCAAATCAGCATGCAGCTTGCACAATAAGCTCTTGCCTTAAGTCAGGACAAACTAAACAAGGACCGCGAGGCCTGGATAGCTGAGTCATACACCTGTTTCAATAATGCGACCATTTGCCTGCGCTGTTGAATTTTAACGGGATCGATCGAGAATTGTGATCCGCCTTTTGTTTTTGTTCCTCGTCCCATTTATAGTCAACTGAAAATCGTGTTGTCACTAGGCTTGCTTCCTGCAATCTATATTCACTTATCTCTTTGTGTACGTCAGAGCTTGCTAAACTAAACCACTGCATGTCTGAACTGTAATTTAAGTAGGCAGTTTGAACAACAACAACAAATCTTATCCTTCTAACCACCTCATAGTTAAACTCCACTTTTCCCCAGTCTCTGACAGTTTTCTTTAATGTCTTCACGTGATAATCCAGCATTCTTCAGTTCCTCAAACAGATTTAGTCTCAATGTCTGTTTGGTCCGTCTACTATTTCGCTTCCCCTTGCGGGTTCCACTCAAGTTTTTGGTTTATTGATTCCCCCGATCCAGAAGCACTTGAGCTGAAAGCTCTTCGGCTCGGTGTCATGTACATCGTAACCCTTCGGTTCGGTGCTACGAACACCGTAAATCTGAGGAATCTGTAGCTTTTCTGCCATTCCGCGGAGTTGAACCCGCACTTACAGAGGACTTGTCACCCGTAGTCCAACGCGTTACGAACACGCTGGGCACGTGGGGGTTTATTGATAGGGATATCATCATTACCCTTCGGCGAGTAATCTCTTTTTTACACAGGAAGATCTCAGCGACAGAGTATGAACTCCGTAGCACCGGCAAGTGTCCGAGATATTATTTACAGTATGTTGAAAATAGTTTGCAGGAATTTCTTTTCCATTTTTCTAATGAATTTTACCCGGGCAGTGGCTTTTCAGAACTACCAAGGGTTCTATTACGTGTTCAACTTCCTTGGAACGGGAGGTGAGCACATAGCTTCTACAACACTAAGACTTCTTGCCTAGTGACACTCTTGTCTTCTGTAAGGTATGCCTAACTCACCGCTACTTTTTCTTACTGTCCTTGCCCTGTCCTTATCCACATATCTATGTTTGACATTCTGTTATACCATCTCAGTCTGAGAAAACACACAAGACATTTGTTGACAAATGTTTGAATCTTATTTGTATGTGTAACCTGGTGACTTGCCATATTTCCCAGCTGTATAACAAAACATATTTCCCAGCTGTATAACAAAACGGATTTCACAGCTGTATAACAAAACATATTTCCCAGCTGTATAACAAAACATATTTCCCAGCTGTATAACAAAACGGATTTCCCAGCTGTATAACAAAACATATTTCCCAGCTGTATAACAAAACGGATTTCCCAGCTGTATAACAAAACATATTTCCCAGCTGTATAACAAAACGGATTTCCCAGCTGTATAACAAAACATATTTCACAGCTGTATAACAAAACGGATTTCCCAGTTGTATAACAAAACATATTTCACAGCTGTATAACAAAACATATTTCACAGCTGTATAACAAAACATATTTCCCAGCTGTATAACAAAACATATTTCACAGCTGTATAACAAAACATATTTCACAGCTGTATAACAAAACGGATTTCACATTTCTTCTTCTTTACCCTTCGCCTCCAAGCAGGCCTAGGCCCTCAACCAAGGCCTTGCCACCTCTCATGCGTTTGGTTGTGGTTTTTATAGCTAAGTACTTGTACAGGATGATGTAGCTAATTCTACGCCAAACCTCCAGTTTCGCTTTATACGTTATGTAGTAGGTAATAGTGGTTCTATTCTTTACCCCGAATTTCATCCCTGTAACCACACCGTGAGCCCAGGTAGATCTTCCACCATTTACTTCTTTATAGTAGTGTTAGGGGGATGTAGTTATATTGTGTGTGCTTGTTCTAAGGCACTTTGTAAGCTGTTATTCATTTTCTTAAGGCTGTTCTTAATGCCGTCACGACACCTTTTGCCTAGTCTTCCTCTTGCTCTGTACTTTTCTGTGTAGCTCCCTGTGGTAGGCGATACCATTTTACCTCTGGACGCACGTTACTGTAAAGTACACTGAACACATACTGGCTTTGTGCCATCTTAAAAAACGCTAGATGAGACGCTGGATATTACACACATTGAGAAGACTGATCAGAAGCTTTGCAAGACACATATTATTTGGGAATCCGCAGGGAAATAGGAGGGCTTTAGAAATATCTGGACAAGGGAGATGGATATTAAAAGGATAGACAAAACGTGGAAGGAATTGGAAGCGAGCGGCCTGGAAGAAGTTTGTTGAAGATGTGTGCTCTGTTGGGAGTTGAAGGAGTATAAAATCTGCAAGCAAATATATCAGCTTAGAAAAGTAAAAGGGTTAATTGACTGTACAGAGAGCAGCAGAAGAAGAGATGCACACATCAATAGCTATTTACTAAACTTTCGTACAAGACAACAACAAAAACACATTGAAATATAACACACATAGATAAAAAAAAAAGCAACAAGTTGGGTTCTTCAAATAAATATTTGTATTAATAAGTTATATGTTTTTTACAAGAAATTTGAGCATGTGAATGTATTTAAATGTCCATTTCTTTCAGTATGTTGACACATAAGAATCATCAATGTGCTAAAGTTATCCATCATTGTTCATTCATACATTCTATACAATGTAACTTTCATATGAAACTGGACAACAGTATGTAACTTTCATATGAAACTGGACAACAGTACATTCAAAGGAGCATATGCAAGTCATGACTGGTGATACAACCCCATCCACTCATACAAACATACTTCTCATTCGCCCGCCATGAATTCAGGCACAGTCAGAGTGTCTAGTATAACACTTCTGATTTTTACATGAAGGCCTGCTTTCCTTATCATTAGTGTCCTTCACCATTCAGGCGAGCATTCTTCAACTTCAGAATCAAAACACTAATTCAGAAACTAAAATTATATAAAAATATTTGATAAAAGTATGCAACTCTACCAGATGATGATCTGTTCCCTAAGGCATTTTTTGACCTACTTGTATGGCATATACACAAAACATTTACCTACAACTTTCCCCCCATAAACAGTAGAAATTGACTCTACCTGTATGACTCATATATACCTGACTCATGCGAGGAGAACTGCACAAATAATTTTCTGACACAATAACAGCATTTCTGGATAGATATAAAAACATTCTTAGTAAACTTGGACATGAGAATTTGTTATTGGGCCAGTTAACCTGAAAATAGATCATCAATTTATCAGAATGCTGTACCTTGTATACAAAAACATGATCCAAAATAATTAGTTGGGCACAAAATTATTTGTAAAATTTATATGTAGATGTTCTATTGTCTTTCCTCATTTGGATGAAGGAATAGATTGTCCACTCTTTTTGTTAGGCGTAGGAGATTTAATTTGCATTGTAGTATGCATTTCATTAACAGATTCATCTAAGTGTTACTAGTTGGGTACATTCCAGCGGCTTCTTACTAGGACAGAAAGAATAAAACACAACACTTCACCGCAGCAAGTGTGTCTCAATATGCCACTAAACATGGTTTGGATAAGAACTAACATGTCACATAAATTACAATTTCTGCAGAAACCACCACTGTTAAAGAGTACATAAATGCTGTGGATTGGTGAACTAGTGTATGTATTTTGGGAGAGAAAATTCATGAGTGTTGTCCTGAAAGTTATTTCTTTTAAAATCAAACTTGTGAAAAACAACTATGCCAGAACAGATATTTTAAATTCTCAAAAGGAATACAAACTCAATCCCAACTTATTTTAGCACCCCCACTCCCAATTTGTTATATATTTAAAATATTTATTTTGTTCCTCTTTCTCACTATATCTTCATAACTTTCTATGAAATGCATGCAACTGTTCTTCGCGTTTGTTCTTTACAACCAATTTTAATCACTCTTAGTGATATGTTTGATCTTTGCCAAGAGTTGCACATTGGTTTGGTAGGCCCCTAAACACATAGACTTCACACATTTAGGACACATGCATCTGATTTCAGCCAAACCTCCTTATTCGCCTCTTACGACATGCGCTGCAGGTAACAGTGGTTCTATTCTTTACACCCCAAATTTGGGCCCCAGTAACCACTCGAGCGATGGAACTGTACTATATATTAACATATCCCGGTGGCGCTCTGATTCTCTTTCTACTAATATATCTGTATAATATATATATCTCTGTATACAAAATAATGAACTGTCAATGAGCATGAATATAATAAACTATTAATACATATCCACAGTATATACATGATATAAGTACGCACAACATACACGCTGTACAATCACTCTCCATCAACTACTACACGAGTCAATGAGTTCGAGTCCTGATATGATTACATACATACATGATCTGTCATCATCATTAAGTACCACACAAGACATGCTCGCTATCTTACAATGTCAATTGTTAACTTCTGTCATTAAGTGACCAACTTTTCTTGCGTTCAAATATGAATTCAGGTTTAGCCTGCTATGTGACTTCGGACTGATTTTTGCGTGAAGGCCTGCCTTCCTTTTTATCAGTGTCCCGAGCCATACAGGCATGCCTTCTCTGACTTCATGTAACCAACTTATCTAACAGTTATCATAACACTGTGGTTACAAACTTTACAATATTGCCATAACAATGTCATCATCATCATCTCAGTGTAAGCAAGCAAACAAATGGTATGCTCAAAAAGGAAAATCTCTAAAAGGTCACTTAGTAAAGGTCTCTGGTAAATCTCAAAAATATATTTATTTGGTTTTCCAGTTGATGGAATGTAAAACCTTCCATTGGACTAAACCCAGAAATTATAATTAATATCAAATATAGAGAAAACTGCTCTTGTAAACTACATATATGAAGAATGCATTATTTATCTATTCTATCTGTAGAACTGAATTGCTTATATACCCACAATGAATGCATTATTTATCTATTCTATCTGTATAACTGAATTGCTTATATACCCATGACAATGAATGAATGTAAACGGATATCAAAGTGTTTGCCTGTTGTTCTGAAGGTTGTGGGCTTGAATCCAGACCGACGACTCACATGCAATTTTTGTCCTAGGATTGTTGTTGGAGCTACGGAGTTTATGCATTACTCTCAGCAGGTGACGTGCCTTTTCTTCAGACAAGGATGGAGTCATACTGGCAAACCAGGTGCAATGAAGTCAATCCTTTACCTTCAGATATTAAGAAATAAGTAGCAAACTAATGGTCCCAAATGAGTAGATGCGACTCGTAAGTCTTGTCAATTACTATTTCTGGATTGTAGATCTGGATGCCTGATAGGCAGAGCTAAGAGCGTGTGTAACCACATAGCTGCTGGAACCATCAATATGCATACACTTCCCCACATCTGCTGGGGAAGAATGAGCACCTATGGGTTTGCTCGGAGTGCTAATATGACGTGTGCTTAAACAACCAACTACCAGAACCATCAGTACGCATAAGCTTCTACATCTGCTGGGGTAGGTAGGACTGAACACGTTATGGGTCTGCCCGTAGTGATAAGACGTCTGTTCAGTAACCAATAACCAAATTACAAGTTCTATGAAAACACATACAATGGAAATATATTTGTCACTTCTCAACTATCCGTACATAAATAATTTACTGTTCCCATACTTCTCTGTTGTCTCAACATAAGGAATCATGTCTATAACTTGCTGGTTAAATCAAAAATACAACTTTCACACACAAAAATAGACCAGACTAACAAAAGTAAAAGAAATAAATACTACAACATACTAAACAAAACCAGATCATTAATCCTAATTTTTTTTTTAAGAAACTTTTAAAAATAGTGTCAACTTTAGTATCTTATCTACCACTGGCTTCAGAACTAACAACAATTTCATTTAAACTGGACAGTAAATCAATTGAATTTCAATATACATACTTAAATAACAACCCAGTTCACTAAAGTATATCAAAATGAGCAGTGAAAGTATATTTCTAAATATGTTATGTTATAAAGAAATTTGTCTCTTAGAAGTTGCAGTACTCAGTACTGAATACTCTACCTCAGGAAATGATAAAACTAGACAAGACTAGAAAATATTTGGTTTAAACTAGCCTGCACTCTAATCTAAACTGCTAAAATCAAATGTAATTAGGTTCTTCATTTACTTAAAATAAAATTTAACAAACTTTCAATATTATCTCAAAAGGCACCAGCACTAACAGCTGTTTATGTTGACATATTTTTAAAATGATTGCCAAATCTCAACTTTTGCAAATCATGATGATGCAACCATAGAAGTTGGAAGATAAATTTACTAATCCACAGTTCTATAGTATATTATAGATGATCAAATGACAAATAAAGTCATAAATACAGACGAGCAATCACTTAACAGTTCATGTGTTCAAAATAGTAAACAAGTCCTGGATGATAGTTACTGCAGAAGTGTTTGGAGATCTTGACAACCTCTGGTCGAAGATGATAGTTTATTAAGTTCAAATGAAATGAATATTACTGCATACAAATTATCCTGCCTTGGTTGCAATTTTTCTTGTGTACAACTGTGAATTTGAGATGGCAAGTTCACTTTGATAACTTGAACCTTGTAGATCTGAGTTGGAAGCTACACATAATCCGGAAAACCCTGAGTGGAAGATGCTAACAAGGTTTGTGATTTGGTTTGTGTCTGATTTGTGAGAACTCTCAGACACTGAATGTGATTCAGCTGAACAGTCTGATGAGTAATCTGTGTATGATGATGACGATAATACAGGGGTGACATTTTGAGACCTATCGCTGTTGTGTACTCTAGCTATTTTGTTGAGTGGATGATCAGAATCTGGTACAGATGCACTTGGGTTATCTCGTCGTCTTTTCAGAACATTGCAAGTTGTACCACCGCTAGTTAAAGTCTGCTGTTTCAATGAGGTATGTTCACATGATGATGCCGCTAATTGAGCTTCTTGAGAAAGTTGTGTAGCGGCTGATAGATGACTATCCTGGGACAACTTTGTGACTTGTACGGTGTCTGGGAAAATATGACGATCATCAACAGCAGGTGGAGAATTCTCTTTATCGTGAACTACAACCACTTCGTTATCTTCAACAGACATTTGTTCATGGGCACATGATACTGTTGTTTCTGACGAATCATCCGATCTAGTTTCTTCACCGCCCGTTGGCGTGGCAGCAGGGTGACCCAGATTTGAGTCACGGGCCAACACTTCCCCTTTGTTCAGTTCACCGACCTCTATTTGTTGACCTGTGGACAAGCGATCGTCCTGCTGAGCTTGATACTGTTCTAATAGTTTTTGTCTTTGTAAATTTTGCTGGTATGTATAAGACTCCATCATGTAAGCAGTTCGTGCTTTGTGCAACACGGTGGCTACAAGAAGATTTTTATGTAAGTTGATGCCACCACGTTGGCTCCGAGATTGTGCTATTTTACCCAAGCTAACAGAAATCAAACGTTGGGTCTCCATGCTTACACTCACAGACATTGTAATGTAGTTGAAAACAACTATATAGTTCCGTCACGAATACAGCTGAATAAATTAATAGCAGCAACAATATAAGACCACAGTGTTCACAACACAAACTTAACACTGACGACAACTCAAAGTTCTCATTTACAACTGTCCAACCTCTCTAGTAGATTGCCGTCTGTGTTAATGCGTAGTTCGTACCATGGCATCCTGTTTTCAAACCTCTGACGTCAATCGTTACATTTATCAACCAATCAGCGCTCAGCTGTAACCACGTCATTTGTACATCAACCAATCAGAACTGGGTGTGTTAAGTCGACAGAAAATTTCTTCTATGACCTGTAATTCTAAATAAAGAATTTGCCCCACCATACGCAATTACAATTTGCGTTGGTAGATATGAAGAGAAGGGAAGGGCAAGGACTGGAGAATTTGTACGGAAACGTCTGAGATCAGCAATGAAGCGAGCCCGTAAAGGTGATCATGGTTTTATTTCAAGCTCAACTATATATATGGCAGATGAAGAGAACAGAAGATCTAGTATATAACAGTTTACACGTGAACAGTATTTCATTAATGTTAGTAGGTGGAAACTCGTAGGCTTACAGGATAATCCTAGATCACAGATAAACCCGCATCGAGTGCCCTGATTAGTCATGCATTGTTTCACAATGGACATATATGTATATTTAGAGTTGGTATGAGTAATTTGATTAGTAACTCTAGGCTTAACAGCCAAAACTCGTATTTTCTTCACTATCGCCTACGATTTCTTGAAATAGTACAGACAGCTAATGCTTTTTCCCCGTATGACAAGTTTCGCATAACTACTTGTTATTATTTTGTGAAAAAAAAAAAACACGCTGTAGGAGGCGGGAGAACTTGCTAAAGACCGAGAGTTGTTTAGGCGCGTTGTGATGAAAACGACGTTCCGCAAGACATCTTACTTGATGATAATGATTTATTTTGCAACCATGAATGGTGGAGCAGAAGTTTACAATATATACACATATGCCACAAATACGTATCTAGTAGCCCCTACTGGATGAATATATTCCAACTACAAAGCAGAACTTAGCCCTTCTTATGGCAGCACAGCAAGCACCTGCAGTCTCTCTCTCTCTCTCTTTTAGCCTGTTACGCCCTTGGCGTTTAGGGCAGCAACAAACGTACACCATTCTTCCCTGTTCATGGCCTTCCTCTGTATTGTGTTCCAGCTATGATTCATTTCCTTCAGCTCTTGCTCTATCGTTCTCCTCCAGGTCGTCTTGGGTCTTCCACGCTTTCGCCTACCCTCTGGAGTCCATCTCAGTGCAGTTTTCGTGTCGGAGCCAGTCTCCATGCGCATCACATGTCCAATCCATCTCCAGCGTCGTCTTCGGATGATAGTGCCCATATTCTCTTGTTGGCATCGTGCAAGCAATTCTTGATTCGAGATAGTAAAGCATCTGCAGGCAGGATGGTATTTCTTACATACTCAATGTCAGCTATACAAGCCCTGGAGTCTAAATCCGCCGACAGCACGGTGCAGAACCTAAACAGAGAACTTGCTCAGCTTTCAGAAAATGCAGTGGATTTCATCTCACTGTGGCATTGCAGGCAATGATAGTGCCGATGTCTTACCTAAGGAGGGCAGTGCCAACGAGCAAATTTACCAACCCATGTCTTTTCAAGAGGTCAAAACCTTTATACAGAGAAACTCTGCAGTAAACTGGAAGACAAACACTGGATACGATTATGGAAAAGACTACCTAAGCAGAACTTCTTCTGCATTCTCACTAGATTGGGATTTCGGATTTTTTAATAAAAGCAGCCGCCTGCCTCAGATTATCACATATTTCGCCTACCTACCGGACACTGCAGACTCAATAAACACTTATATAGACTAGGAATAAGTTAAACAGCTGTCTGGCAGTGTCAGCAGGCGAAACATACGCCGAAGCATGTCTTGCAAGACTGTCCTCTCCTGGATGAGCTGAGAAGCAACATGTGGCCACACCCAGTCGATATAAAAACTAAGCTTTAGGGAAACCTGACAGACCATAAGCTGACGGCTCAGTTTGTGGTCTACAGTAAACTAGCGTGTGACCAGAGATCGCTGAAGAAGGAAACCTGACAGACCTGAAGCTGATTGCCCAGTTTGTGGTCTACAGTAAACTAAGCGTGTGGCCAGAGATCACTGAAGCAGAAAACCTGACAGACCTGAAGCTGATTGCCCAGTTTGTGGTCTACAGTAAATTAAGCGTGTGACCAGAGATCACTGAAGCAGGAAACCTGACAGACCTGAAGCTGATTGCCCAGTTTGTAGTCCACAGTAACCAAGCGTGTGACCAGAGATCACAGAAGCAGGAAACCTGACAGACCTGAAGCTGATTGCCCAGTTTGTAGTCCACAGTAAACTAAGCGTGTGACCAGAGATAACTGAAGCAGGAAACCTGACAGACCTGAAGCTGATTGCCCAGTTTTTGGTCTACAGTAAACTAAGCGCGTGATCAGAAATCGCTGAAGAAGAACATCCGTATATCTCTTGACCAATAGCACAATTTGAGTAATACGCAAGCCATCTATGTCAACCCGGGAGCAGTTTGAAAAATGAAAATCGTGGCATATCCTTTACAGGACGTAGCCATCAACCACAGTAAATGAGTCGTTGATTTTCTAGGCACCACGTATACGTTTAGTAGTTTGTCATTGCTTTCTGAACGGTGAGGTCTATTTTTACCTTTTGCAAAAAATCCCACGGAATCGAATTTGCTTCCAAACTTACCCGCCTTGGGGTTTGAACCAGGTACGCTTGGGTTTGTAATCGAGCTCACAACCGTTTGAGCTACAGACGCTCACAGGAAGCGGTTTATGGGTGTTTAAAAATCCCACTTAAACTGGAAATCGAACCAAGATCAAACATTCCAGAACACCACAGAACTAACGATAATACTACCAAAACTCTTTGTAAAAAATTATTAAAAGTTGGTCTTAAAAAAACATACCATCGTGTTTATGGCTCAAGAGACGATCAGAAAAATTGACATTGACAGGTACAGTCTTATTTACGAAGTAGAACACGGCGGACTACGTCCCACATTGTATTTAACATTGCATCCTGAAATGCATGAAGTTGTTAACTAATACGCCCAATATTATTCGAACGTAGATCCGCTTATAATACGTGACTGTCCTACATTCGAATATGTAACACATTAATGATATCAACGTATTCAACGGTAGATTTATGTATATCACAATATATACAGGAACTGGAGACTTGAAAGGCATTAATGAGCTGGTGAATTGAGTACATTTGCAAGCATGTCACCATGTGTAGTAGTCCGGGGTGGGGGAATGAGTGGAGGAATATCCTGGGCACGGCAAGACATCTAAGTGTACCAGGGTGGGGTGACCCAAAAGAATCTGGTCACGGTCAAACCATTTAAGTACTGTGATAATACCAGGGTATTCGAATCAATACTGGCCACTGTGCAACCAGAAAAGAGGTCTGTGTCCTTGTCACTAATATACCTCAGTCATTCGTATCCACAAGCTCTCCCTCTGTCTTACTCAAGTCGATATTAAATTTATAAGTTTATGTAATTATTCTTCCTCAAAGAATACATGTTTTTATAACAAAGCAACATATAAACACACCAAAATTTATATATCAAAAGCACAAACATTTAACACATAATGAATATGTTCAGTCCCCATATCTATTTCCTTCGAATATAACTTACCTAACATCTCCATTCTGGCCTATATCTATCATCATCGTAGCATATCCTTTACAGGACGTAGCCATCAACCACAGTAAACGAGTCGTTGATTTTTCTAGGCACCACTTATACGTTCAGTAGTTTGCCATTGCTTTCTGAACGGTGAGGTCTATTTTTACCATTTGTAAAAATCCAACGGAAACCAGGTACGCTTTGGTTTGTGATCGAGCTCACTACCGCTTGAGCTACAGACGCTCACTACAGACGCTATATCTATAAGAAATATAAACACAACTTGATCTATTCCTATGCAAGACTATGTGTCCAGTACTGAGGGGTCTCTGAAGATGATGATGATGAAGACTTCAAAGTCATTAAGAGACAGTATGTCTCAGCGATGTTCTGACGAAGGTCTCAGCGATGTTCTGACGAAGGTCTCAGCGATGTTCTCAAGAAGGTCTCAGCGATGTTCTCACGAAGGTCTCAGCGATGTTCTCACGAAGGTCTCAGCGATGTTCTCACGAAGGTCTAGTTTTCTAGAACTGTTGATGGTGAAGATGATAAAGACTTCAAAGTTATTGGGAGACAATATATCTCAGTGCTATTCTGATGTATATCTCCTGCTAGACTTCTCTGCTTGTGTCTTATTTCTCATCGGTTTGGTTCTCTTCTGGTTTCTAGGTTTTGACTGCTGCAGAATCTGCTTACAGTTCTGTATTCTATAGGATCAGACATATAGTCCCTGGTTCTTCATTCTCTGCTTCTATCTATGCTATGTCAGAGTTCTCTGCCAGAGTTCTCTGCCAGAGTTCTCTGCTTATGTCTATGCCAGAGTTTTCTGGCTCTAGTTCGCAGCCAGACTCTGTCTTCTGCATCTGATTTTAAGTCTGCTTCTGGGTTCTCTTGACTGATCTCTGTCCGTTTTCTGTATGACCAGACAGTATCTTGTAGTGACTTCTAATTTCTGACTTACTAGCTCTCAAGCCAGATTCTACCTCTGTGTGTGAGAGTCTAAACTGAATGTCTGCGTCTGATTCTCATTCTTTTCATTTCCTCTTTTCCTTCTCCTACATCTGTGCTCGACCATCGTATGTATAATATCTCCCCTGCCCACGCATCTCTTTGTTATTACGTCACAAGCCACGATGAGTTCTTCCAAACTCGCGAACTGGAGACATCCAGCCCAAACTTTAGTCCCCCAAAAGCTAAAATTAGTAACAATTTGACAGTTTCTTCTCTCCGAATTGAGATCAAACGACAACGCCACACTACAGCAATATTTCTACCCAACTGTCAACCCTCTCCTTCATTTCTTGGAAGCTAGGTTATGATTTGACACTCCTTGATGGAGGAAATGGGAGAACTGGCCTACCAGTAATAACCCTATTACACATGAACACTGTTCAACACAATATTTCTACACCATTATGCCACCAGTGTCAAAACTGGACGCTGACATCCAACGATAAGTAGAAATTGATGCCTGAGGGTGGAGTGTGAACCAGCGAACTACGGGAACCATCAGTATGCATACACTTCGACTTCTGTTGAAGGAAAATGAGCACCTATGGGTCTGCCCAGAGTGCAATGACGTCGGTTCAGTAGCTAATAGACCCGACAGAGATGAAGTATCTACGCAAATGCTAGATGACCGGTTTAAAAATGGAGCTATCGGGAAGAAATGTCGATACAACATCAGTACTGAACTTCATAAAAAAACAACAAATTAAATGTCTCGATCACAACGTCTCTTGTAATGATCTGTTCTGGAGTGGCACTCCTTGCCACGGTTGCTGCAAGTGAGACGAGCTGATACATAGGATGTTCTCTCTGCCCTCTGCGCTCTCTTTTGCCTTCACATGTGATGGTGTTTTTCTTCTTTCTTTTGAGCCACCCTCACTGCCGCTCGCCATGCTTACCTGTCTTTGACCAACCGCTCCCAATTTTCTTTGTCTATGCTGCATAAAGTTAGATCACGCTTGCAGTTGTCAATGAAGCGTAGAAATGGGAGTACCTGTTACGAGTTGACCATATAGAATATCCTTTGAAATTCTACCATCGCTCATACGGCACACGTGCCCCAGCCATCTCTAGCGTCGCTGACTCAGCAAGGTGTACATGCTTGGAATGCCATCACTGTCCAGTATTTCTATATTGGAGATGCGGTCCTGCCATCGGATATTGTATATTCGCCTGAGACAGCTCATGTGGAAGGTGTTGAGGCAATGTTCTTGTCTGGCATATGTGGTCCACATCTCACTACCATGCAACAGAGTGTTGTCTGGCATATGTGGTCCACATCTCACTACCATGCAACAGAGTGTTGTCTGACATATGTGGTCCACATCTAACTACCATACAACAGAGTGTTGTCTGGCATATGTGGTCCACATCTCACTACCATACAACAGAGTGTTGTTTGACATATGTGGTCCACATCTCACTGCCATACAACAGAGTGTTGTCTGGCATATGTGGTCCACATCTCACTACCATACAACAGAGTGTTGAGAACATAGTCCTTATATACTTGTGTCTGCCCGCCTGCCCAGCGTGTTCGTAGCGTGTTGGACTGCGGGTGAATAGCCCTCTGTGTGTGCGGGTTCAATTCCGCAGGCTGGCAGAAAAGCCACAGGTTCCCCAGATTCACGGTGTTCGTGGCACCGAACCGAAGGGTTACGATGCCCATGACACCGAGCCGAAGAGCTGAAAGCTCAAGTGCCTCTGGATCGAAAAAAATAAAAAATAAATATACTTGTGTCTTGGTGTTTCTGCTGGGAACAGGACGATTTATAAGCAATAGTAGTAGGAGTAGCAGTCACTAGTTATGTTGCAGAGTTAACGGTAGTAGTCGTAGTAGTAGTAGTAGTAGTAGCAGCAGCAGTAGCAGCAGCTGCTGCAGTAGTACTAGTAGTAGTAGCATGGGCGACCATACGTTAAGTCAAGAGGGTGGTGTGGAAAGTGCCCCCTAAAAAATGGCTTTTTGATAACATAGTTTTATGCGAATCTCCTCTTGTCCATTTCCGCCTAGCAAAATACCAACTAAAAATTTACAAATTCATTTTGTCCCCTCCTGGCATAATTTATGTAATGTGAACGCCAAAGAAGTACTAGTAGTAGGCGTTGTACTAGTAGTAGGCGTTGTACTAGTAGTAGGCGTTGTACTAGTAGTAGGCGTTGTACTATAGAGGCGCTGTACTAGTAGTAGGCGTTGTACTAGTAGTAGGCGTTGTACTAGTAGTAGGCGTTGTACTAGTAGTAGGCGTTGTACTAGTAGTAGGCGTGTACAGTAGTAGGCGTTGTACTAGTAGAGGCGTTGTACAGTAGTAGGCGTTGTACTAGTAGTAGGCGTTGTACTAGTAGTAGGCGTTGTACTAGTAGTAGGCGTTGTACTAGTAGTAGGCGTTGTACTAGTAGTAGGCGTTGTACTAGTAGTAGGCGTTGTACTAGTAATTATTGTGACCATGGGATACGTACAATTTCTATGTAAATCATCATATAAGAAGTCTCAATTCTGTTTTCCAGTTTCGTTGATTGTTTGTTTGTTAGTTAAGTAGGGGATTAAACCCACTTTGAACCAAGGCACGCCCTTTTAACATGAGGACGAGCCTTTTTAGTTATATCAGAGCGCGTAGGCTAACAAACATGAACAATAAGAATGAACTTCTTGCGGAGAATCCAAAGTTTCTTGTTGATTCACTTCATCCTGATTAAATTCTCGTTGTCAACCAAGATTGACTGCAATCACTGAGGTGTGACCTACAAAGAAATCATCGAGTGAGTCAAGGGTTGAATTCTTCTATGGTGCGCAGATTTGTAAAATATTTACTTATCTCAGACATAACATATGACCAAGAATATCACATTGAAACTGTGGATATTCACCACTATATTCACTCCGCCCGCATACCTCAGTATCAGATATCAAGACCGCATTTTGTGGTGCCAGGCCTCGCAAGTGGAGCAAAGAATGGTACCACTACGACCTACAAAGCATGCACAGATTTCAGAGCACATCTTTCAGTCCTGTTCATCATACCTGTCAACGAAACGAAACATAACCTCATGAACTAACTTAAGCCCGCCTGCCCAGCGTGTTCGTAGCGCGTTGGACTACGGGTGACTATCCCTCTGTGTGTGCGGGTTCAATTCCGCGGAATGGCAGAAAAAGCCACAGATTCCCCAGATTTACGGTGTTCGTGGCACCGAACCGAAGGGTTACGATGTCCATGGCACCGAGCCGAAGAGCTGAAAAGCTCAAGTGCTTCTGGATCGGGAAAACCCAAAAACCTAACTTACAGACCAAGCTATGATGAACTCACAAGAAACTCAAAATAATGTGAAGCTTCAAAGAAGCAACCCATCTCATAGTGTAGAATGAACATGAAACTGATCTCAAAGAAAAAACAAGTATTGTTTTATGTTTTTCTACCATCAGAAAAATATTGCATTATAGTTATAGCAGAATCGTGTTGGTCATGGAAATCAGAAAGACAATAAGAGTTGAACGTAACGCGGAAATCCCAAAGATATTAATAGTTACAAGTATTTTATGATCATATTCGGATATGAGTCATCTCTAACGGTCTTTCCCTATGACCAATCATATATATCATCACAATGCTAATGTAGTGTAACTCAGTTTATGTGATGTTGCAAAGTGAAGTTTTATGTTTGTATAGCCTCATCATAAACGCATCTGCGCAAATTGGATAATATTCCACCAGGTTATCGAGGGATGAATTATGACTAACAACCATAATATATACAAATGACTTTCTTACATAAATTGCAATTAAAAATCCAACATGACATGTATTATGAATAAACGTACCATAACATTTGTTTAAACAAACCAGGGCAACTTCTAGAATTTGCTCTAAACAAAAAGTGAGCACCTTCTATGAGATTTTAGAAAGAGAGAAGTCTATTGTCTTTCCCCAGGTGGATGATGGAATCGGTTCTACACTCTTGCCGTTAAGTGTAGGGATGGGAGCTTTAATTTGTGTTCCAGGGTCAGATGAGTTGCCCTTGTTGTGTTACATCCGTGTTTATGTAGTGTGGTCTTGATGTTGTCTGTCCATCTTTTCTTGGTCTTCCCCTTTGGCTCTAGTACCTAATCTCTTTTTATTGCATGCTGGTATTGGTGGTTGGTTGTATTCCATTCTCATTAAATGTCCAAACCACTGCATTTGTTGTCATTCAATGTATTCGGTGCATGAAGTTATGCCCACTCTGCTTCTGATATCTTTCAATGTATTCAGTATATAGTGCATGAAGTTATGCCCACTTTGCTTCTGATATCTTTCAATGTATTCAGTGCATGAAGTTATGCCCACTCTGCTTCTGATATCTTTCAATGTATTCGATGCATGAAGTTATGCCCACTCTGCTTTTGATATCTTTCAATGTATTCGATGCATGAAGTTATGCCCACTCTGCTTTTGATATCTTTCAATGTATTCGATGCATGAAGTTATGCCCACTCTGCTTTTGATATCTTTCAATGTATTCGATGCATGAAGTTATGCCCACTCTGCTTTTGATATCTTTCAATGTATTCGATGCATGAAGTTATGCCCACTCTGCTTTTGATATCTTTTATTGTATTCGATGCATGAAGTTATGCCCACTCTGCTTCTGATATCTTTCAATGTATTCTATGCATGAAGTTATGCCCACTCTGCTTCTGATATCTTTCAATGTATTCGATGCATGAAGTTATGCCCACTCTGCTTCTGATATCTTTCAATGTATTCTGTGCATGAAGTTATGCCCACTCTGCTTCTGATGTATCTCAGTGCATTCTGTGCATGAAGTTATGCCCACTCTGCTTCTGATATCTTTCAATGTATTCTGTACATGAAGTTATGCCCACTCTGCTTCTGATATCTTTCAATGTATTTGATGCATGAAGTTATGCCCACTCTGCTTCTGCTATCTTTCAATGTATTCTGTGCATGAAGTTATGCCCACTCTGCTTCTGATATCTTTCAATGTATTCTGTGCATGAAGTTATGCCCACTCTGCTTCTGATATCTTTCGATGTATTCGATGCATGAAGTTATGCCCACTCTGCTTTTGATATCTTTCAATGTATATTGCATAAGTTATGGCCACTCTGCTTTTGATATCTTTCAATGTATTATGTGCATGAAGTTATGGCCACTCTGCTTTTGATATCTTTCAATGTATTCGATGCATGAAGTTATGCCCACTCTGCTTCTGATATCTTTCAATGTATTATGTGCATGAAGTTATGGCCACTCTGCTTCTGATGTTCTCATTTCGTTGTCTATCTTTCCTGGTGATCCCCACTGTCTTCCTCAAGCATTTCATTTCACACGAGGTGAGCTTTCTGTGATGTGTTGCTGTCAGAGACCAAGTTTGGCACTGGTAACAAAGTGTAAGTAGAAAAATTCTTTTTATCATCTGTTTTTCCACCTCTATCTTGATCTTTGGGTGTTGTAGTAATGGTGCCAGTTGGTAGGTCACTGCATTTGCTTTTGACACCTTGTCTCTATTTCTCTATCGAGTTTTCCGTCCTCTGTGAAAATGCTGACTAAATATTTAAATTCAGAAACTTGCTTTACTCTGGTGTTGTATATTTGTATGCTTGCTTGGCTTAGTGTTCTACTGATTTTCATGGTCTTGGTCTTTTGTGTGTTGATTTTCATGTTGTACTTCCTGCATGCTATTAACAATGAATTCATATGATGTTGTAGCTGATCTTCATCTTCATACATTAGATAAGTAATTATGATTCAAAAAAAGGTTAAGTAATGGGTTGGCACACACACACAAATTATGTAGTAATATTTTACTTCTATTAATTGAACATAACTTAATATTGAAAAGTTTTTAATATTTACCACTAGAGTGAACTTTCTTTAAACATTCTTTGTTATTTTGAATCGCGTCGAAACATTCCCTTTAGTTTACAATGAACTTTTGCAGCACAATAAAACTTTTACAGTTGATTCAGCCATTATCTTACGATCACCGTCCAGACCGATGTACCAGATCTCCCCATAAATTCTATTAATGTGGAAATATGATTCATGCAGCCTTAGCATTGGTGTGTTTACGTCATATCTTCGGCACCATTTGGAGCTCTGGTGCTTATCCTACGGGAGAATTCAGCCATTCTATCTCTTTCGTCAGATCATATGTTATTCATTATTGAGAATATCCTTTCAATAGGTGCAGTTGTGCATGGCATACTGGAAATATATTCTATAACTTGGACAATGAAATAGTTGAATAGTTGAATCTATTCTTCTTCGTAAATTGTATTTCCCCCCAAATTTCCTAGGTTGCAGATCAAAAACGTCTCTTTTCGGTCTTAAAATAACCAGGACAAAATAACAAACTGTCCGGGACCATACTTTAAAACCGGGTATGGTAAGCCAAGTTATGAACAATTTCAGCACTATGTACCATTAGGAACTCTGAGTTGAAAAATTAATATAAACACGGATATAACACAAGGGGGCAACTCATCTGGCCCTGGAGCGGAAATTAAAGCTCCCACCCCTACGCTTAACGACAAGATTGGACAACCAATTCCATCCTCCACCTGGGGATAGACAATATACAACAACTGTAACAAATCATTTTTTAAAAATAAGTTCTACTTGAGCACCTGTATTCATTCATCGATGACAATGCTATCTTTGTTTGACGTCATATTTCATGCGGAAATCACGACATTCTAAAAATAGCCACACAATGTAAATGTCACGAGGCATATTTATTATTTAGTGCTGTAGACTGAAATAAAATGGCCACTTAACGAATTAGAAGATGCCATACGATTTATTTTTCAATAAAGTGTTTTCCGGATATATTTATCAGATATATGTGCCAGAATGTATACCAGAAAAATAAAATTATGGTGTATGGAATTACTGCTAGAGAAACTGAAACAATTAAAAAGCTTCCTATATCTAGAGAACCTATATGTTTAACCGGTAAAATCGAGGGTAGACGAGACAGAGAGAAACTCTTTGGATAGTGTGACTTCATGGCACGGTAGAGCGTCAACATCTGAGATGATAGCAAACACCATAAGACAGAGATTTGTGGAGATTCATGATCGCCTACGCCAGCCGGCAAGACATCTGACGATATATTTAGAATAACATAGCAGAGGACAGAAGATAAAAAAACAATAGCAAAGAAAATAGCAGGGATAAAGATTATTGCATATAATAATATGATGATTGTTTGATAGGATAATCATCCTTGTACTTCCGTGAGTAACCATGCATGCTCCGATCTCTTTCTTACACAGGAAGATCTCAGCGGAGTGCACGTGCTCTGTAGCACCGGCCAGGGTCTCCGATGTTATTTAGAAGAATGTGAAAATCTTTGTATGAATTTTTTTTTATCCTTTCTAACGAATTTACTCGGGAAGCGGTTTTCCAACCTATTTTCTCGATTTCAAATTACCTAGGCTGGCGTAGGCGATCATGGATCTCCACAAATCTCTGTCGTTGGTGTTTGCTATCAACTCAGATGTTGACGGTCTACCGTGCCATGAAGTCAGGATATCCACAATTTTCTCTCTCTGTCTTCCTCTGTCTCGTCTACCCTCGATTTTACCGGTTGTCACAATGTGTTCTAAACCTCCCCTCCTCATCACATTACCGAAAAATGATGACTGCCTCTTTCTTATATTGATGATAAGCTTTTTCTGTGTCTTGATCTCATTCAGCACCTCAACATTAGTCATTTTAGCAGCCCATGGGATTCTCGTCACTCTATAAAACCACATATCTGTGGCCCTCAGAGATTTTTCGATCTGTGTGTTCATTGTCCATGACTCGTATCCGTATGTCAGTATTGGCTCTATGTAGCACTGAATAACTCGCATTCTGATCGGGATTGACAAGGACTTGTTGCAGATAATGCTTCTCATTTTCAGGAACGATGTTTTCGCTTGTCCTATTCTGCTCTTTATTTCTGATCGGCACCTGCCATCTGATGTTACCAGGACTCCGATGTATTTAAATTGCTGCACTTGTCTTAGATCAGTCCCATTTACTGTGATGGTGCATTTTGGCAAAATCTGCTTTTTGATATGATCATAACTTCTGTCTTCTTAATATTCAAACTGAGTCCTTTGTTGTTACTTTCTGTCACAACCGTATCAACTAATTTCTGGAGCTCCATTGATGGGACGGGAGGGGGGCAAAGTTCTGCTCAGGACAAGCTATTTGATGATGAGAAATCAACTTATTTAATGGAAACAGAAACAAACAAATGAACAGAACAATAAACAAATTAGAAATTAAGAGAGAAATTATGGGGAAATTATTTTTCTTAAATAGACACCTTCCCCATCGTTCCCTCCTTCCCTAAAAAACATCCTTGACACTGGCGGTAACGTAACACTCTGCATGGCAGAAAAAGATACTGGAAGGAAACGTTGGAGATAAGTGGAAGTCAAGTGGTCACGAAACATTCAGAGATAGACATAGTTTAGAAGGATGTATGATAATGTCAAGAAACAGGAAATGTTGGGAGATTTATTACTTCCGTCATTATCTGATCCATGTGATACACTTTATTTGCAAGAGGTAAAACTTAACATGTTCTTCAACTTTGAAGTTCGAGTAAGGTGTACATGAATGGCCAGGGCCACTGGGATACAGAAAGCAAGTCTTCACGAAAAAATACCAATTGGGGAAATATTAGGCGCCATGACTACGTATCAGAGCACATCTCTATAGAATAGATCACATGGACTCGTCTGTCTGTGGAGCACCAAAGCAGTCCCCCAGAGCATCGTGAAAATGGAGATCTGGCCAACAGAAACAACATTTCGGAACAAACTATCCTCCGTAAGTTGCCGGGACCCACAGTGGGAGCAAAGAATAGTAGCACTGCCACCTACACGGCATGTCGTAAGAGGCGACTGAGGTAGGAGCCTAGGGAAGCTACCTAGTAAATAAAAAGCGTCGCAGAAATCGGTTGTGCTGGTACAACCACTCTTAGGTTCAGATCACATACAAATCACAAAAGTGGTTAACAAGTGGTCGATATGGAGCGTTCAAATACGAACAAACTATGGGAGACCGGTGAAGACCTCAAGCGCACAACCCCGATTATGTCACATACCGGAGTAGTCGCATAGCAGAAGTTGATCGCAGAAGAAGAGGCAATCGAGCGAGAAAAAAATTTTTATAAAAATTACATGAATTTATTTGAAAGGCACATGCTAGATTTCATGGCAATATCGATTTAGTTTTCCGACGATACGCGAACTTCTCGCCCCAAACACACTGTGATTATGGCAGAACATGTTGAGTAGTTACTGTTACAGATACAAAATACTGAACCAGGTGGGAGTTATAGAGAACCATGTCTATGGTCGATGGCTTCAGATGAAGTTTAACGACTCACACTTCGCAGCCATGTTTGTGTGTCATGTTTGTTTGTAGCTGTGACTTTAGAATCAATCAAGTGCCATGCATGCCGGCGTAGGCGATCATGTCTCTCCACAACTCTCTCTGCTTGGTGCATGTAATCAGTTCTGACGTCGACCTTGTGTCCAACCATGATATCAGGCCATTCAGCATCTTCTTCCTCTGTCTTCCGCGATCTCTCCTTCCTGAATTTTACATGTTGTTACCAAATGTTCTAAACCTTCTCTTCGCATTATATGTCCGAAGAAACTTGATTGTCGAATTCTTGTTCTTTTGATAAGGTTTCTTTGTGTGCAAGCCTGATTTAAAACCTCCTCATTCGTTTTCTTCCCTGTTCATGGAAATTTCAGCATTCTTCTGTAAAATCACATCCCCTGTGGCTTCCGATGATCGTATTGATTGTTTATTCATTGTCCATGATTCGCTGCCATGCATTACATGACTTTAGAATACATCAAGCATATGCTGAAGTTCAACTAAAAATAGATTATTAGTTATCTATGGCGTAGAGATTAGATGCACACCTCTCAATCCAAAGGTAACCGGTTCACTCTCTCGTAGAACCACTGGGATATTTTTCCAACAATCTCTGATCTCAGTGTAGGTGAGATCAAGTTCCTAGTCATATCGGAGACGGACGATAGAACGTAGGTCCCGTGTTAAATTTGAACACGCAAAAGAGCCATTAACAGTTCAAAATCGAGGTGAGCAGGCGGGAAAGCAGCAGCCCGGGCAAAATTCAGGAGAATGATAAAAAAGACAAGTTCCTGCTAAAATTACACCGGGGGACCATCACCCGTGCTAAGTAGTTCGTGCACTGCCGCTGAGATCTTCAGTGTAAAAAAGAAATAGGAGCACACATTATTACTCCCTGTAGTCGCCCGCGTGGTGCCGGAGCTCGTAAGGGAAGCAAAGAATAGTACCACTGCGACCTACAATGCATGTCGTATGAGGCGACTGATGTATACCCTAGGGGTGCTACCCTGGTAAATAAAAGGCAGCGCAAAAATCGGATGCGCTGGCCTACTTGTAGACGCATAACTGGCACAACGTACAATTGCTCTTAGGCTCGCATACATCAAATACAAATCAAACAGAGTGGTTGACAGGTGGTCGATATGGAGTGTAGAAAAAAGAAGACTTTCCGAAGTGCAATGATGATGATGATGATGCTATCAATCGATGAATGAAACAACTAATTGATAGAGAACAATGCACTGTAAGTTACATACGTGCTTCTGTGCAGACATCCAACAAAGAGGTCAAGTCAAAGTGAACTGACTATAACGATGAACATATACGTTGCTGAGCGAGAGACATGATCGCTTACACCAGGACACGATGATGTTTACATGACGCAGACGATTATTTGCAACGCCCTGCACTCCATATTGTCTGATAAAGTGTGTGTTGACCTCGCTGATATTAAAAATAGACAATGATCACGTGTTTCATCGTCAACCAAGCCCGCCACCGGTTGATTTATTTAGTGCTGGATCTTGAACTAAAAATAAATTAGAGTCGGATCTTCCCTATAAAGTTAATTTTTATTTATGACGTTTGTCTGTCTAATGTGTTAGAGCCATATATATAGAAAGTGAAAGTACCATACGAACAAGCGCCGGACTCACAAATTGGTTTCCAGTAACACCAGGAGTACGGCAAGGATGTGTTTATCACCTCTCCTCTTTATTATATACATGGATAGTATCACCAAAATAGATGAAACATCACTCAATGCAGACCAACAAAATGAACTGCTCTTTGCTGACGACCAGTGTATATTCCATAATAATATTGAACAGCTTCAAGAACACATAAACTTACTCAACAATAGCTGCCTCAAATACAACATGAAGATCAACATTCAAAAGACAGAAGTCATGACTATAAGCAGAGAACATAAAGATATCAACATACAAATAAATGACCAAACGCTATAGCAGGTGAGAGAATTCAAATACCTTGGAAGTATCTTCACATCTGATAGTAGACTGGACAGAGAGATCGAAACTAGAATCCAGCAAGCCAACAACATTACATACCAGCTTACCCCAATTTTGAAACACCCAGCTATTCCAGTAGTGACTAAAAGACAGATTATAAATTCAATCTTTATACCAACACTGTGCTACCAGAGCCAAACATGGGCACTGACAAAAGAACAAGAAAGGAAAATTACCACATGCGAAATGAGATGCCTGAGGAAAGAGACCATATAAGACATGAGGAAATTAGAAGAACAGTCGGAACAACACCTGCTATTAGATTGATTGAAAAACAGAGACTCAAATGGTTTGGCCACGTGGTCAGAATGAACCCGATACACCAGTTGCAAGAGCGTACAACCTGAAAATGGAATCATCAAGAGGAAGGGCAGACCAAGAAAAAGATGGGTTGATGTACAGACATCTTAAAACTCCACAATACCACACCATATCAAGCGACCGAGTGTGCATTATCTCGGAAACCAATCATCAGTTACACCTGCTGCCCTAGCGGCAAAAAGCAGAGAAGGACAAAGAAAGAAAGAAAGAATCAAGTTTTCTGTTCAGTTTTAATTAATATCTTTCTCAGTTATTTTTAAAATTACATACAAGGGAAACGATTGTGTAAATGTTATTTTATTCTATCACCTGCATACGAGTTATTTCCCCTAATGTAGGAAAAGGAAAAAAACTCTTTTACATCTTGCAGAAATCGATCGATCAGACGTGTCATGTGTGTCGGATAGTGATCTGATGTTCAGACATTGAGTATACTTGCAGGGAACTACTACTGTCTTGTAGTTTGATTGGGGACAATCATAGGCTAGCGGCGTAAACCAAAGGAAGACCAAGTAAAAGATGGATAAATAATAGACCACACTAAATAAACACGGATATAACACAACATGCTCAACTCATCTGGCTATGGAACGCAATTTAAAGTTCTCACCCCTACGCTTAACAGCAAGACTGGACAACCAATTTCATCATCCCCCCCCCGGGAAAAGATAATAGACTATGGAGATGTAATTTAAAAAAAGAAACTCTGGTATCATTTTTCATAATACAATTTATTTACATCAAAATTGTATTCAAATCAGTCAGTTTTATCAAATAGTATAATCACTATCTATAATCATGAGCTGCGTGATACTATGGTTTCTGGTTCGCCTTCTGGAAAAGTATCGCAATCTGGAAAAGTATCGCAGATCCTTTTCAGAAGGAGAGAGGGCTCATAAGTAACCTTCTTATTCATGAAACATCAGACAGCATCCCAAGATTAACATAAATATTTCACGTTCAAAATTTGAGAACATGGACCAGCACAAAACATTGGAATAGGACGGGATAATTTGAGTACATCACTGCAAAGTCTAACACAACCGCCCGTCACCATCTTCAAACCGGAAGTCTATCATCTGTTCTCACAAAAACAGATTCTATATTTATTGCTTTCAGTCACATGCAGTGAAGCATCTGTTAATGGTCTGCAGCTTTGATGAAATTCTTCTTCTTCTTAGCATCTCTGGTCATGCGCTTAATTTACTGTGGACCACAAACTGGGCAGACAGCTTCAAGTCTGTCAGGTTTCCCCAAAGCTTAGTTTTCAGGTCGACTGGGTGTGGCCACATGTTGCTTCTCAGCTCACACAGAAGAGGACAGTCTTGCAGGATATGCTGTGGTGTCTGTTCTGCCTGTTGACACTGGCAGAGAGCTGTTTGACTTATTCCTAGTCTGTATAAGTGTTTGTTGAGTCTGCAGTGTCCGGTGCGTAGTCGAAATATAATGACCTGGTCTGTTCTGCTTAGGTCTTTGAGGGAGTCTTTTCCATAATCATATCCAGTGTTTGTCTTCCAGTCTACTGCAGATTTTCTCTGTATGAGGGTTTTGACCTCTTGAAAAGACAAGGGTTGGTAAATTTGCTCTTTGGCACTGCCCTCCTTAGCTAAGACATCAGCACTCTCATTGCCTGCAATGCCACAGTGAGATGGAATCCACTGCAAGTGAATTTCTGCCTTTTCTGAAAGCTGAGCAAGTTCTCTTTGTAGTTTTTGTACTGTGCTGTCAGTGGATTTAGCCTCCAGGGCTTGTATAGCTGACAATGAGTCTGTAAGAAATACCATCTTGCTTGCAGCTGCTTGCAGCTTATTCATGTGCTGTGCTGCCATCAGAAGGGCTATGAGTTCTGCTTTGTAGTTGGAACATATTCTTCCAGTAGAGCCGCTAGAGACACAGTGGTAGCATCTGGGTGCCTAATGTACACTCCTGCTCCACCATTCATGGTTGCCTCCATTGCCGATCCATCTGTGTAAATTCTTATCCAGCTGTCTTCTGGAAACATGTAATGGAGATGTTCCATTGTAATTGCTTTTTCACTAGATTAGGCTCGGCATCTTTGCTTAATAATTTAGGGATGGAGGTTAAGAAGTTTAGTGGTACTGAGTCTGGTTCCCAGTGATCAAAAGTAATTCTTCAGGTATGGAATTATGATTTAGTAGTTCCAAGTATGACTTTCCTATTTCTTTTGCTTTGTGGTTTAGACTTGTGCGCTTTAGTCTGTTCTTTGTTCTAGCCGCCATTTTTCATGCAGTGGATGGTGAGGCATTCTTTTGATCCTTTCAGTCTGTAGAATCACTTTTCTCCTTCTTCTGTCTTCCAAGGGCTGGATGTTGGCTGCCTTTTCCATTTCTACAATTGGTGTAGATTTCATGGCTCCCAAAATAGTACGCAGACACCTGTTTTGTGTTTTTCCAGTATCAATTTGTTTGAATGGGCTGCTGATATCCATGTCGATGATGCATATTCGAGGTCGGTCTAACTGCACCAGTGTACACCTGACTCAGGATTCGAATATCAGCTCCCCAGGTAGTTCCAGCCAGCTTCCGCATCACACTTTGTTTCCTCATAGCCTTTCTGTTTGTTTCCATTATGTGATGTTTCCATGTCAGACGACTGTCAGCTTAACTCCCAAAAAGGTTGGAGTATGGGAACGGGGAACGATATCATCATTAAATTTCAGTCTGAAGTGTTCTTCCTTTGTTGACAATGAGAAAGCGTTGCTATAGTTTTGCTCCGGTTTATTTCTAGACCCCATTTACTTGCCCACATTATGCGCTGTTCAGGCTGGCCTGGAGTTTAAAGATGGCAGGACCCAGAAACTCGGAGGTGTACCACACAGCTAGATCATCAGCATGGAGAGAGTGTGATACATGTCTGGGCAGAGTTTGTGGCAGATCATTAATATATCCCAGGAAAAGCAATGGGGACAGTACGCTGCCCTGTGGGACTCCTGCACTTAATTTGAATCTGGGACTGTGCACTCCATCCAATTTTACAGATGCTTGTCTATGGGTAAGAAAGTCTTTATCCAATAGTACATTCTACCCGTATTCCACTGCGTAAGAGCTTGAGTAGCAAACCATCTTTCCAGACTTTGTCGAAGGCCTTAGACATGTCGAAGAACACAGTGAGGGTTTTCTTCTTTTCTTGGAAGCCATTTTCTATGTCCTGTGCGAGGTATGCCACTTGGTCATCAGTGCTTCTATGCTGCCTGTAGCCTGTCTGGGCTGGATCCAGTTTATGGTTGGATTCTAAAAACCACTGGAGTCTAGTGGTTATCACTCTCTCAGGCAGTTTTGCAGTGCAACTTAGCAAACTTATAGGTCTGTAGCTCTGCGGATCCTTTTGTCTTTTCCACTTTTGAAAATTGGGTGGATTGTGGCATTTTCCAGATGTCTGGGACTCTCCCCTGTCTCCAACTATTGTAAAAAATCTGGAGTAGAAGACTCTGTGCTATTGGGCCTATTTGTTTGAGCATGTCGTTTGATACTCCATCTGGTCCCGGGGCCTTTTTCGATTGAGCTTTTCAGTGCTCTCTGCAGCTCAGTCAGTGTGATGTCTACCTCCATACAGGGTTCACTTGTTGCTTTTTGAATGTAGCATTTATCTCACTTCTGACTTCTTTCCCTTGCTCCTGACTTATTGAGCATGAGCTTTCTTGCTTGTAACACTGGGCCATCAGGGTGGCTGCTCGCTTTCCTGTGAGAAGTTGTTCTCCTTGCTGGAGAACTGTTTTCCCTCTAGATGGGTTGTCATCGTTCAGGGCTTTGTAAGTCTCCACAACTTTTGAGTATCTTTTTCCATGTTCAAAGAGGCTGTCTTTTCTTTCCAGGATTTTCTACACTGCTGGTTTCTTTCTCTAACATAAAGGCCCTTGCTCTATTGTGTTGCATTACATTTTAGTCCGTTGGTGCGAGTTCCATTGTATTTCTGGCACTGCAAAGGGAGCTATGGAGAACTTCCATCTCTGGTGTCCAATATGGCTTGTAGTTTTTCTCCTCCCTCTGGGTATAGCCTTTTTGCAGCATCTAAAATGGCTTTATTGAATGAACGTGCATCTCTGTCCACTTTTCCTGATTGATTAATTTCTTTTCAGTACTTGTCTGCTAGTTCTTGGAATAGCTTCCAGTCTGCCTTTTTGTAATTCCAACTAGGGGCAGAGTTTGTAAGTTCCTCCTTGTTAATGTTATTTATGAGGAGTTTCACTGGTCTATGGTCACTACCTCCAATCTGGTCGCAGACTTGCCTTTCGTTTATCCTGTGAATGTCGTCTGTAGCAAAAGCCAGATCTGGGGTGCTTGTTGTGCGCCACCGTCGTGAGTAACATGTGTGAGGATCATCTGGGTGGTTGAGAATGGTGAGACTGTTGGTGATCAGCCATTCTTCAAGGCTTTCACCTCGAGGATCTAGCGTGTCATAGCCCCAGCTTGGTGAGTGGCTGTTGAAGTCTCCTACTATAAGCAAGTTGTCATCTTGAACTTTGATAGCTTCCAGCTCAGTTTGAATGGAGGGTGGTGAGTATATATTGTATAGTGTCATCTTAGTGTTGTTGATAAGGAGTTGAACAGCTATGAATTCTGTGCTCATCTGATTGGACCTGTGAAGTTCAACTGCCGGTATGGAATTACGAACTAGTGTTACTACTCCACCCTTATGTCTATTTTCTCTATCCTGACGGAAGGTTTCAAATCCTCTAATGCTGAATCTATTTCCCAGATTAAGGTGCGTCTCTTGGATACAGCAGATGTCAATCTTTTCTGCTCGCAGACGTTCCTCTAGCTCTCGTTTTTGTTGGTTACCCCTTCTGCATTCCATTGCATAATTGTGAGGGTGAAAGTTTGTCCTTGCTGCCAGTAGTAATACCCTGTCCTCCCTGGCTTTGCAAGAATCAACAGGGCCGCCAGTAGCTAAGGGTGGACCCCTTCGAGGCAGGGGTCCGGTCCCACCACCACCTGGCTGTTTCCATGGTGGTGGCACCACAGTTATATAAATATTTGCGCATGGCCATTTGAGTTGTTCGTATGTGTCGATTCCTCCGCGCCAATAATGGCTGACACATTCCGTTTCTGAGGACATCTTTTTTGAGGTTGTTCTCTAGACAGTTGCAGTCCCCTGCTGCCGAGATCTGTCTTCCCGGGTTTGTCTGGAGTCGTCCTACTCTAGATGACTTCAG
The DNA here is from genome assembly GCA_020796225.1 of Arion vulgaris. Lineage (NCBI taxonomy): Eukaryota > Metazoa > Mollusca > Gastropoda > Stylommatophora > Arionidae > Arion > Arion vulgaris. The sequence continues at coordinate 5,240,750 of CM036770.1, forward strand.
CCTTCTGTTGCAGGGCTCACCAACCCAGGCTTTTTGCAGGTGTGCTCCTGGACACTGTAGTTTAATCCCTTATGCTAGGGAAAGTGTCATAGAAGTAGAAGACAAGACAAGAAAAGGATGTCCTCCTCAAGAGAGAGAGGACAAGTGCTATTTGTCCCATAGCTGGGGATGGGTTGGTTGCAGCCAGAGCATTTACCACTCGCCGGTGGGTTCTGCACTGTCACCTTATGAGGCCCCATCCTGCTCCCGCCTTTTGGTCTGGCCTTTCACCTTCAGTCTGTTCGGCTTGGTTAGACCTGCCAGGAGTTAGACTCCCCCCGACATAGCCTGAAGGATCATAAAGGCACACAAACCTCCAACCACGATAAGGTAGGCTAATATGGGGCTTTGATGAAATAAGTTGTGTTACATGTTGTGTTTACTTTGTCTGCAGCTTTGATGAAATAAGTTGTGTTACATGTTGTGTTTAAAGACAAAGAATTGACTTCATTGCACCAGGTTTCCCCATATGACCAGGTCCATCTCCACAGAAATGACACACAACTTGCAGAGAGAATTGTTCAAAGCACAAACTCCATAGCTCTGGCAACAATCCTAGAGATCTCCGGGGAAAATGCAATTGTGAACAGAATGATGTGTCAGGATTCAAACACATGACCTCCAGAATGCTTATTGAACTGGTTATTGAACTAGTCACATAGCACAGATGTGGGTAAACCTATAAATGGTTAGTGTCTGCCAGCAGGTGTTGAAGGGTATGTATGCTTATCGTTTCTGTGGCTTGCTGGTTGAACATGATCATTCTGTTCCTCAGGTGTTCAGTCATACTAGTGCAATATTTGATTCAATATTTCTCAAAGAGCAGGGTTCAATTGTCACAAAATCTAAGTGATTATCAAAATCATGACATATGTCATCTGGTCTTGGAGACTACCAACAATATGACATTTATAATCTTGTCTGAAAGACTACCAACACAATGACATTTATAATCTTGTCTGAAAAACTACCAACACAACGACATTGTTATCTTGTCTAGGAGACTACCAACACAATGACATTGTTATCTTGTCTAGGATACTACCAACACAACGACATTGTTATCTTGTCTAGGATACTACCAACACAACAACAGTTATCTTGTCTAGGATACTACCAACACAACGACATTGTTATCTTGTCTAGGATACTACCAACACAACAACATTGTTATCTTGTCTAGGATACTACCAACACAACGACATTGTTATCTTGTCTAGGATTCTACCAACACAACAACATTGTTATCTTGTCTAGGATACTACCAACACAACGACATTGTTATCTTGTCTAGGATACTACCAACACAACGACATTGTTATCTTGTCTAGGAGACTACCAACACAACAACAGTTATCTTGTCTAGGATACTACCAACACAACGACATTGTTATCTTGTCTAGGATACTACCAACACAACATTGTTATCTTGTCTAGGATACTACCAACACAACGACATTGTTATCTTGTCTAGGATACTACCAACACAACGACATTGTTATCTTGTCTAGGATACTACCATTATCATATCATACATTATCTTATTAGATTACTTACTGTCCTGGTCATGTGGGTGTTTACAGCAATGAGAAAGCAGCCACCCTTCATTCAAGGCATCAATTGTTGGGGAGTTTAGGATGGATAAGGGGATGTTCTTCAGTCTCTTGGTGACCTACTGTTGGATGAGGACACTAAAATAGACGTTGAATAAATAAGCGATTTAGGGAGTTTGGAATTGTTGTAGAAGTAACGCTAGATACTTGAGAGGCAGAGAGAGAGAGAGAGAGAGAGAAGTGTGTTTAACCAACGAGCCACAAGAAGGATCAGTAAGCATACCCTTCGAGATCTGTTGTGGAGATAGCACTTATGGGTCTGCCCGGAGTGCTATGACATCAGTTCAGTAACCAATAAGATTAGCCACATTCTGACATTTATCATCTTGTCTGAAAGACTGCCCACACAATATGTCATCACGTCTGCTAGACTACTCACATCATGATATGTGTCATCATTTACATGAGACTAGTTTCCATGTCCTATTTTTCTACTGTTCTTTGGTCTTCTCAATCTTCTCTTCCCCTATGGGTTCAAATCCAATGTATATCTTCCTACATTGCTAGATTGTATTTTAAGGGTATGTGTTTTTTTTTTCAGATCCAGAAGCACTTGAGCTTTAACCTTTTGGCTCAGTGTAATGGACATTGTAACCCTTCGGTTCTGTGCCACAAATACTGTAAATCTGGAGAACCTGTGGCTTTTCTGCCAGCTCGCAGAATTGAACCCGCACTCACTGGGAGTTTGTCACCCGTCGTCCAATGCGCTACGAACACACTTGGCAGGCAGTCTAAGGGTATGTATAATTTAGACCTACTTTTCAATACAATCTCCTCCATACAATCTCCAACTGCACAAGTTGTTGATCCGTCCTCTTACTTTTCTTCTTGTCATCCCTATTTGGATAATTATACAGTCAGCTGTGATGTTATGATGAAGACTACTATTGTCTAGTGCCATGTAGTTTTGATCATTAGACAGGGAGATGAAGCATATTGTCAAAATAAAATCAAGAAGTTCATCAAAAATCTTAGTTTATTTGTAGCAAATATTTAAATACAAACAACAATACAGACATGCTTCCAAGTTTAGCTAGAAGATATCACCGTCATAAGAAAGCATGTCTCGTGGGTCTACGTGAGCGGAGCCTTTCTGAGAATTACTAGCGGCTGAAAATATAAGAACAATAATATGTTTATCAGTTAGATACAATGGAAATATAATGTTTAGTTTGTTGAATGATACATTAACTCTTAGTGAACCAGGGTAAAAGTCACGTTTTTACAAGCCATTTTTTAAATTATACATTTGTATACAGACAGCTGTAATTAGTTTTGACATCAAACTTATATATTTAATTTTATGGAACATGTACAATATATCGAAATGTTCAGAAATGAATGTTCTATTTATTTACATTAGTGAAATATTTTTGAAAAAGAGAGAAATGTTAAGTGACTTTTAGTAAGAAGAAAATTTGTTTAAATATTTTTAGTGAGAATAAAACCCTTTACACTAGTCTTCCACAATTACAGAACACATGCAGATTCTACAAACTGGCATTGGCTGCCCAAGAGTGAAAACTCGCAGCTCTGGTTAGAAGAAGAAGAAGAAGTGAGAATAAAATTCTTTCTTTCCACTCAATATGAATATATCCAACACATCTGCAAGCCATAACATGTTTCTGTTCATACTACAATCATTTTTACACATTCCAAGAAAGTTTCATCTGTTTTTATGAATAAATAACATTTTTATAATAATTTACAGTGTTTGAGTCTTGAAATGGAAAATTTTGAAATTTTGAAAAACAGTCACTATGTACAAGTTGTTCCAAATGTCAATTACTTGGAATTATATTTAGAAAAACATTTGTTTGGTTGTAGAAATGGGTAATTGGTGCATCCTTGACAAAAAAATGATCTTCTTTTCTTCAGTGCTGCAGACAACACATTGACGGGTTATCAGCAGCATTTTCTTATGTGATTGTTAATTTGAAGTCTGCTTACAGGGTGATCATTGTGAAATACAAGAGACAGCTCATGTATGAGCTGGGTCTTAAAAAGCAGCAGAGGCTTTTTTGTAGTGTTTCCTGGTCTTGTCCAGACATGGAGAATAAATGCATTCAACAGCAACTTCAAGATCCAAAAAAATTTGTTTCCACCATTTCCTGGTTCGCCTTTGAAAAGTGCCATAAGTGGTGACACACTGGTCGACCTTGTCACATCCATTCATGCTGAAGTTATATGATTCAACTAATGATGGCTTTTCCCTTTACTTCTCCAGTACGGCTTGTTTTCTGAACCTTGGATACTGAAGCTTCACTGGAAACAAGAATGCAAGACTTTTTAACTTTCTTTAAACATAACACAGAAATTTATTTTCTAAATGCATAAACCACTTCATCTGCATGTAGATCAATTTTGTGGTCTTGATCGCCTGAGGGAAATCTCTGCGGTTTATGTTTAGGGTTCCAGTGTAGTAATAGCTTCTCTCATGGAGATACTGAAGAAGTGGGAAACTTGTGTAGTATCAATCAGTGTAAATATGATGACCTTTTCCACAAGGTTTCAGAAGGGTATCAAAAACTTTCAACAGCATGTTGACTGGCTGGATCCAGGTCTGGGCTGTAAGATATCTTGCTGCCAAAATAAATAAGTACGTTGAAAACATAGCCAGTGTTGCTGTCACAGAGCCCAAAGATTTTAACGTGATATTGGCTTTGATGCATTGAACATCTTATGAGCCCACCGTCCCTTCCATCCAATGACCATCTCATCTATAGAGAGATCCTTGAATGGATAATAGGCATTTTGAAAGTTGGTCACCACTTTCTGCAGAAAGGGCTCTATTTTTGCCTTTCCCAGGGCATCTACTTCACTTACATGGAACATGGTTTGGTAGATTGCCTTGAACCTGTTCCTCGTGAACATCTCACTGTACCATTGTGTCTGCATGTAGGGTTCAGTGGACCAGTAGTCGCTAACTTTGGGTTTCTTTACTATGCCCATTGCTATGACTACAGCAAAGAATTTATGCAGTTCTGGCAAGTTCAGTGGTGTCCAGGAGTGAAAAATTGAGTGCTTTCGTGCGTTTTCCTTGTGCACCTTGCACCACTCTTCAGCATAGTTATTTACTGATGACACAAGCTCTTCCAATGTTTTGTAGCTGAAGAGAGCTTTCAAGCAATGTAGAGCTGTTGAACCTTCAGGTATAATATCAGGATTGACACCAGTAATCCTATGCTGAGGTGGAACAAACCGAAAGTTGTTCTCAGTTTTGCCCTCAAATATTTCCTCCCAGTTTCCATCACTACTGACCTGTCTGTTTGGTCTACTGGATGGTGTTGTGCCTGCTGTGGGGCTCCTTCTAGTTTCCATCACTACTGACCTGTCTGTTTGGTCTACTGGATGGTGTTGTGCCTGCTGTGGGGCTCCTTCTAGTATTATTTGCAGAAACAGAAGTAGTTGGATTAGTAGTATCATTCACACTATCAGTTAATACAGAACGTGATCCTCATTTCCTTTTAGAAGTAGGAGCCTTTTCCTTACTTACAGACTTTACTTGAACAGCTGGGTAGACAGCAGGAAAACGCCCTTCTTGATCACTTCATTATTTGCTGGTATCAGACAAATTATTAAGAACTTCGATTCATAATCTGAACTATCAGCACTGACACTTCATCATCATTGCTCTAACTCAGCCAAATGATGAATAAGATTTACAGCTTATTCTACTGTATATCGCGACTTACGTGTTTCAGAAGAAGAAGCCATTTTTTCCAATACAAATTGCAAGTAAACAAAAATTTTTGCTTGATTTTGTGTGTTTTATAACGCTTCTACTAACTGTAGATCGAAAACAAGTAGACAAGCATGTACAAACGGAAATGACGAATGACCGGAGGTTAAAATAAAAATGTGGACTGGAATATAAATTTACTACAGCGGTTCTAAAATCCACTTAGCGTGGCGGCATGTAAAACGCGTCCACTTCAAACCTCACTTAGCGTGGCGCTGGTCCACTAAGAGTTAAATGGAATATTAATGTTTAGTTTGTTGAATAATACATTAATGGATTATAATGTTTAGTTTGTTGAATGATACATTAATGAATTATAATGTTTAGTTTGTTGAATGATACATTACATAGCATTATAATGTTTAGTTTGTTGAATGATACATTACATAGCATTATAATGTTTAGTTTGTTGAATGATACATTACATAGAATTATAATGTTTAGTTTGTTGAATATACATTACATAGATTATAATGTTTAGTTTGTTGAATGATACATTACATAGAATTATAATGTTTAGTTTGTTGAATGATACATTACATAGCATTATAATGTTTAGTTTGTTGAATGATACATTACATAGCATTATAATGTTTAGTTTGTTGAATAATACATTACATAGAATTATAATGTTTAGTTTGTTGAATGATACATTACATAGAATTATAATGTTTAGTTTGTTGAATGATACATTACATAGCATTATAATGTTTAGTTTGTTGAATGATACATTACATAGAATTATAATGTTTAGTTTGTTGAATGATACATTACATAGAATTATAATGTTTAGTTTGTTGAATAATACATTAAATGGAATTATAATGTTTAGTTTGTTGAATAATACATTAAATGGAATTATAATGTTTAGTTTGTTGAATAATACATTAAATGGAATACAATGTTTAGTTTGTTGAATAATACATTAAATGGATTGTGCCCTCATAATTCATTTACAGTTGCTCAATAATCTTCTTCTTCTTCTTCAAACTTCCACCACATTAGTGACCCACAAACAAATACAGTCAGCATTATCATATGATTCTTCATTCACTGCTAATAAAATACATAGAATTATAATGTTTGTTTGTTGAATGATACATTACATACTTATAATGTTTAGTTTGTTGAATGATACATTACATAAAATATAATGTTTATTTTTGAATGATAATTAATAGATTATAATGTTTATTTTGAATAATACATTAATAGCATTATAATGTTTAGTTTGTTGAATAATACATTACATAGAATTATAATGTTTAGTTTTTAATAACATTAATAAAATTTATAATGTTTGGTTTGTTGAATGATACATTACATAGCATTATAATGTTTATTTGTTGAATAAAATTAATAGAATTTAATTTTATTTGTTGAATGATAATTACATAGATTATAATGTTTAGTTTGTTGAATAAACATTACATAGCATTATAATGTTTAGTTTGTTGAATAATACTTTTTAATAGCAATAATGTTTAGTTTTTGAATAAACATTAATAGAATTATAATGTTTAGTTTGTTGAATATAAGTAAATGGATTGTGCCTCAAACCTTTTTTAAAATTTCCTCAAAATCTTCTTCTTCTTCTTAAACTTACCACATTAGTGACCCACAAAAAAAGAACGTAGCATGTGACTTGACTTCATTCATTTGGCATGCTGGAAAGATATGTCATAGATGTTTGGCTGTCATAGAGCTGATACCCCACATACAACACAGATCTATTGTCTAAATTCTGAATCTGTTGTACATATGGTGTCTTAGTCTTTTGTGTCTTCTGTGGTACTTCCATTGTCATGCTATTCGCTGTCATACTAAATGCACCACTGGCTTCCTTGAACTTTCTGCCACATGAGCTTGCAGAGAAGGCAAATGATGACTTTTTGTGGCAAACTACAGATTCATAGGTTTAAATCACAGGTCCCTTCATTAATAATGGCCTGGACGTCTGCATCCAATGCCTTGGGATTCTTCTCTCTGCAACCTTTGTCAAATTTAACGGTGGTCAAAAAGTTCTTCACATATATTGAAGGCAACGGTATCCATTCTTCCCTATGATCAATATTTGTCAGCCCGGATACCAGCTAAACCATGTCTGCAGCACTGTCAACCCATGACTTGCCCTGCTTTAACCAATTTACACTACTGATGCTGAGAAGCTTGTGCAATGTATGATCCTTTTTAATACTTATTTTGCGATATGCACATGCTCTGGCTATGTTGAGTATATACTTTATAGCCGTGAAATCCATGAGAAACCTCATCATCGTGCAGAGTGTATCTCTAGTGCAACCTAGAATGAAAAGAATAGCTTCATTCTGTATTCTCTCCAGTCTTTCATTTTTTGCCTTACTAAAAGTGAAGATGGCTTCTGTTATGGCTCCCTACCAAGCAAGTGGTAATAAAAGGTATGGGGTTAGCAACATAAATAAAAATTAATTTCTACAGAAACCACTACTGTAAAAGTTCAGAGCTTACAGCACATACATCCTGCAAGGGATTTGAACTATTAATGGATTTTGAATGTTCTTATTTAAGCAATAAAGGAAGGGGATGATACTGACTTATACTCTAGAAAGGAAATAACTTACCAATGCTGGACCAAGGTGCTGCAGATAAATTTTCCCCTAAGTTGTCTAGCATTGGCTGTCGTCTCGCTAGCTGGACACACAACTGTATGTTGTTTACCATACTTCCATTTATCTAGAACAAACACATTTCAACAAAACGTACATAAATATGTATTGTTTATCAAATTTCTGTTTATCATCAACAAACACATTTCAACAAAACGTACATAAATATGTATTGTTTATCAGATTTCTGTTTATCTAGAACAAACACATTTCAACAAAACGTATATAAATATGTATTGTTTATCAGAATTCTGTTTATCTAGAACAAACACATTTCAACAAAACGTATATAAATATGTATTGTTTATCAAATTTCTGTTTATCATCAACAAACACATTATCAAAAAGAAGCATCTCTAATTCAATTAACAATTTTGCTAATTTATATTGAAATTTGATTGAGGACTATAGAAGATGTTAGGAACCTGCTGATTTGCAGATCGGCTAAGGGACAGTCAAGGCTGATGGAAAGCGAACCAGTAAACGCTGGATGAAATCTGACACATCGCGAAGGACAAGTACCAGAGCTCCAAATAGTACTGAAGATTGTGACATAAAATTACGTTTTTGGAAAAGGCTGTTTACATATCACAATAAGAATGATAAAAATGGCCAAAAGGAATGATCGCGAGAGAGAGAAGATGTTAGTAAATTTGTCTACCTCAGCGCCTGGGTGATGCCGGGGGTCACAGGGAAGCAAAGAATAGTAACACTGCGACCTACAAGGCATGTTGTAAGTGGCGTGAGGAAGCTACCCTAGTAAATAAAAAGCGTCACAGAAATCGGATGTGCATAACTAGCACAACGATCAATCGCTCTTCGCTTGGATCACATACAAATCACACAGGGTGGTTAACTAGTGGTTGATATGGAGTGTTTGAAGAAGAAGAAAGAAATCTACCTTGGAAGTAAGATCAGCCAACCAGGAGGTACATATATAAGGACATTAATGCCAGGATTAGGAAAGCCTGACAAGCCGTTGCTATATTGCACACAGTGGGAAACCATTGTCATCTTCACTAAACAATACTCTAGATATTCAGCTGAAATGTAAAATCTGTGATGTTGTATGGCTCGGAAACATGGCGAGTCACCAAGTTACCTGAATGGCGATGGACACTGGTGATACGGAAAGCAAGTCTTCATGCAAAAATAAGACAGAGAGAATATGACTATGCATGGATTCATAGAGAGCTAGCTTTAAAAAAATCCATATGGAACAGGTCTGTGTGGGTAGGGTTAAAGCTAAAGAAGAACACTCTGGTCTTAAAGGTTAGGTATTTGAACATATGACTGACACTCTTGTCTATATTCAAAAATAAAATATTATTTTACTAGCAAATAAATTAATTTGTTTCCAGCATGGAAAACCATGAAAGTCGTATACCCTGTATGGCATAAGAGAGCATCCTGAGTGCAGACTCAGATATTGACCAGTCTTTCTAGTATTACAAAAATATCAAATGTATAGCAAAACTCACTTCTGCTATTGCTTGGTCTGCAGCTTCCATTTGTTCAAATGTTACAAAAGCTGTGCTGGTAAAATAAAAACACAGAATTAATAATTCAAAAATAAACAATTTAATATAAAATTCACTAGGAACCATTTTAGGATTAACACATGTCATGGTGCACCCTAAATTAGAAGGCTATAGATTAAGAATGTTGAACAAAGATTGTTCTACTAGATATTACCAGGTATGACCATAGACTGCTTTATCTATCTCAAAAGACCTATGTTTGATAATGGCAACTCCCATCAAAGAGCTCAAAATCTAAAATATTTCATATCTACAACTAATGTCTGAAAAATATTTTAAGTCGAAGGATTGACTTCATTACGCTAGGATTTACCTCATAGGACGAGGTCCCTCTCCGCAGAAATTGTACACCATCTGCCGAGAATATTGAAAACCGTGGCATATCCTTTCCAGGACATAGCCATCGACAACAATAAGCAGTGCTTGATTTTCTAGTCACTACTTATCGTTCAGTAGTTTGTCATTGCTTTCTGAACAGTGAGGTCTATTTATATCATTTGTAAAAATCCAAGGGGAAATAAGTTGCTTCAAACTTGCCCACTGCGAAGTATGAACCAGGTATGCTTGGTTGTGATTGAGCTCACTATCGCTTAAGCTAGAGACCTATATATAAATAACTAAATATATAGACAATATTTCAATAGAATATAAGGAAAGAAGAATCAATCTCCTACATTTTAATTGTCAGTGTTTCTGACAAAAGTTTGCATACTCTTTCATTAATGTGAACACAGGTATGTGAAGCTACCAGGAAACAATATCCCTTGGGAAAAAAGCAAGCAAACTGAAGGTAAAACTAAGAAAACTTCTTCTTGAACTGGATGCACTGTACAAATTGGTTCATAAAATTGTAACATAAATTACTTTGTAGATTACACTGAACAAGTATAATGAGTACATAGCAAGAGGAAGACCACGCAAAAGATGGAGCGACAGCATCCAGAACAGCCTTAAGAAAATGAATAAGAGCTTACAAGGTGCCTTAGAACAAGCATACACAAGGTCACTACATCCCCATCTCCCATCAACACTTCTATAAAGAAGTAAATGGTGGCAGTGAAGAAGAAGACAATCACAGTGGGAACACATTCACATACAAATAGTCATGATACTTACTTTTTATCTGTCTCCATGTTGATATTGACAATTTACAAAGTTGGAGAAGATTTTCTGATCAGGTCCTCATTGATTCCAATTCCATTGACATAAAGTGTATTTCCTTTCTTGGGAGGTTCTCTATGCTCTCTCTCTGGTTTATCATAACTTCCTAACATTAAACAACAGATGAAGATATTAACTTGTAGATAGTGGAGTTTCCATGTCAAATAAAGCACAATAAATGCATAATATGTTTATTGATAGGACCATCATTGCACTTTGGTGAGTAACCATGTGTGCTCAGATTTCTTTCTTACACATGAAGATCTCAGAGGCAGTGCACAAACTCTGTAACACCGACGAGGTCGATGTAATTTAAAGATGGTGATGGTATGTATAGCAATTTTATTTTTAAACTATTTTCTAATTAATTTTATCCGGGCAGCAGCTTTCCAGCCAGCTCTTTTCGATTATGAACTGCCATGGGTTCTTTATGTGCTCAAATTGAACACAAGACCTACGTTTTATTGCCTGTCTCCGATAGGGCATAAAATTTACAAACATGAAATCAAAAGAAACTAAATAACTTGGATGACAACCAGCAACTATGTTTTTGTAGGAATTTAATTGAACTATTTTAATAAATTGTTGCTTGAGCAGCAGTTTTACAGCCTATTATTATTGATGTTCAACTGCCAAGGGTTCATTTGTATGCTCTGCTTGAACATGGGACCTACATTTTATCATCCTCCTCTGATAGGACTAGAAACAAGACCTCACCTAATTTGAGATCAGGAATTACTGGGAAAATATCTGAATCACTCCATGCGGGAATGAACCCGAGAACCTTTGAGCGAGAGGCGAGCACATTACCTCCATGCCATAGAGACCCCCAGATATATTTTATAAAACACATTATTGTACTTGACAGGACAAGACATATTTTCTTACTATTTCCATATCCAGCAGAAACAAAGCTTTCACTTAAACCTTTCACTCGCTTGGAAGGCTGAAAAACAAATCAATATCAATGTAGTAACAAATAAACATACAACTAACTCATAGTTATGGAAAGTCTAAATTTAGTGAGACAAACTTATTCACTGAGACCAGATGCTGTTTCTTTAGTGTTTGTTTTAATTGGAAGTTAACAGTTTAACCAACCTACAAGCTATACTTAGCTGAAATTCAGACGTGCTTGCCCTACAAGCCATAGGAGTTAACCGGAGGCACAACATACTCATGTTCTTGGTGCAAACCACACAGATCAAAACAAGTGCTTAACTTGCTGGATAGAATGCACGCAAACAAACAACAAAACTTACTGGCTGCTTGTCCTCCTCTCCTTCTCCAGTGAAAGACATAAATGGTTGAAATCCTAAAGGAGCTGCTGGCTTTTCAGTATCCTATGACATGAAACAAATAGAACTAGTCAACACAAGCAAAACTCAGAAAAGTGTTTGTAATAATCTATGCAGACAACTGTACCGATTACATTTTTAACAATAAGCTATGCAGACAACTTTACTGATTTCGCATGTAACAATGAGCTATGCAGACAACTTTACTGATTACACTTTTAACATTAATATATGTAGACAACTTATTACACACGTAACAATGAGCTATGCAGACAACTTATTACACATGTAACAATGAGCTATGTAGACAACTTTTTACATATGTAACAATGATCTATGCAGACAACTTTTTACCCTGTAACAATGATCTATGCAGACAACTTTTTACACATGTAACAATAATCTATGCAGACAACTTTTTACACATGTAACAATAATCTATGCAGACAACTTTTTACACATGTAGCAATAATATATGCAGACAACTTTTTACACATGTAACAATAATCTATGCAGACAACTTTTTACACATGTAACAATAATCTATGCAGACAACTTCATAGAATTCCAATACGTCTAAACAGACTACTTCAACGACAACATCTGCCAAAAAATGTATACCCAACATAAGTTTTATTTCCATTTATTGAATCGCTAATAAAATTTCAATGTGGGAAATTTTCTGCTTACCTATATATACGAGGAAGTCAATAGTAAGCCACAAATGGCTGTAGAAAAATAACTAAACATGATAACAACTTGAAACCAGTTTATTTTTATACATACATTGTTCCTTTATTTCTCAACATAATTTCCCCCAACATTGATGCACTTATCCCATCGTTTTATCAATAATCCCAAACCGGCTGCATAGAACTGCGGGCTCTGTTTTCTAAACCACGTTTCACTTCACATTCAACTTTGGCGTCATTAGAATGTCCCCCGCCAAGGGGGGTTTCGATGGACCAAAAGAGTGAAATCGTTAGGCTAAGTCGGGACTATAAAGGGTTTATGTTCCAGAACTTTCCACCGTAGTTGGTTAATTTTCTCCTGAGTTAATCGGAATGTGGTCTGACATTGTCATGAAGAAGCAACACTCCTGTAGTCAGCAGTCCTGGCATTTTTTTTGAATTGCATCATGAGCATCGATAGAACTTCACAGTATGATTCAAATTCACATTGTCACCTTTCTTCTTGAAATTGGTTAAAGCACTCCTTGACAATCCCAGAACACCATCAGCATGACTTTCCCTGCTGATGGCGTAATTCAATTTTGACACAAGGCGAAAGATGTTTCCACTGTATTGAAACCGCTTTGATTGGGCTGGGAGTGATGCACCCATGATTCATCCCCAGTAACAATCCTGTTCAGCATCTCTTCTCCTTCATCTTGGTATCGACAGAGATGCGCAGGACATGTCAATCGGTTAATTTTGTTCCTTTAAATTGTCTAGGTACCCAAATTAGCACAATTGAAGAGTGTGCTCAATGTGGGTACCCAGACAATTGAAGAGGAACACAAAATGAACCGATTTGGCATGTCTTCGTCATCTCTGTCGATACAGATGAAGGAAAGAGATGCTAACAGGATTGTTACTGGGGATGAATCATGGGTGCATCACTACCAGCACAAAGCGTGCTTCAATGCAGTGGAAACATCCTTCTTCGCCTTGTGTCAAAAATTAAAGATTCGCCATCAGCAGGAAAGTCATGCGACAGTGTTCTGGGATTGTCAGGAGTGCTAACAATTTCAGAAGAAGGTGACGATGTAATTCTGAATCATACTGTGATTCTATCGATGCTTCATGATCTTCAACTGCCCAGGACTGCTGACTACAGGAGTGTTGCTTCTTCATGACAATGCCAAAACCACATTCGATTAACTCAGGAGAAATTAACCAACTACGGTGAAAGTTCTGGAACTTCAACCTTACAGCCCCGACTTAGCTAACGTTTTCCCACCTTTTGGTCCATCGAAACCCACCTTGGCGAGCATTTCGCGAATGCGCCGGTTGAATGTGAAGACGTGTTTAGAAAACAGAGCCAGTTCTATGCAGCGGTTTGGGAATGATAAAGCGATGGGATAAGTGCATCAATGTTGGGGGAAATTATGTTGAGAAATAAAGGAACAATGTATGTATAAAATAAACTGGTTTCAGGTTATCATGTTTAGTTTTTTCTACAGCCATTTGTGCTTAATTGACTTCCTCTATATTAAAAACTTTACTTTCTTTTTCTCAAATGTATTTGGCGTTTAAATCCAAACTTTTCTTTTTGACTTGTACCTTGATGGCCTGTAGAAAACAAAATTTAAATAAAGAGAATATGAATGATGTAAAGTTTTACAAAGATAATCTTCTTATTCTGTCTTGGTTCTTTTATATCTACATTGACTTCTTTGATAAATGTTGCCTTCTTTATTTGATCTCACATGACTACATCAATTTTCACCTCAAATATGGCAGCCTGTCTTGGACTTCTTTATTCTCGTATCTTGCAAAATTACACATTTTTCCCTAAAAATAGCAACAACATCGTTGATCATCTGGACTTGAGAATGTATAAGGAGATGTTCTTCGGTCTCTTGCGACTGCCTGTTGGATGAGAACATTAAAATTGATGTTGAATTTATCCAATGATTTCAGGGTTTGGGATACATGCTGTACAAGAAGAACTGGTATCTGAGGCAGAGTGGGTGTGTGTAACCAAAGCGTCAGTGGAGGCCCATCAATATCTGAGGGGCAGAGTGGGTGTGTGTAACAAGCGCAGTGAAAGGGGCATCAATATCTGAGAGGCAGATGGGTGTGTAACAAAAGCGTCAGTGGGGAAATCAATATGCATACCCTTTGGCACATACTATGACAGAAGACAAAAAGCAAAGTCACTATAAACTCTTGTAGTGGGGAAGGAAACCTCGGAAACAAAACTAACCTGCAGTCTTGCAGTTTGTATAGAAAAGGCTATGGAGACAATGCAGAAAAGACCACAGTCCAGCCAACCAAAGAGAGTGTGTCAGGTCAACCAGGTCCTACAACAATCTAATCGAATCAACAATTTTCATGGTGCAGCACCTATCAGCTACAACTGGGAAGGAATGGAACTGGACTCTCTGCCTCAGCCCACTACAGCAACCGCGCTCACTAACCTAATGATCAGGAGACTGCAGTATATAATTACACTGAACAAACTTTGCCTCAAAGTGATCCAGTGGAAAGTAGAAAGTGAAAATACAAAGCTAGAGTTACATAAATTTCTCAGAAAAAAACATGTAGACATAGTGTATACAAGAAACGCATCTAAAGGACACTCAAACATTTTCCAGTCAAGGCTATGACTATTTCCACCAAGATCAACCAAAACAAATCAAATGGGGAATACTAATAATTGTAAAAAACCTCCATCCAAAATAACTTTATTTACTGACTGTAGATCCCTGCTAGAGTCCATACAGAAGATGGAAACAAAAACCTCCTGCATTAAAGTAGAATAAAGCTGCACAATATCCACAAATCCGCAGTTGATACAATTCACTGAATATCCTTTCATTTTAGAAGCACAGAAAATGAGAAATGATGCCCTGTCCAGATCTGGTGGCCCCAATGGAGCAACTCAACAATTCACTGTCCTACAGAAAAGCTAAAATCAATAAATAAAACAAGCAGTTTACGCAACTAGCTTATGTATGTAAATAAATCTCTATCATACTGGATGACGGAAAAAGTAGATAAAGAGTGCAGAAAATCAGAGAGAGAGAGAAAAGCTGACTAGATGATCACATACACCTGACTGGACAAGTTTCTTGGCTTGTTCTGTTGCCTTGTCTGCAGAGTTCATAGATGGCGTGGGTGCTGCATGTTAAGAAAGAGGAAACACATTTAAATTAAAAAATCATCTTGCATTCTTTTACCACTTCATATTGTGAGCACAAAATTGAGGAGAAAACTTAGCAAAACGTCAGTGAGCCAAGACAGTGAAGTTTAAACAATAGATAATATTGAGTATATATACAATATGTCTTCACTTTTTGCTTCTTCTCTGAACCCAGTTTTGCCTCAAAGCTACAGGAAAATTAGAGACTTCTAGAACTGGCTTTTGTGTGCCTCCCACAAATTGTGTCTCCACCTTCTGTTATTTCTGTAGTCCATCTTTGTGTGGATGGCCTTTTGCTCTGTATCCTGCATCAGAGCAGCATTGTTCTTTGAGATGCACTGTCTATTGGTAATCCATTTATGTGGCCAAACCATTTAATTTGTTGTTTCCTGCACTTCTTTCCAGAAGTCCCCATTTCCAAAACTGGTCTCTTCTCGATACTCCCAGCATTCTGTGTAGACACTTCATCTCTGTTGTGACTAGTTTTCTTCTATCGCTTGATGTCAGCGTTCAGGTTTGGCACTGATAGCATAATGCTTGGAGGAAGACTGTGTTGTACAATGCTCTCTAAGTGTCCATGGTGACACGCTTGCACTTCAAAAATTGTACCACCTGTCCTATGATCTGATTTACTTCATTGTATCTATGATGGATTTCGTTAGCCATTCTTCCACTTGCTGAAAAAATGCTACCCATGTACACGACAAATTTCAAGTGAACAGAAGGAAGGTTAGGGAGCTGAGTTTAATCATCATCATACAATGTTTGATGCCAGGTATAGTTAGTCCTCTCTCTACTCAGCTGAAAATTGGTATCCACATTTCATGAGTTGGAGAAAAATTTTGAATTGTTGCCAGAGATACTGTAGCAGCGCTCTCCAGCTGAGACTCAGTGTGCTGAAACAGACTAAGCACACATGAGTGCAAATACATTGATTCTAATTAGTCTTTCAAGTCTTATAATTTAATTGTATTTTGTACATACTGTATTTCAATTACACACAAGCAAACAAAATTAAATAGTTTGAACATTTCATGAGAATGGAGCCCAATCAGTTCACTAAGACAACTTTTAATGGTTCAGTTATCGGTTAATTTGTTTATATATGCTGGGCATAGTGGTTAGTGAACACATTCCGATCCTAGTGAAACTTGGCCGGAAGACCAATCTGGCTCAAAAAGAAAAGGCTAATCTTCAAGTCTGGATGTCTTGGAGGTAGTGCCAGGACATTCATGAATATCGATCAGAAAGACTTTAATGACATAAAATCATATTCTAAATTGATTTAGATCCACTTATTTCAAATATGAGAACAAGATGATTAAAAATGAATATCAACAATGAAAATTTAAAGGCGTTTAATGGTCAAAGATTGACTTCATTACACAGAGTTACATATGAGTTTGTTCCTAGAAATGACACACCCATGCCAAGAGTATTATACAAAGCACAAACTCTGCAGCTCTGACAGCATCCTATGGATCACTGAAAAAATACACTTGTGAACAAACAAAATGGTCGAGTTGAAGCCTAAAATCTGCAGAATGCAAAACTAGTGGCTTGACCATTACACTATAGAATTCTCAAGTTAAAGTGACAATGAATTAACTTCCCCTGATTTCAGGAAGATGTTCTACTCATTTCGAATAAGTAAATTCTATGCATTACACTAAAGTAAACTCCCCTTGGTTAAGTAAATTAAAATCACACAACAATCTTCCATTTCAGAGCAGGACACTGCAGGCTCAACCATCACATGCACATAATAAAGCCTACTCTGAGTGGATATCAGACCTGAAACACAGACTACAGTGCACATCCTACAGTCCTGTCCATCATAAATATACTAACAAAATGAAAGATCTGATGAACAAAACTTACAGAGCAATCTATGGGAAACCCCACAAGAAATTCCTACTGACATGCAGTTCAATAGACGCAACATATCTCATGATTTGGACTGAGCATATGGGAACGATCGCTAAGAAGAAGAAGTAAATTAAAATCATTTCCTTAAGTAAATCCCACTCTTTTTGGCTACATAAATCACTTCAGTTCTAAATAACTTATATTCAACTTATTCTTTCAGTTAATTCAATTCCACTTATTTCAGCTAAATAAAATTCTAATCTGATAACTCTGTACCTGGTTTATTGGCAGACTTGTTATGGGTGGTTTCTTTCTCCTGATTGTTTAGCTGCTTTCAAGACTGTCTTGTTTTTCTGTGGTGGAGTGATAAATGAGGACAGATTACATCTTAATTATAAAACTAATTGCCAGTCTAAAGCCGAAGAATTGACTTAATTGCACCGGGTTTTACCCTATGGCTCAGCCCTATCCACAAAATGGCACATCACCTGCTGAAAGTATTGCACAAAACACCAGCTCCGTAGAACTCTTGAATCATTAACTTTGAACTTAAGCTTATATCTGTTGAAATTTGTATGTCCAAGCAACCATTTTCAACTCTTTATGTGTTTTGAAAACTAAGTTATGAGTTAGTTAAAATGTATACCTTCCATGTTTAGTCAACCATTAAACTATATCATTGATCATGCACAGCAGTAAACAGAAAAACATAGTTGCACAATTTATGAAAGGGGACTATCAATTAAAAATGGAATCAACATTTCTTTGCTCATTAAAATGACATACAATTTAGTTTTCTGCTTTTTTCTCTGCGCATGGAGACATTTCGTATAATATTCTCCTTTCATGTTTTATATCAATGGCATATAAGTGTAGGGTCTCATAAGTTTTAAAATCAGTATTCAGAGTTTGCTTTCACTTACCACTGAACTTGTCATTGGCAAACTCTACAGTTTGGTATATTGGTATCTTCTAGCTCTTTAAGTATTTTTAAGTCTTTTTGCATGCTTTCTTGCAAATAAAGGACCATCCCACTGTTCTTTTAACAGAATCAGCTCTCCATAGTCTTCCTCCATCCGGCAAAGTTGACCATCCTCCTAGTCATGCTGGCTGGCGTACTATCAGCGTCTCCCATAGAATAGAATACTGATAGATGTTGTCTATTAAAGTATTATAACTACGGATGTGTTCTAAACTCTTTCTCATTAAAAAAGTTAACTGCATATCCTTTACAGGACTTTGCGAATCAAGCCCAGCTTTTTAACGCTGTTTGTGATTTTTCTAGGCATTAGTACAGTTCAGTCCATTGCATTGCTTTCTGAGACAGGTAGTGCCATCGTCCTTTGTAAAATCCACCAGGAACATTTACCAAACTGTCCGCAGCGTGATTCGAACTTAGAACATTAGGATTAACGGACCGAGTCACTATAGTATACCCTAAGCCACACTGCCCACAGTCGTCACTCTTTCTCATTACGTGCCCAAAAAATGATGCTTGTCACTTTATTATATTGACAATTGATAATTAGTTTTTTCTGTGCCATGACCTCTTTCAAAACATCAATATTAGTCATTTTAGCAGTCTATGTTAGTCTTAGCATTCTGAATCTGACTACGTAAAACCATCATCCATGTATTGGACCATTGTTGGTATTATTATTTATTAATTTATATGTACAAATAAATATGGCATGGATGTAATTTAAATTTTATGAATGAAAAATTATTAGAACCTTTTTCTTCAATTTTACAACGTTTGTTTGAGGATTTCTTCCTCCTCTGTCAAAGCAGCTGGAAAGTGTATGAAGACCATTGTTAATATAGAACTATATCGATACGAATTCTAATTTGTTCCGATCAGAACAAGCAACAAAAGTAGCAAATCCTTTTCTCGTATCTCTTTTCGCTTCTGATTTCTGAACAAAATCATGAAGAAAGATCTATGGTTTCTGTTTCTAGAAGAGTTACAAAAACAAAACTTTTTTTTACCTTTTTGTAATTGAAGATCATTTTCTTGTCTGATCTGCTGGAGGACCAGTCAACGGTGCACGAACCCAGTAGCACCGGCTGGAGCTCATTACATATAATACAAATTAACAACAATGTAAACCTGAAAACAAAAGGCATGTAACCCTTATAATTGGTGAAAACATAAATCACAAAATAATAAAAAGCCGTATTTTTGTTCACTTCTTGCCGACGATGTAGGAGAACAAACTAAATGGTAAAATATAACCAACTGTAAAAAATTTCGAACGTTCCTATGAATAAAAATAACTATAAAGAACATGAAATGATAAATTAAAATATAACTCAAACAGAATATTGAAATTGAATCTTTTTTGAACTCAGCTGTCAAATTTTGAGATCAGACAAGAAAATATGCATACAAAAGAAGAGGTAGAGGAGAGAAATGGACTGGAAGGGTGGACAGAGGCGGTTTAGAAGAAAGACAGACCGACTTGCTCTGAAATATCTCGTTGGTTTGGAATTTCAATCAAAACAGGAGGACCAATTTACAAACTGGTCTTGTTTTGCATTTCTGATTAAAAAGGGGGGCCCTTCAGCGGATAGCCCTTGTCGGCTAAATTTTATTTCCTCCCATGAAGGAGTGGACAGTCAGGCTATCTATTAAACATCCCTTTCCCCCCAACTGTCCGCCTGACTTCTTCCGGGTGTGGTTAAAAGGGGGATTCAATTAACAATTCGGATGGGGTATAAAATCTATATGTGCCCAGGGAAAAACCTCCATATTAAAGATAACGGATTTCCGAAGCTCTCAGATGTCCCCAGTTTCTCATTGGGGGGTTTTGCACGATAAAAGGGTGGGAAACCTCCGGAAAGGGGGCACCCTTTAGTTCTTCTCAAAACTCTGACGACATATTGAAGGCGCCCCTCGGTTGCTTCTAGCCCTGGGGGACACTGATGGTGTCATTGATCTGCACGATCTCCCGATGCTACTTTTGCTCGATGGAATGTTCTTGGGCTCAAGATGTGATCATTCCCTGGTTGTTCTTTTAATAAAAGGCCAATATTTGCAACTGAAGCCCAAATCTGTCTTTCAGTACCGCCATCCCTCTGATCACAAACCATTAATGCGACAGACTGCAGAAAGAAGACTCTGGCCCTTTCTGAAACCACCTTGGTGGAATGAAAATGTTAAACATGGCGGGAAAAGAGGCTGCTAAAGTCTGCGAAGCATGAAGAAGCGACCTAGAAATATTTTTGTGATGTGGCTAAAAAAAGTCTGCTTTCGCCCCCAAGCCACTGGGGATTTAAGTATTGACTATGAGAAATGGTTATGGGAGACTTTCAAACGCAAGTCTGTTGGCGACAAGTCTCTTATCAATTCTGGCAGTTTCATGAAAATGAACAGGAGATACCAGCCAGTCTTTCCCTACTTTACGTGACTCGTCAGGATCCGTCTTGACAACAGATCGAAAAAGGGAATTCCCTTCATCGTTTCGTGGAACAAGAAAAAGGTGATAAAACTGCCGCCATATTATCAAAATTTCTTAGGATATTCAGCTCTGGAGAACCTTACTGACAATAACAAGGAGGATGTTGTTAATGCACCAGGCAAGCCACAGCACCGCTCCAGGGCCTGATAGTGTCAATATCATCACATAAAACAGCTGGACGGACTTTTAATGCGTTTGGTGGATTTTAATAAAAGTGACAGAATGCTGGGGTCCGAGTTGGCTTCATGATTATTTGACCGCTCACAAACATGGGGAAGGATCCTAAACTGCTAGCAGCTACAGATACTCACCTTGCAAATGTATATGGCAAATTACTAGAAATAGTGGCCAGAAGGTAATGTTCACTTGGAGAGATGACATTCTCCTGAAAACTTATACTCCGGCCAAGAAGGGACATTACAATGTGGCACGTTTGCATATGAGTTTATGAAGGCTTAATCAAGCAGGGGCTGTTGCTGTGGCCATCGACTGGAGTGCCTTAACAAGGTGAATTATTCAATAATGGTGCGCTCTTGATTAAATGGTAAAAAGTAAATCCTTGGCTGTAAAGCATGGTAGCTGTTCTTTAAGGAGCCATTCACCCCGTTTAGAACAGGGAATCGGATCCTGCTCTATATCCCCGGGATTCCCAGGTTTCTCCTCTTACCCCTTTTTAATATTCCCAAAATTGCTAAAATTCAGCCAACCGTTGGGGCGACATTGCATTTCCGATGATTCTTAATATAAGGACTGGGTCAGATAGACGAGAATGGTTGACGACATTCAAAAAATTTTGGGAAACCCTCTCGGTTGGTGGGAAGTCTCGCTCTCATCAATCCCAAAAAACGTGTATTTGTTGCTCTTGTAAACCATCGTCAGGCATACCGGTAACTTTGATGAACATCCATCGAGGGAGGGCGGCTTCGCTATCTTGGAAAAAGATCGGTCTATTTTTAAACCCATATTAACAACGTCAACGGTGCAAGCGTGGGCTTGCCTCTCAAAGTTATGGGGGCCCCACCTTTACAGGGCCGCCCTTTTTCGATCGACTGGTAATTCGGGGGTAATTACGGACTCGGGAATTTTTCGATATCAAAATCCCAAAGTGAACGGCGAAAGGGTTGAATGAAGGTATGCGTATAGTTCTGGGCTACTAGAATCCCCCTTGTAGATGAGATATATCGCCTTCTGTCCCTACCTCTTCAATCCCCAAACCCAAAGGGATATTGGGTTACTTCGGATAAAGCATCCACTTCACAGGAACACTAATGATGGAGGCACGAGTCAAACGGGGTGTCGTGGATGGCCCCGGCGGGAACGATTCCCGGGGACTGGTTGCGCTCTACCAAAAAGGGGGGAAAAGGTCCCAAAAGATGGAAAGGGGATAACTATCTCAACGTTATCATTCTCTTGGAAAAAATGTAGGTTGGGGCAACATGAAGGGGTCTCGCGTTAACACTGATGAAGATAATCAAGGGATGATGATTTTTTTATTACCGTGGGTCGTTCAACGTTGAGAAATCGGCGGGGTTTCTTGGCAATGCGCATGGTAGGGTTTTTTGGAGGGAAGTGGGGCACGGACAACTACTTCTTATGAGGATGGAGGTTGAGGGCCCTTCCTTTCCCCCCATTGGTTTCTGGGACTTCATTTTCTGGGGATTGTTGTATCGACTCTCAGTCGATGCTTCACAAGATCCCGAAAAAGGGGGGGGTTTCGGTATAGTGGATGTCGTCATAAAATTTCTAAACCCCCAGCGGCTTAAAGTGGATACTTCCTGGGCATGCTTTTCGTAATGAGGCGACGGCTTGCATCAACACATCGTTTTTGGGAGTTGAAGATGGATGGGGATATTCTTCGGTCTCTTGGGCTCTCTGTTGGATAAAGGGGGGGACTAAAATCGATGTTGAAACGATCAAACGTTTTTAAACAGTTTAAATTTCCCGTTCAAATCAACTGGATGCCAGGGGCATAGAGGGGTTGTTTAATCCGGCCACAGGAACCATCGTATGCATCTCTTCGTATCTGTTGGGGGGGTAGCATATGGGTTTTCCCAGTCTGATCAGTTTAAGTAATAACCCTAAAATAAAGAAATAGTCTTGTGGGGTTTTCTTTTTACATTTTAAAAAATTTCATCTCTACAATAAGTCAAAAACCCCTTTTCAGCCTGGTTTTAAAATTTTGTTTCTCAATTTTTGTTTTTTTTCCCTTTTTCCCAAAACTGGAACAAATTAAATTGGGTTTTTCCTCAATGTTTTTGGGTCTTGGAAAAAAAAAAATTGGTTTGGATGACCCTGTGGGTTTGGGAAATTCTTCCGATATTTCCAGTTGTGGAAAATGTTTATTTTTTGCTAAAAATGATGACGGTATGTAGGGTTGTTCCCAAAGCTATTTGCGACCGCTCTAAAAAACATGGAAAGGAGAATATAATGTTCCCAAAATCCCATATCCTTACCTCAAAAATGTATTTGCAATTTTGGAGAAAATAGTGGGCATAAGGATAATTGACATCATACCATCTCCCCCGATATTGATAGCCACCGACCCAAAAAACGGACATTGAATACCGCTGTCACTTTTTTCCCCGGGTATTTACGGGGCTTCAAATTCAAGCGAAACTTTCTCTGTGGGGATTACTTGGAGGGCAAAACCCCAAACCCCTTTTTCCCAAGAAAAATGGAGGTCTCTTTTTCTGGAATTTGCCTTTAGGGGCACTTTTATAGTTATACCAGGACGCAAACTACATGATTTTCTCTTGTTGATTATTAGTGTGATCTGGGAAATGGAGGGTGGTTTAACGCAGACTGGGCGAATCCTTCAAGTTGCAAAATTGCATTCATCTTCGTTTCCGAAAACATGGGTATCGTGGGAATGAAAAGGGTAAAAAAACTCTAAATGTCGTTTTTCACTGACTTGCGAACTGAAGCTATTTCTTTTATAAAGAGGGCGTTTCGCACGTTTAAACATGGACGTCAGACCATCCTTAATTCCCGGTTACTACAGGTTCCTGTATTTTCAATATCTACCATAAAATTTTGACAAAATACAGTCAATTGGATTGGTCGAAACATTGGACTTTTAAAAAGACATCTTAATATATAAGACTGGATCAGATAAACAAAAAAATGGCTGAAGATATTCGGGCGTTGCACACCATCTTGCGTTGGTGCATGGAGTCTCGCTCTCAGGTGAACCCAAAAAATACATACATGTTGACCCATCTCTTTGAATAATTCCATAGTCAGGGATGACATACTGTACCAGGAGCCACGAGGCTATTGAGCATCGTGACAGGCTGCGTTATCTTGTAATAACATTTGATCGTAGCCTATCTTTGAAATATCTTGTTGAACAAACGATACAACATTGCAAGCGTGGCCTTGGAGCTCTCAATGTTATGGTAGCCGCACACATTGAGCAGAGACTACTTGTCCGTCTGTTTCATCAACTGGTTATACCGTGATATATTACGGACTTGACATCCTCACGATATCAAAATCACAATGTGAAAGACTCGAACGTATTCAGAATGAAGGCATGCATATAATTCTTGGATGCACTAAAGATACTCCCACTGTAAAGATGAGATATATGCTTGGTATTTTATCAGTACTCTCCCGTCATGAAATCGTCCAAACCAAAGCATATATGCGGCTTACTGTGGATAAGAGACATCCACTGCACACGAATACTAATGACGTTAAGGGCGCGAGAATCAAGTGTGGCATGTCGTAGATGGCCCAGGGCGAGAGAACAATTAGCCAGGGTACCAAAATTGTGACCGTACCAGAAGGAGAAGAATGGATCCCAATAGAAGTTAGCATGGTCAACTACCACAACGTTATCATTACTCTTGGAAGAGAATGTAAAGATTGATGCAACATGAAGGGTGATCTAGAAACTAAGCAGCTGATAGAAGATAACGATAGTGACGATGATGTTTATACCGATGGACCTGTGCGTCGTGGTGAGAAGACAGGATGGGGTTTTTTTAGCTAGCGCGCATGGTATTGTTGCTGTCGAGCGAAATGGAGGTTACAGGACAATTGTTTCCAGTGCGAGGTTGGAGGTTGAGGCCGTTACTACTGCCATCCATTGGTTCTCTTGGACTCGGTTTAATGTTGGCGGGCAGTTATTATTTTTGTCTCTCAGTCGATATTTCGGAAGGTCCAGAATGGTAGGTTTCGGTATGAGTGGATGTCGTCTAGTTTTCCAACCTCTAGATACGTTGATCTACTGTCCTGGGAATGCGGGTGCTGAAGTTTGGAAATGTTGTTGAAGTTTGATTTGGCTGCTGTGGATCGCGCTGTAAAGTTATATTTAAAAACGCACACTTTCCACTATTTCTGTTGTATTTTTCAGCGCTCAGTGAATGCGACGCTCAGTGAATGCGACGAGTTCTGGTAAATTCCACCGAGTGCAGTGCGCCTCGTTTATGTTGTTTGCTGTCGTCTCTGATATTTCTACGTGGGACAACCTTTGGCCTTGAAATCAAAAGTATCTTAATAGTAGTGCTCGTTGCGATCTACTGATGGTAATCGTGTTGCCTCAATCAATCAAGTGCAATGTTTGGCGGCGTAGGCGATCATGTCTCTCCACGACTCTCTCTGCTTGGTGCATGTAATCAGTTCTGATGTCGAGCCATGTCAGACCATCCAACATCTTCTCACTGTCTTCCACGATCTCTTCTTCCCTATTGCATGACCGAACCATATGGTTTGTGGTTTCTGCTCTAGCACTAGTGTTCTTTCTAGCAAGTCTCTAATAGTCTAGTTTTTTTAATATCTTATCTCTCCTTGTTACCCCCACTATTCTCCGCAGCTAAATCACCCCCACACCCTCCCACGCTGTATACCTAGTGCAATGAGACAGTGGATATATTTGCAAAGGCAGGCAGCAGATTGCCACAGACCTTTAGTACAGGTTTAGCAGGGTTTGCAGGAAATGTCAGAAAATGGAATGGACATACCTAGTCATCAACTCCCTTGAATTTGTGGTCGAGATTTACTTCTCTAGCTTTCTACAGAACTGTGTTGACTGAGAAGGCAGTGAGGATTTTTAAATCACAGTTTATTCCCCTAGCCTTTAGCTCTCCCAAGTTACCTACAAATCATTGGGTTAAACATTTGCAGATAGTGCCATTTAAACTCCGGTACCATAAAACTGGTTGTGGCCCAGTGTCACGGTTTTCTTGTTTTTGTCTTGTGCTGCTATATTGGCTAGAGTGATTATTATTTTTGACAGGATTCTACTATGGCATCTATCGATCTTTTTCATGGTCTTCCTCTCACCTTCTTTCCTGATGTTCTGTTGTAGAAGACTATATATGTGAGATCAGAAAACAAATACCTGAACTACAATAATGCTGATGATACAGTGTTACTATCAACATCACAAAAAGAAATTGAGAAATTATTAGAAGTGAAAGATAAAAGCGAAAAACAAAATATATATCTCAATGTGGCAAAAACAAAAATAATGACAACAGATGAAACGAACATGACAAATTATATTTTTATCAATGGAGAGAAAGTAGAAAATGTGAACAGTTTTGAATATCTTGGTTCACTGCTAACAACAGATGGAAATGGGATGAAGGAAATTAAAAGAAGAACAGGGGTCAGAAAGGCTCATGAGGTTATAGTGGTAACATGAGCCAGGGCTAGCGAGGGGCGGCTAACAAGACCCTGCCCCTAACCTCCACGCGGTGACCCTGGAAACAGACTCTGGTTCTGGTCTGGCTAAGAGGGGCAGGGATCGGGAGAGAAAACTACTGGTAGTGGTAGCAGTGCAAGTACGGAAATACGATAAAGATACATAAAAATAAAATGCACAAATCTCCTGACCGATGTCCAACACTATATTGCCCAAGTCCCTGAACGCAAAGAAACAGCAACGAAACGTCTCAGACATGGATGAGAGGTGCATCCAGTGACCAAACGTATGCCCACGTAGGGCGAAGATCGAAGCCCTGAGGAGGGGGCAAAGCCCTGAGGAGGGGGGCAAACATTGCCAGCCCGTCGGCAAGAATAAATAAGACAAGACCGTAACGAATAAAAGTCTACCCTCGTGTTGGTGCGAGAGAAGATTGCAGCTCACCCGCACTGGTAGCCTGGTGCAGATACATGTACTGGGCGAGGTTTGCCAAGCGCAAAAGAACAAGTTGCGTTTTAGTGCATAACGAAACTACCCGCCCTGGAAAAACCGTGCAAGGTACTGTGCGATAAAAATTAACATTCCCGGAAGAACTGAGGTTGGTGATGCCTAACGGAACTGCCAGCCTTGGGGCAACCGGGCAAGGTTTGATTCCAGTCGTAACTAACATCCCCGGAATAACCAGGGCGGGTGATGGCGGCGAGCGCAAAACCCCCAGTTACGCTGATAGCGCCGACTGAAACGACCCTCTACATTGTTTGTACTCGGCCCCATGCCAGTGCTTTCGAGGTCAATTGCAAATTGCCACGTACCGATACGCGTCTAGAAAAGGCTGAGAATGTTCCTTCCCGGATCAAGCTCAAAAATGTACGGTAAAGCAAGGCCGACATTGTACGGATCAAACAGGAAGTTCGGTCTGAACATTGGCGAAGGCCGATACTTTACACGGTGTCTTATACGAGTAAGACGCCGTCCGAGGATAAGCTTACAAGCCCGAGAAATATTTCTCAGTCAGAACGGGCATAAACAGCGTAACTCACTGTCCCGGCGTAGATCACAAAGCCCAAAAATACGGCAAAGCTGATCGTACCTAGGAAAGCTCACCTAGTAAATAAAAAGCTGACTGAAAACGAACACCCCACCGAAGGATAAGCAACTGGGCTCCAATAGGTGCTGAAGGCTGGTGCACGTACATTACGTTTTGCTGGCGGTTTATATATCACAATGAGAATGATTAAAACAGGCCCAGAACGATCGCAGAAGAAGAAGAAAAAGAAGAACAAACATGGCTTTACAAAAATTAAACAACTCAAAACAGTATGGAACGGAACTGATAAGAAAACAAAGATCAGAATACTAAGAGCATGCATATTCCCAGTGGCAACGTATGGGTGTGAAACATGGACATTTAATAAAGCAGTAGAAAACATGTATGTGCTTTTGAATATAAGTGTTACAGAAGAGTCCTTCGTATATCTTGGACAGAGAAGAGAACAAATAGATCTATGCAAAAAGAACTCAAAATCAAAGAAAACTGGCTGATGCTACAAATAAGAAAGAGAAAATTGAGATATTTTGGACATATAAAAAGACATGAAGGGCTGGAGAAGATCATCATGGAAGGAGGTATACCGGCAAAGAGAAGAAGAGGAAAACCATGGAGAAGATGGATTCAGGATGTAACTGATGGTTCGAACATGACGGCTGCAGAGGACATCTGGCCTATGAGAGAGAGAGAAATTCCGAGGACTGTTGGGGTGGCAAAGTTCTGCTCAGGACAAGCTATTTTATGATGAGAAATAGGGCTAGCTGGTAGGTTACAGCATATGCTTATTGCACTCCTGCTGCAGATACATACAATTCAGTTAAAGATATATCTAAGCCAGCAGCACATAATGCAGCAGATGTGGGAAGAGATCTCACAGAACTAAATCTTAATGTATTGGGGTGAAATAGCCAGAACTCTTCCTTAACCTTTTAATTCGTAATTTTATTGACTTCCGGAAGCATTTATATTGCAATGTGTACTGAAATAGCTAGTATACAGGCTTTATGTCATCTTAAAAAGTAACGAGATCCGATACATGGGCTCAGAAGGATGAAAGGGTTAAGATACTTACTACATTCCCTTATTATTATTTCTTTTCCTATTTACAGATTTGATGGGGCTTCATCAGTCACGAGTTCTCGTCACGCACAGAATTGATGGGGCTTCATCAGTCACGAGTTCTCGTCATGCACAGAATTGATGGGGCTTCATCAGTCACGAGTTCTCGTCATGCACAGAATTGATGGGGCTTCATCAATCACGAGTTCTCATCATGCACAGAATTGATGGGGCTTCATCAGTCATGAGTTCTCGTCATGCACAGAATTGATGGGGCTTCATTAGTCACGAGTTCTCATCATACCCAAGGGCACATAAGGCAGAGACAAAAAATTTCCTTACAAGAATGAGCAGGTTGGGTATTTTCTGGTTCTGCAACTTTATTTACAGTGTAGAGTCACCAACCCTATGGCCAACATCACCCGCAACATGCAAGAGACAGTGGTTCTATTTTCCACTACACAGAAAACTACACACAGGGAAAGCTTTGGCATGTCTAAGTTCATTCAATGCATCAGTGAAAAAATGATAACAAACTCAACTAGTTGTTATGAAATAGATATTCCTGTTTTATTTGTAGATATATTTTCTTGTTTTACTTGTCTGAACTCAGTTACATAGATTAGTCAATCACTGAACTCAGTTACATAGATTAGTCAGTCAATCACTGAACTCAGTTACATAGATTAGTCAATCACTGAACTCAGTTACATAGATTAATCAGTCAATCACTGAACTCAGCTACATAGATTAGTCAGTCAATCACTGAACTCAGTTACATAGATTAGTCAGTCAATCACTGAACTCAGTTACATAGATTAGTCAGTCAATCATTGAACTCAGTTACATAGATTAGTCAGTCAATCACTGAACTCAGTTACATAGATAAGTCAGCCAATCAGTGAACTCAGTTATATAGATTAGTCAGCCAATCATTGAACTCAGTTACATAGATTAGTCAGCCAATCAGTGAACTCAGTTACATAGATTAGTCAGTCAATCACTGAACTCAGTTACATAGATTAGTCAGCCAATCATTGAACTCAGTTACATAGATAAGTCAATCAGTGAACTCAGTTACATAGATTAGTCAGTCAAAATTGAATGAATCACAATAAAAACCCCTGAAAGTAAAAACAATGACAAGAAATGGCAAACAGTTTTGTGAAGCTGGTAACCTAGTACAATGAATCACCCTATTCCCTGTTATAAGTATATGATCCAAACAAATTATTAATATGAACATGTGAAAGGCACATCATTAAATAAAGTATCAAAAACTTGGTATAAGAAGCTTAAAACAAAAACAAAAATTAAAAATTGTAATGTATTAGCAAATTACTTCAGCAGTTCTGTAGCACTCGGTCGACTTACTTGGTCCCTTTTCTTCTACTCTCTGGAGTGCATAAATTAACTAGAGAAAACGTAAGAGATTTTCTATCTTTTTTTCCTTGTGCTCTTGCATTAAACCAGCTAGAGCAGTCCATCACAAACTTTCTTATTTTATCCATCCAAAGAACTCTCAAGTCCTTCAGCAGGTTCAGGTTTTTGGTTCTTGTCTTCCCTTGATTAGCTTGGCTGTTGTTCTACACACATTCTGCCTATGGGTCTTACTAACTGGGAATACACTATAAGGTCTCTATAGCAGAGTGATTAAGATGTTCACCTGTCGTTCTGAAGGTTGGGGGTTCAATTTTATCATAAAATCCTTAGGATGGTTGCTGGAGCTACGGAGTTTGTACTTTGTGCAACACTTTTGGTAAGTGTGGGCCATTTCTGCCTACAGGGATGGAGTCATATGGAGAAAGCTGGTGCAATGAAGTTAATATTTCGCCTTTAGACACTCTTAAGGTTTTTTGTTGTCACATCAATTTTTTGTACATATGACTTCTCAGACAGACCTGTGCACTGAGCCCAAGAATCCATCCTTCACGTGTGTTGGCTCTACAGAAAGAAAATATTGATTTTGAAGATGCGATTACTTCCCAACCCGAGGTATACTATAGATGATCTGTAGTGAAGTACACAGTTTATTTAAGCTATTGGTGATATGAACTTGTGATATGATTGAGAAATATGTTTTTTTCTAAATCTGCTATGTGTCTACTTGTATGAGTTTATCAACCATGCATTGATGCAAAATCCTAAACAACTTGTGATCCCTTGTCCATAGAACTCTCCCAAAGAAAATGATTCAGTGCAATGCTGTAACCCTTTAAAGTCGCCTGTGTGGTGCTGGGGCCCACAAGGGAAGCAAAGAATAGCACCACTGTGACCTACAAGGCATGTCGTAAAAGGCGACTGATGTAGGACCTAGGAAAGCTACCCTAGTCAATAAAAAGCATAGCAGAAATCGGATGTGCTGGACTTCTTGTAGGCACATAACTGACATAATGTACAATTGCTCTTAGGCGATGATTACATACACATCACACAGAGTGGTTAACAAGTGGTCAATATGAAGCGTTTGTGAAGAAGAACCATCGAAGAAGAACCATGTAAAGTAACTGCTAGTCTAGTTGCAAGATACCTGTTTTATGAGTAGGAAGCTCAACCTCACAGTTTATTTTATACCTCTGTGTGTTTTCTGGGATTAAAATAAAACTCAAGAGAACAGTTCTTGAAAATGAGAACTTTATTGAATATTCAAAACAATAATAATCAATCATGCACAAATTAAAAATAATGATTCCATAATCATCCCAAAATTACAGTTTTAAATTGGAATATCTGAGTGATAAAATACAACAAATATTTGTCATTTGTATGGAATTAAATGATGATTATTCACATCGATCAACAGCTGACCACTGGTCTAAGGTTGTGCCTATTTTATTCTTTAGTGGCCCAGTGACTTCACTTAGCTTTCGCACCACATCCTGAGGAATATAACAAAAAGATATGTATTACTATGACTGTTATATTACTATGACTGTTATATTACTATGTATTACTATGAATCTGTTAACATGTTGAACTTATCTTACCTTATCCATATATCCATTAAATTCTTTCCTTTCACTCATTTTACTATGCATTATTTATATTTGAGAGCTACAGTAGCATAGTTGTTAGTGAACTCATTTCTTAGGCGTGTGGCTCAAATTTGATTCCACAGTGGGTGTATAGTATTTTTTCCAACCACAACGGCTCTCAAGTAGACCCAGCCTCAATTGGGTACCAGGAAAAGTAGTGGGAAGTAAAGGCGGTCGGCATGATGTTGACCACATCAACCATCGTCTGCCGATAGTCAATGAAAAATACGGGTCTAACACCGTATTAGACACTATACCTAGAGATATGAAAAATGGTTCCTTTACTTCTCCCTTTACTATTATTGATATTCATATCTCCATTACACATTTATTTTATTTTTCGATCCAGAAGCACTTGAGCTTTCAGCTCTTTGGCTCGGTGCCATGGACATCATAACCCTTCTGTTCGGTGCCACGAACACCGTAAATCTGGAAAACCTGTGTTTTTTCTGCCAGCCCATGGAATTGAACCCGCAATCATAGTGGGTTTGTCACCCGTAGTCTAACACGCTACGAACACGCTGGGCAGATGGGTCTCCATTATACATTAGAGACCACCTATCTCATCCACTCGTTGGAGCATGATATAATTCAGACCACCTATCGTATCCATCAATCCATTCTATCTAACTTGATCAGATATAGAGAGAGCAATCAACTGTCATTATACCTGGTGACATCTTGGTGAGCAGCAACAACAGTGACCACAACTCACTCAAACCACACCCATCCTTTGTATGGTACCCTCATGTTTCGTTTAGTTTCCACAGTTCTCCACCAGATTCTCTTCAGTCTATCTCGCTTACCTTTTCTCTCTGGGGTTCATAGCATAACTATCTTATCACCTTATTATAATTTTTCAATAATCAGAGAATGCTACAAGTATTTGACCTAAAAATGCCCCAAATGAGAAATTGAGGAAGAAAATTAATTGCACATCTTTGGCAACCCCGATCAGAGAAAGAAGATGGTTGAACATGTTTGTAGAATGTCTCCAGGTAGTTTAGCACCGATGGATCTCCACTGGACAGCAAACGAAATTAACACACTAGGTCTACCAAGAGAAATCTGTAGGAGGTCATGGAAATGAAAGAATGTGGACTGAAAAGTGATACTGCTGTTATAAAGGAACCAATTGAGATCACTTGTGAATGCCTTATACATCAACAATGACATAAAGGAACCAATTGAGATCACTTGTGAATGCCTTATACATTGACATGAAGCTATCCTCACACCAATAAATTGATCCGTTTACTTATTCTGTATTATTTATATTCACATCTTCTTCATCACAAATACTTGATACATTTCATAATGGATATCTGATCTATCAAGTTATTGCTACAGACTAGTGTCAAGTTATTGTTACAGACTAGTGTCAAGTTATTGCTACAGACTAGTGTCAAGTTATTGCTACAGACTAGTGTCAAGTTATTGCTACAGACTAGTGTCAAGTTATTGCTACAGACTAGTGTCAAGTTCTGCTAGTGGAACAAAACTGAAAATCTGATTATAATTAACTAATTTACTTCTTTCATTTCGATACGAGTGTCGACACTTAGCAAATTTGTTATTTTTATCCACATTTTCCTTCGTGCCAAGAAACACTGGAATGGGGCTGCACACATAATCGAGAAGGCCGTTTCAGAAGGCACTATCAACGCAACTTTAATTTTCACGCTCGCTAACATCACCCACTTCAGTTCTTCTGAGATGGCAGTCCCCTCACGGCACACAAGTGCAAATTTACATATTTCACTTGTGCGAAAAGTACCAGGGAGGGCAGTTTCGTTAAGCACAAGAAAGCAATTGTAGGTTTTGCGCTCTGCCAATCTTATCCAATACTTTTATCTGCGCTTGGCCTCCGATTCAAAGTTTACTGCAATCTTCCCTTGTGTCATAATGACATGTTACATCGTTTTCCACGATTCTTGCAGAGAGCTGGCAAATATGGTGCGACCATTGTCTCGGGGATGTGGAATATATGCCTACAGACAACTCGTACCTTGTTAATTCTTATGATTCATTTGCATTTATGCAGCTTTTTCCATCGGCCAGGAGAGACGTGCAGAAGCATTCAGTCTGGGAATTCTGCTCGTCTGTGTTGCAAAGTAGATCTCATAAGATGTAACTGCGCTTGCACCACTGCTTATACTAGAGTAGCTCTCCCTAGATCCTCACCCACTTAGCCAGACAGGATCCTCTGTGTGTTTCCATAGCCACCACAAGGAGGTGGGGCAGGGACTTGATCAGTGCTAGCTCACTGACCCTGGTGCAACTTTGTTCTTATGACTGGACCTGCGACCCCGTTGTCCTGTGTTAATATTGGTGGCTTTCTGATTTATTTAATAATTCTTCTTCTTCTTCTTGTTTATCAGCTATGAATTCAGACATAGTCAGGGCACTTAATACAATGCTACTGACTGATATTTGCATGAAGGCTGGCTTTCCTTATCATCGGTGACCCTCGCCTTTCAGCTGAGCCTTCTCCAACTTCAGAGTTATTTAATCATCCTAAGCCAGTCTACAGTGATGTAGCCTGTTATCAAAAACACCACTTGTAGGCGGAGTAGAATCTTTATCAACAACTTTTGTCATCTCATTCATTGCGGCTTAGGTCCCTTATGTAACATTTGATTAACAACCTAGAGAAACAGACCTTGTCAATACAACATATGCTATTACTCTGACGAACGCACAAGAGATGTTGTTCTGTAAATATTGACTTACATTGTTCAGCTTGACTATCTTGCTATTCTCAACAACCTGCTCTGGTGAGCTGGCTCCAGAGATGACAACATCTATTCCATCTTGCTGCAGAATCCAAGATAAGGCAGCTTTAGACATCTCTACACCAGCTTCCTCACAAATTTGACTGATGCCTTTCAGTGCCTGTTTGATTATGGAAAGTATGCAGTACAACTTCAGAATTATGCTATTACAAATTACCATTACAATAACGGTTAAGTGAATGTATAAAAAGTATTCTTCTTCTCTTCCACCATTTACTTCTTTATAGAAGTGTTGGGGGTGAAACGTAGTGATTGTGTGTGTGCTTGTTTTAAGGCACTTTGTAAGCTGATATTCATGTTCGTAAGGCTGTTCTTGATGCGTCGCTCCATCTTTTGCGTGGTCTTCCTCTTGCTAAAACGTATAACTGTTGATAAAATAGAGAAGTTTTAAAGACTCTCAAAGTGTCTCTAAAATGGTTCAATATAGACAATGCGAGCTCGGAATCTCTTGCACAAGTTCGCTAAATATGGCACTGCAACAGCACAAGGACTCACATAGATGAGAATCGTCATACTGCTAGGCGCAGAAAATGAGCTGCATGAAAATATAGAATGCACAGCACCCATGTGTCCAACCTTGATCGTATATTCATATACGATCAAGTATAGAATATACCTGTGGTAGGGGATTATATTCCAGGATTGGACTCTCACCTACGCACACACCAGAGAGGTGCAACAACACATGTCTTAGGCTGTTGTTATCATTGCATGTGATGGACAGCTATTACTATTATATGGAGGAATATTTTGTTTACAGGAACACAAACTACAGTTCTGGAAAAAAAACTAAAGATTTATGATTGCTAGTTACAAATTATTGCACATGACAGAGAGAGAGTTGTGGTCAGAAATGATCAGTATATACCTCATCCACTTCCTCTTCTGCTCCTTCTTGACCATGTCTAGCTAAGGGAGTTCTGCAAATGGACATGTATATTCACATTAGGTGGTGTCTCCACATAAAATATTGGCTGTAATGGATCAGTATTTTCTATTTCTTAACTTGATGATATATACTTTAGTTATTTGCCTACCTCTGAATGTTTCTTCCCACTGACAGTGTTGTCTTTCTCTTGTGAAATTTATAAAAGTAACTATAAATATATCTATTTTACAAATCTCTGTCATCTTATCTCTTTTACTAACAACTCTACCTGCAAACACAATGTATTCTAACTTCTGTTTTCTTACACCATATCCTAGAAACGTGATCTTCTAAATACTGAAGTTACTCTGTCAGATTATTGCTGGCCTGTCAGATCACTATATAAAAATAAAGGCAAAATACATAAACATGAAGTAAGGAAGTTTTAAAAAGCATAATAATAAGATACGGCCATGTTTCGTCCAAATGGTTTATATCAAGTAAAGGATACAAGAACAACATTGGATACAAGACTACAGTCTTAGGTGAAACACATTATAGACACAGTGAAAGCAATGGATTTTTATCTGCTCTAGATAAGGAAAATCGCCCGTGTTGTACCAGGGCCCATAGGAAGCAAAGAATAGTACCCTTGCAACCTACAAGGCATGTCATAAGAGGCAACTGATGTAGGACCTAGGAAAATTCCTAGTAAATAAAAAGCATCGCAGAAATCGGATGTCTGGCCTACTTGTAGGCGCATAACTGGCACAATGTACAATAACTGGCACAAATTACAACCGATCTTAGGCTCAGATCACATACAAATCACACAGAGTGGTTAATAAGTGAGTCGATGTGAAGTGTTCGAAGAAGAAGAAAAGAAAGATAAGGAAAATGTGTGACTATAAATGTGAAAGACTAGAAATGGACAATTAAAAAAAAGTATATTATATATATAAATATATAGCAAGGTCTTAAACCTGCAGGAATTTGGAATCCCAAGCTCAGACAGTAGAAATGAGGACAAATAAAATGTGTATAACTAGTAAACTACAGGACTAATTAGTCATACTTCATATACTTTAATGCATTGCATTGATATCTTGTCATGAAGATACTAATTCATACTCGAGTCACACAATGGCACTCATGTGTGCATTCTGGGTGATTCATTGAGTATGATCTGAAAGGTGGAGACTTGTCCAGTGTTCCAGCAGTGGACTGAAT
This sequence comes from Arion vulgaris, assembly GCA_020796225.1. Taxonomy (NCBI): domain Eukaryota; kingdom Metazoa; phylum Mollusca; class Gastropoda; order Stylommatophora; family Arionidae; genus Arion; species Arion vulgaris. Next base: position 5,277,677 of record CM036770.1, read on the forward strand.
CCCTACAAGCGTGAACAATTCACAGAAATGCATTCATTTTTGTTCCGGCGCACATGAGTGTCAATGGCAATGAGAAAGCAGACAGACTGGCTGGCTCTGCTACCATATTGGGGGGGATCAGCATATGGATAGAGCTAACATTCTGAACTCCCTCATACAGTGTGGCCGAAAGGGGATTTTAAATTTAAATCAATCAAAGTCAACTGCTAGATTGCAAGAGCTGAGATTGGAGTGGTCAGAAAAGAACAGTACAACATGTACATGAGTAGGCTTATCAATCAACATCGTACTGGTACGGTTAGTCCCTGTACGCTGTTGGAGATATTGCCAAGGTGATTGGAGAACCTATGGACATGTCTGGAGTGCAATGAAGCCACCCCAAACTGAAACTTGTCATCATTTCTTTTTAGAAAACAAGACAGCAAGAGTTAAAGAAGACGAGTTAAGGTGTATTTTTTCTAAAGAGGATGACTTAAATTAGCCACTTAAAACTAGCTATACATAAAAATTGATCTTTACAGAAGCAGAGACCCTACAGCAATTATGAACAACCATGCATGGGAGATAGTTAGACTACCTTTAGTATACTATATGACGATGTTTTCTCAGCAAGAGGGGGTGCAGCACTGGTGTTCCTAATAAAATACTTAAATGTCCAAGGACAAGAATACCAAGTTAGCAAGAACTTCAACAAGTTTTGGCCATGCAGAAAGTAACCTCAGTAAGAAAATTACCTGTTGCCTTGCTGCAATAATCAAGATTGAGAGGCTATGGATAATAACCCAGACAATGAGTAACAACCCAGATGGAAATCAAAACCTGATCTGTTGAAGATCAAGTGTACTAGCTACGGTGCATGGAGAAATATAAATCAAAGCTCATGCAAATACAGCAATGAGGTCTACGATAGAAAAGATAATAAAATACTACACTAATGCCATGGAAATTCTGGGCCAAAAAATGTATGTGTGTACACAGTACTTGGGGATCTAAATTACAAGTACCTCTGGAGTCAGAATAAGACTCACAATGGTAATAATGAAAGAAAACTTTCAAGCAAAAAAATCAGCCAAAGACTCCATATTAACGGCCATGACTATGCCTGAATTCATAGCGGGCTAAACCCAGCAAACAATACAGAAATATAAGAATGAACAATCATGATGTATTGTTATGGTGTTGCAGCCCTTATGATTCTGTAGCTTGGACCCACAGAAGACTGTGGACCTAGTAATAACAACTCCCTTGATGATCTAGAACAGCATTTCCCAAACTGGGGTATACAGACCCCTGGAAGTCCCGGAGGTACTCACAGGGTCCTCAAGTACTTGAAGAAATATTATGACCTCGACATTTCAAACATAAATTTAAAAAAAACAAATATATATAAAAACAGTGGTAAACTAGTTCTGCTGCGAAATCAAAGGACCTGGACCAGACCGGAGTCTAAATGTCTGACAGGACAAAATGAAAGATCATTTGAAGTTTCTGGTAGTCTGAGAACATTGTTTACTATTGTAACACAAAGATAATTAATTCCTGTTCATTTTTATAAATATAAACTTTTGGGTGTCCGCGGCAGCTAGATGTATTTAAAAGTGGGTACACGGTAATACAAAGTTTGGGAACAGCTGATCTAGAATAACAAATTACCTGAATGCAAAATAAAAAAAATTGACAACAGAATATTGTTGATCAGGTCATTGTGGGAAGGATTAAACACAAAATCTTACGAATCCTTTGAGAAAAGTTTGCCGCGTCTACGTCCCTCGGGCACATCTGAGAGCTTCTTAAACTTGCCAGTGAGGAGTCCCTGCTGAAGAGGTGAGTAAGCTAGCAAGCTGATCTCATGTTTGATACAGTAAGGAATCATAGCATGCTCTGGGGAACGCCAAAGTAAGTTGTAGCCAATCTAAGGAGAGGAAATAGATAGACGTAGCAAGTGACATATTTATAACTGTACAAATTGTATGTAAACATTAATGGATAAGTAAGGATAACCTAAAGCATATAATACCACAATGATGTGAAGCAAGACAAAATAATATACCTCAGAATTTGGAGACAAGAGATTAGTGGCCTGGCTTCAATACCAGTTGGAGTGGGATTTTTCCAACAGTAAATGACTTCCGGGTTGACACAGCCCTAATTGGGTACCAGAAAATCTCTAGTGGAGAAAGCTTGAGGTTTAGTTCAGCTCTCGCCGAGTGGTTATCAGGGCCCAAATTTGGGGCGTAAAGAATAGAACCACTGTTACCTGCCATGCATGTCATAAGAGGTGACTAAGGAGGTTTGGCTGAAATCGGATGCACGTGTCCTAAACGTGTAGAAGTCTATACATTTAGGGGCCTTACCAAACCAATGTGCAATGTATACATGTTCTTGGCAAAGATCAAACATATCACAAAGAGTGATTAAAATTGGTCGTAAGAACGAACGCAAAGAAGAAGAAGTCTTCTTTGAGAAGTCAGCTTCTATCTTGCAGATGGTGCACAGAAAAATATCAAAATGGGTGCAGGATGGTTATGGAGCATTGACAATTATGTGCAGAACGTGATGATTTCTAGGGAAATCCAGAATCAGAGCATATATTTTTTAATTCTGCAGATTTGGAGAGTCTTACCCCTCCTCTTCACCCAAAGTTATTAATTGATTGATAAGACCATTGTCAATGCACTTTGGTGAATAACCATGTGTGCTTCAATCTCTTCTTATACAGGAAGATCTCAGCAGCAGTGCATGAACGTCATAACACAAGCAAGGTTCCCCATTGTAATTGAAAACTGTGAAAATAGTGTCAGAATTTTATATCAATCTTTTATTGAATTTTGCCTGGGTGGCAACTTTGCAGCTTACTCTTATCAATTCTTCAACTGTCAAGGGTTCTTTTATTTGCTCAATGTGAACATGAGACTTACATGTTATCTTCCATCTCTGAGATGACTAGGAACTCGATCTCACCTACACTGAGATCAGAGACGTATGTGTGGTGCTAGGGCCCGCAAGGGAAGTGAAGAATAGTACTACTGCAACCTACAAGGCATGTTGTAAGAGGCCAATGATGAAGGGCCTAGGGAGGCTACCATAGCAAATAAAAAGCATTGCAGAAATCAAATGTGCTGGCCTACTTGTAGGCACATAACTGGCACAACGTACAATTGCTCTTAGGCTCAGATCACATACAAATCACACAGAGTGGTTAACAAGTGGTCGATATGGAAGGTTCGAAGAAGAAGAGATCTCTGGAATAACATCCTGATTCCTCTATGCAGGGAATGAACAGAGTACTTTTGGAGCAAGTGGCAATCAATTTACCTCTATACCACAGAAACATCTCAAGGATGTTGTGAAATGCACAACATGCAATCTTTATTTCTCTCTACCTGGGTGAGAATTAGAGGTGAAGGCTCCTTGGATATGCACAGTACAGGAATGAAATATCAGTTATGGAGTCTAATTCCTAGAACTCCATATCAGCATGCTACTTCTTCTTTTCTCTAATCCTGTTATATCTCATAGTACCAGGATAAGAAGAGATTTCTAGAATGGGTTTTTGCATGCTACAAAATGTCAAAAGTTGCAAATAGTCCAAGATTGACATGATCAGCTTAGTAGTTCTAGCTACCTCTGAAGTTGCAAAAGGCACACCTGTATGGCGAGGGAAACATTGGTAATAAGGAAAGCAAGCGTTCACATAAAATCGATCATGTGTGCCATACTAGACACCATAACTATGCCTGAATTCACAGAGGACAAACGCAAGAAGAAGTTCTAGTTCACAACAACTTAGTTAGTCTTTCCTCTTGGGCCTGTGGGCGGGGCAGAGGTCATAGCTCTCCATGTCTCGCTGTTCGTTGCTATTTGTTTTAAGTCTTTGATGTTTACTAGGCCCATCGTTGAGCCTTCTCTGGTGATGGTTCTACGCAGAGTCTCTCTTGGTCTTCCTCGTTTTCTTTTTCCCTCTGGTGTCCATATGAGGGATTGGTAAGAGAGTCTTCTCTCATCCATTCTAAGTGTGTGGCCGATGTAGTTCCAGCGGCGCTTTCTTATAAAATTTGATACATTTTCTTGCTTGGTCTCTTGTCTTATTTGTGTATTGGGTCTGAAATCTGACCATTTGAGGTTCAGTATTCTTCTAAGACATTTATTCTCAAAGTTATCTAATTTTCTTTCTAGAGCTTTTGTTGCTTTCCAACTCTCGCATCCATAAGTTAATACTGGAATCACACAAGAGTTAAAGATCTTTAATTTTAAGTGCTTGCTGAGTGAATTGGACTTCCATATATTTGACAATTTGTTAAAAGCACTTGATGCCAATGCGATTCTGTGTGGAATTTCTGGCGCTGTATCCCCGTAGATGACATCATACTCCCTAGGTATGTAAAACTTTTGACTTTTTCAAGAGTGTAGTTTTTAGTTGAATATTTTCTGGACTGCTGGTAAGGTCAACAATTTTTTGTTTTTGTGGTGTTTATTTGGAGACCAATTTGTCCTGAGATATTTTGGAGAAGGTTTGTTTTCATTTGAATATCTTGATGTGATGAACTCAAAAGGGCTATATCGTCGGCAAAATCAAGGTCTTCTAAAATTTTATCAACCCACTTGATGCCCATATTTGCGTTATTGGTGCATTTTCGCATGACCCAGTCAATTGCTATTCCAAAGAGCATTGGCGATAAGACGCAGCCTTGTTTCACTCCTGTTTCCACTGGGAACCAGTCAGAGTTACCGAAATCTGTTCTTACACTGCAGCGTGATTCACTATAGAAGGATTTTATGATGTTGATGAATTTAGTAGGGAAACCATAGTTTTGGAGTAGTTTCCAAAGCGTAGGGCGGTGAATACTGTCAAACGCTTTCTGAAAATCAACAAAGTTGATGATTAAATTCGATTGAAATTCTCACGAACTCACAACAACTACAAACATTATAAATATTTTAAAATTAGACTTATATGTAAATGTTCTATATTTCACTGACTTGATTAACCACTGGCTTGCCACCAGCTTCCAAAAAGTTTTGCATGTTTTTGGGTCCAAAGTTAGAGAAACCATAGTAACGGATCTTGCCCACAGCTTTCAGCCTCTCCAGCTCTGCAATAGTTTCTGGGATATCCTTTATGAAGCTTGGAAAGTGGATCTAGTCATGAAAAGAACAGAACTTCATTGTTAGCATTTTAATTAATTGAAAGTGAAACTAATCACATAGAATAAAAGAGATTTGTGAGCTTAAATCTTACAACATTATTAGTTAATAATGTCTCCCTTCTGTTGCTGTTGTGTTCTAGTTAAAGCATAGCCATTAGATCAATAGTTGAAGTGGTTTAGAATTAATTTCTCGAATGTCAAACGTATGTAGTACCCCACAATTAGAACTTAGTAGTGAGGGAAATTTTGATCTTCACATGATCTTGATGTGAAACAATGCCCTAACCTTGACCCTGACATGATGTGAAACAATGTCTTGCCCTTGACCCTAATATGATGTGAAACAATGCCTTACCCTTGATCCTGACATGATGTGAAACAATGTCTTACCCTTGAGCCTGACATGATGTGAAACAATGTCTTGCCCTTGACCCTGATATGACGTGAAGCAATGTCTAAGTCAATATCTTACTCCTAACATGTGAAGCAATGTCTAAGTCAATTATCTTACTCCTGACATTATGTGAAGCAATGTCTAAGTCAATGTCTTACTCCTGACATGATGTGAAGCAATGTTTAAGTCAATGTCTTACTCTTGTCCCTGACATGATGTGAAACAATGTCTAAGTCAATGTCTTACTCTTGTCCCTGTCATGATGTGAAGCAATGTCTAAGTCAATGTCTTACATTTGTCCCTGACATGTGAAGCAATGTCTAAGTCAATGTCTTATTCTTGTCCCTGTCATGATGTGAAACAATGTGTAAGTCAATAGTCAATGTCTTACTCTTGTCCCTGACCTGATGTCAAGCAATGACCAAGCCCATGTCTTACTCTTGACCTGACATGATGTGAAGCAATGATCAAGTCCATGTGTTACTTACCCTTGACCTGATGTCAAGCAATGACCAAGACCATGTCTTACTCGTGGCCCTGACATGCTGTGATGCAGCCATGACATAAAACAATGTCAAAGACAATGTGTTACACTTGACCCTGATCTGAGTGCATCCACATCTTAACATAGAATGAAGAATGTTGCTAAATGTTTAAATATAGAAATGTTTACCTTGTTTAAATATATAAATGTTTACCTGTAAAATATCAATATATGTTGTCTGGAGGTTCTGCAAAGATCTTGCTACAGCATCCTGAATATCTTCAGCAGAATATGGTGGTGTGGTAGGTCCTACTCGGAAGCCATATTTGGTGCCAATGATAGCATCCTGCCTTCGACCCAGCAATGCTCTTCCCAGTACAGACTCGGAACCTTTGTATCCCTGTGTAAAAATAAGAAAATCCAATAATTTTATTTGCTAGCTCATGAGACATTTAGGGGTATCTATGGCGTAGAGGTTAGGTGCCAGCCTCTCGTTCGAAAAATACTTGGTTGCTCCCTCGTAGAGCCATCGAGATATTTTCCAGATATCCTGATCTCAGTGTAAGTGAGATTGTGTCCTAATCCTATCGAAGACAGACGATAAAACGTAGTGCCCATGTTCAAGTTGAGCATGTAAAAGAACTCTTGGAAGTTCAAAATCAAGAAGAGAAGGCTGGAAAGCCGCAGCCTGGGCAAAATTCATTAGGAGTTGAAAAAATAAAATTCCTACAAAATATTTTCACCATCTTCTAAATTGTATAGGAGACCCTCGCCGGTACTAAGGAGTTCGCACACTGCCACTGAGATCTTCCTGTGTAAGAATGAGATCGGAGCAGGCATGGTTACTCAACGAAGTGCAATGATGCTGGTCCTATCAATTAATCAATCAATCATGAAACATGCTGTAACTCTTCTGCTGGGTCTTCACTGTGATATGCTAGAGGAATTGTCTTCCCAATACCAAGAGCAATGCTGGAAATAGATCAACATAACTTCCCAAGTCTAACAGGTTGAATTCTGACAAAACAGTATAGAGAAGTAAAAGTCTGCTGCTGCATTGCAGGGATACTTGGGACAACAAAAAACAAAAGAATGTTAACCCTTTCACTCCGTCATTTCTGTAACCTCCAAACACATTTATGTTCCATGGAGGAGATTGAGCGAGTTGCCCAGGATAGAGCTGTATGGAAAAATTGCTTGCAGGCCCTATGTAACATATACGTGCGAGAGGAATTATTATTATTATACTAAAATAACCAGTATATTGGCTTTGTGTCATCTTAGAAAATACTGTTAACCCAGTATATTGGTTCAGAAGGACGAAGGGGTTAAACCTGATTGAAATGTCTGTTGAAATAAGACATACTTTGTCACAAGAAATGAGATCCTAAAATAAACTGTACTTTAAAACTGCACCAGGGAGAGAGTTGTGGAGAGACATGATTTCCTACGCTGGCAGATTTCATAACATTCCACTGGGAACAAGAACATTTATTAGTAGTTGTGGTAGGGACATTAAAGATCATATATGTCAGCTCACTGTGTGTGTTCCGGGGCCCACAAAGGGAGCAAAAAATAGTAACACTGTGACCTACAAGGCATATCGTAAGAGGCGACTTAGGTAGGGGCCTAGGGAAACTATCCTAGTAAATAAAAAGCATCACAGAAATCAGATGTGCTGGTCTAATTTAAGTGCATAACTGCACAATGTCCAATCGCTCTTAGGCTCAGGTCACATACAAACCAAAAACAGTGGTTAAACAAGTGGTCAGTATGGAGTGTTCGAAGAAGATGTATGTCAGCTGGTACAAAAATAGATTACAGTGACTCTAATAACAATCTATTTGATATGGAGATAATTTATTAATATCTAATGCTTCAAAGGAAGTTAAGAGAAGAAAAAGAATATCCCTATCTTGGTTGTATCAATGACTCTGACAGTTACCAGACCTACCTCTGCTGTATCGAAGAAGTTTATACCCAGATCCAAACACTTGTCAACAATAGCCTTGGATTCCTAATTTTGTAAAGGAAATACATAAATCATATAAGACATCATTAGGAAAAGCTGGTTAAGGAATTAACAAATAATCTTCTTTGTTTTTCTTTTCTCCAATCATGTTTTGCCTCACAGCATCAGGATAACAAGAGATTTCTAGTACAAGTACTTTTGTGTGCTTCATAAATAGTGTCTTTTGTCACCTCTGTTATCTCTGAGGCCCACCTTTTGAGTGGCCGCCTTTTGCTTTGTATCCCTTGTATTGGAGTAACATTGCTCTTTAAGGTCCACTGTCTATTGGTAATCTGCTTTTGTGGCCGAACCATTTAATTTGTTGTTTCTTGATGAAGTTCAGTACTGATGTATTCACTTTTTCCTGATATCTTCATTTCTCAACCAATCTCTTCTTGTTACCCCAGCATTCTGTGTAGACACTTCATCTCTGTTGTGACTAGTTTTCTTCTATCAATTGCACCCCAGTGTACAGTGTTCTTCTTCATTCCCTCTAGAATAGCCAATTACAAACTACCCTTTGTGATGTCAATCAATGAGTGGAAGCACATTGTGCTGCTAATTTGAAATGCTCTGTTATTGGCCACAGCTTATCGATTGTTTCTTTATTGTAATGCATCATTACTGAACTGACATAACATCAACATCATTACTGAACTACCCTAAGGTCAACATTCTTACTGAGCTAGGTCATTTTGAGTCTGCTATGTTTTCATTTACCCTTCTCATCTCAGTACAGTTTTTGTGAAAGAGTTGGTCTCGATGTGTATTACATGTCTGATCCATCTCCACCGTCCTTTCTGGATGATATCAATCCTGTTCTCTTACTGACACTGTGCAAGAAGTTCTTGGGTAAAGATGCTTTTTGGCAAGGACACACATAATTTCTTTTGCAGACAAGTTGTATGGAAGGTGGAAAGATTGGACATATCTTGTTCTGTCATTCTATAGCATTCTGATCTGTATAGCTGGTATGCACAACATTGAAAATATGAGTCAACAGAAATAATGTAATATCTAGGAAAATTAAACCAGTACAATGGTTTATAGAAGTATAAACATCAGTTACAGTGTTAAATGTCACTGTAAACTACGAACACCTGCACCTTTAATGATGACAACTGTAGAGGAGGGTTAATATGGCATGATCATCTGGTAAATATAATATTTATGAGACAAGAAGACAGAAAATCTCACTATCAAGTAGATAAGACAGCAACATTGACAGTTTATTTGTCTGCTCCAGTAGATAAGACTGCAACATTGATACTTTATTTGTCTGAATGTGACAAACTAATCAGTCCTCAAACAATTTCAGATGTAATTACAAGTTGATAAAAATATTGACATAAATTTTGAATTCAAGATTGGTAAAGAGAAAAACAAATGTCTGATCAGACACTGTTGTTGTAACTACAAGTTTTCCACTTAATTCTCTTATCATGCAGTCTTTCTTTTTCAATATTTCTCCATCATATTTCCCCATATCTCTGAATATCTATTCTGCAAGGCTCAGCAGCAACATGACCTCTACGTTGGTCTGGATAAAATGATCGTTACAAAAATGATGAACTATTTTTTGTATCTGTACAAATGAGTTCTATTTTCATCTGAATAAAATGAACTTTATTTTATCTGCAATATATGAACTCATGAACATGATTATTCTGGGGTATCTGTGGCTAAGTGGTTACACCCTCCGGGGTATCTGTGGCTAAGTGGTTACACCCTCCGGGGTATCTGTGGCTAAGTGGTTACACCCTCCGGGGTATCTGTGGCTAAGTGGTTACGCCCTCCGGGGTATCTGTGGCTAAGTGGTTACGCCCTCCGGGGTATCTGTGGCTAAGTAGTTCGCCCTGCAGTGTATTCAAGGTTGTGGGTTTGAACTCCGGGCGTGCCATTCTGTTCACGATTATCTCATTCTGTTCACGAGTTATCTCATTCTGTTCACGAGTTATCTCATTCTGTTCACGAGTTATCTCATTCTGTTAACGAGTTATCTCATTCTGTTCACGAGTTATCTCATTCTGTTCACGAGTGCACATTTTCCAGAGACCCTAAAATTGTTGTCACAGCTACGGAGTTAGTGCTTTCTGCAATACTCTCGGCAGGTGGTGTGCCATTTCTGCGGATAGGGGATGAGCCATATGGGTAAAACCGGCAAACAAAGTCAATCCTTTGGCTTTAGATCTTTCTTTTTTAGAAAACACAACTTTGGCTGTCAAGGTGCAGTATAACATAAGTGCCAAAATGTTATTGGCATCAATATCAACAAAAACAGCAGCCTATGTATAATGCAAATACCTTTTTTTAAAACAATTTAATACAACTTGAGAAACATTTTTGGTAATAACTATTCAGACTAAAAAGTTATTGGTTATTGGTTACTAAACTGACGTGGACAATGGATGTCAGCAATGCATAGACGGCTCAACCTCCATCCTCATACTAGAAGTAGTTGTCCTGTATGCCCCACTTCGCTCTGCAACAACCTACCATGACGCATCATAAGCCAAGAAACCCAGTCAGGACGATTCTCACTCACGTCTTAACTCTGACCCATCAGTATATACAACAACATCATCATCCCTTGCATTATCTTCTATCAGCTGCTTAACTGCGAGATCAGCCTTCATGTTGCCCCAATCTCTACATTCTCTTCCAAGAGTAATGATAACATTGAGATAGTTCATCATGCCACCATCTGTTGGGATCCATTCGTCCCCTTTTGGTAGGGTCGCAACCGTAGTCACCTGGCCAATTGTTCTCTCAGCCTGGGCCATCCACGACATGCCACGCTTGATTCTCGTGCCCTTAACATCATTAGTGTTCTTGTGTAGTGGATGTCTCTTATCAAGTAACCCGTATATATGCCTTGGTTTGGGCGATTGCATGACGGGAGCGTAGTGACAGAAGGCCAAGCATATATCTCATCTTCACAATGGGGTATCTCTAGTGCAGCCCAGAACTATACGCATACCTTCATTCTGAACCCATTCGAGTCGTTCACATTGTGATCTTGATATCGTTAGAATTCGAGTCCGTAATCTACCACCGACATTACCAGTCGATCGAACAAAATGGCAAGTAGTCTCTGCTCAAGGTGTGCGGCTAAAAAGTTACAGTTCTTGAGCTGACTTACATAGACTAGGAATTTGAATGTGCATACTGGAAATGCTGAACTCTTAGTGGACCAGGGCAAAAGCCATGTTTTTACAAGCCATTTGTGCTAAGAATAAAAAAACACCCTTTAGTGTGGCTTCTGGTAAAAAGACGTCCAACCCAAAGCCACGTAGTGTGGCATTTGCTCCACAAGGAGTTAATATATATAATATGGAAGAATGAAGATCTCTGCATGCAGAGTGTATTCTCACACATCCGCCCATATGCATGCTCAGTCCCTTTCATCAAGCTGAAAGTGTCAATATTGGAGAACTTCCACTATACTTTCAATTGAAGATTTATAATTTTATCCCAAGTCAGACAGTCTGGGTACACAGGTTAAATTGGATAGACTAGGGAATAGACCATATTGATAATTGAACTTATATACATTAGTGATTGAATCTGGTGCACTGCCACTTATTATTTAACATGCACCACATATTGTTCTTGCAGAAGGTTTAAACCCCCAACAAGGAGAGTTTATAGCTGGAAGAGCCTCCAAGACATGGGGTGTTAGCTGCGCGATTTAAACCAGATTTGTACTGGGGAAATAATCAGGCAGAACAAACTGACGTTTTCCCAGCATGATGGAATATGACAACAGGTACTACTGGTGAAAGAAACTCTTGCATTGTTATAGCAGCTAGTGCCTACACTAAGTTAACATATATCTGGCAATCTAAAGATCTTAGTATATGTACAAAAGTTAAATTGTTTAGGTCCTGTGTGATTCCTATACTGACCACGATTGTGAACGTTGAAATCAACAAACAAAATTGATAAGAAACTGGACAGCTTTGAAAATAAATGTCTCCACAAATTACTAAAAGTATAGTAATTTATTGGGATGTAAAACCATACAAGAACTCCAACTGCTAGCAACGAGCCGCATCACATGGAGATCTAAAACCTCTGCCCTATGTGCGCCTTTGGCACGAAAGGAACAAACTAACTAACTACTGGTGCTTCCAATGAAATACCCAAATACCCTAAAAGTCTAATGATGGAAATATCAAGAGAGTAAGAAATAAGCTCTATTTATGGGGAAAGAAGACTTGCAGCCAGTAGCCACCCTCTGCAGCGTAGATGAAAAAGTTAATGTTCCAAAACCACCTGGTGGAGAACAGTAAAACAGGAGTTGAAATAAATGAACCATGGCAGGGACACAATACAGAGGACATCCAATGACAGAGGAAAATGGCATGGTTTGTTCTTGCCCTAAGTGCAAAGAGCTTTAACAGCAAAAGAAAACTTTGGATTGAACTGAGACTACCCATCTAGGAAGTAAGTTCACCAACTTCTGTGATACCACAACTCAATAGTAGTAATAGTACCCTTAATACAGTACAATGTTGAAATTATTTTACCCGACTCCTATACCAGTAGTACATTTTTCTAGCAGTTGGATGATAGCATATTTTATTTCCAGAACCAAGAATGGAAAAGCTGATAAGATAGTCTAACATTTGTTTGCTTCTGACCTATTTGTTTGAATGGTTAGTATTCACTGCTGCGGGAGATAAAGCTATCAATTCTGTCCTTGAGTATGTTATCATATATAGAAAGCTGAAGTCCATGACAATGCATGATAGCTAGCAAAGCAAGGTGAAAGGTCAACACTCCTATCAGTCTTACCAGCTGTTATCTATGCCTTCTGACTTTTTGTCAAAAGCGTTACACACAATTTGTATCATACTTTCGGATGCGTCTGTCTTACATGCGTAAGCATGACTGTCCACATAAATCTTTCCAAGGGAGGTAGGAGGTGAAGGGGGGGCAGCAAAATGAATAAACAAATTGTAGTTTGTAGTTTACTATGCAGAAATGGAGAAGACCAGATTCCCATAAAACGTTTAACAAAAAAAAAACATTTTCCAGGGGAAGCACTTTTCCCTTCTTGCCTTCAAAAGGGTCCAAATGTGAAGGAGTCTCTTCTTGGCTTAACATATACCAACTACTAAAATCATTATGAAATCTTGCAAGTATAAAACATGTGAGGAGAAAGTAAAAACTCATGAAAACTCCCCCACCCATCACCCACCTTCCAATGGAAGCTACATTCCATTCTGTTCACCGTTCTGTTCAAGAGTGCATTTTTTCCAAAGACTCCAAGGATAGTTGCTGGTGCTATGAAGTTTGTGCTTTTGCAATACTCTTGGCAGGCGTGTGTGCCAATTTCCGTGGAGAGGGGCCGACCCTATGGGGTAAAACCTAGTGCAATGAAATCAATACCCGGTGCAATGAAGTCAATCTTTCGGCTTAAGATCCCTTTAGCTACATCCATTGTCTCTAGAGACTAACAGCAAAATATTATGATCATAAACTCCGCCATTTGGCTAAGATCAAAGTGTAGTGCCCAACGCTCGATCTGCAACTCTCTAGCACCTAGTGCCCAACGCTTGATCTGCAACTCTCTAGCACCTAGTGCCCAACGCTTGATCTGCAACTCTCTAGCACCTAGTGCCCAATGCTTGATCTGCAACTCTCTAGCACCTAGTGCCCAACGCTTGATCTGCAACTCTCTAGCACCTAGTGCCCAATGCTTGATCTGCAACTCTCTAGCACCTAGTGCCCAACGCTTGATCTGCAACTCTCTAGCACCTAGTCATATCATTTCACATATTCCTTGTGTAATAATGATCAATAAAAAGTGTTGAACATACAATGCAAAAAAGACAGAAAATGTAGGGGATAGTCAGGCGAGACAAACTCAAACGTTTTCAGAGGCTGAAAATTTTGGACGTGCATATCCTACATGAATGGGAGCCCATGAACCGAGTCACAATGTTTAGTCATTCTTAGCACAAACATATCATAAAGAGTGATTAAACTGGTTGATAGGAACGAACGCAAACAAACAACATATTCCTAAAATGTTGATATTCATTCTTTTCATTTATTTTTTTATATTTTCTAGTTTTCCTGCATGAGTCATTGTTCTTATATTCCATGTCCCTATGTTTATGTTGTTATCTTAATGTTTCTAACAGCAGTCATGTGATCATTGGGAGTCACCTCCAGCACTTCATAATCCCTATCAGATGTGACAGTTCCTATAAAACTAGATATAATGTCTTTCATGCTGTTTTTATTTTCTTGGGAGTATAATGAGGTGGTTTCTCTTCTCCAGCCATATGACACAGTTACATTTTGATCAGCCATTTCTGATTGTCAGGACACAAGTGAGTATCCCTCTTCGATCCACAGCGGAGATGTCCACTTAAACTGGCGGATACTTGGTCGCCTGAGCTGCATTTACAGTGCAAGTGTGCTACCCTTCCCTCCATAGCGAGGAGCAGTTGTGAGTTGCCTACATCAAGATGAGGTCGTAAAAGTATTTCTTAAGTCCTCCAGTAAAAAAGAAAAAAATAAATCCCCAGTTAAAAAAATACGAACCTTTTCTCATACCTTGAGGTATATTGGAGAATACGGTGTAGGCTTGTATTTTTTATTGACCGTAGGCACATGATGTCTGATGTGGTCAACATCACACCAACTGCCTTTACTTTCCAGTGCTTTTCCTGGTCCCCAATTGAGGCTGGGCTAACCTGAGAGCCATTACGGTCTAAAAATATCCCACAACCACTGCGGAATTGAACCCGGCCTATGCGCCTAAGAAGAGTTCACTGACAACTACGTTACTATCGCTCTCAAGCCCTCCAGTACTTTAGGAATAATGCTCTACAAGACAAAAAAAAGACATACTGCAATGTCACAATAAGACAGTCACATACAATCCCATCATATTAAAATGTATGAATACAAAAATTATTGAATGTACACTCTCGTTCTAGTTCCTCGACTAATGCTTAAAGAAAACAGTGGTAATCTGAATGCTGTTAGCGTTTTCAAAGAGCTAGACCCAGAATGACAGTGGTGTCGACCATAAATGTTTGCTCTGTTGTTGTTCATATTTGAAGCACTTTTGCAACACTTTTTCTCTGAGCAGTCAATTGCTTTGTCAAGTCACAAACCAGACGTGTCTATCTGTAGCTTGTCGAACAAAACGTATCTCAATCTGTTGCGCCCTGTGCAAAGTATGAAGTACTTAACTTTTCCCTCTGTATTGAACTGGTAAAGTTATGCATTATCTTTCTGGAGGAAAAATGAATGGAAAAACATACAAAATGAAATTTACCTCTGCAGTTTGAGATGGCCATGTAATATCTTGTTGTCCGTCATTAAACTGCCAAGTACCAAGGCAAAACGGTGACACTTTCAGATCTGTTCCCTTTATAGTAATGTGCTCCATTATGTTAAAGCTGCTAAATTTAATCAAACAAAATTTCAAAATAGTAGTCTGAAAATGTAGAGCTGTTATGTTTCGTAAATGCGTTATCTACTGCTACTGAATAACAGAAATTACGCAGTACGTGACGCCGTAGAGTTAACAAGATAGTAACCGCCCCCTTTTTGAATGAGGTCAAGGTTCAGCGTATGCCGCTATTCCGAATAATTCCACAACCACTTTGAATAATACAAATGTCGGGATGTTTTTCTTTAGTTGTTGTCACACTGCTACTGTGTTGTAGCCCAGTTTCGTGTTATTTTAATTTTGCATTTGTCTTGCGCTTCACAACTGGCTTGAGTGATGGATTTCTTCACCTTTTGCATTGATCTGACATTATCTTAACTATCTATCCACATTTTCTTGGTCTTCCTCTCGTCTGTGCCCCAATTTTCTGCTGTATTATGTATAAGGCGTTTAGTCTGGATGCATAATTACTATGTGGTCATATCATTCTGTTTTTTGCCGTCTTTCAAACAGGGTCGTGCTCCAACCTGCTCTCTGATGCTGGTATTTGTGGCTGTGTCTCTTCTTGTGTTGTTTGTGACTCTTCGATGACATCGCATTTCCCATGTAGTAATTTTCTGTTCTTGTGCTTTATTCATTGCCCATGTTTGGAACTGGTAGCATAACGTAAAAATGCAGATGCTTTTTATCGTGCATTGTTTATCTGGTAGGAAGATGCTTGGATGTCTGAATAGTTGGCAGGTGCCTTCTCGACTCTAGCTTCTATTTCTCTGTCGAGTCTTCCATCTTCTGTAAATATGCTCTCTAAGTATTTGAGTTTCTCTACTTGTTCGAGTGTAGTCCAGGTCATATTAACTTCTAATTGGTTGTTTCATGTCTATACTCATTGACTCGGCGTTTGTTGTGTTTTTTTCGACGTCACACTTAATGCAGTTATAATACTACGAGTCAGTGTGGTGTAAGTTCTGTTCTGGTTGATGTATCATCTGCGAAAAGCAGTTCATAGATTTCCTCAGTGTCCATGTTTGACACCTGATAATTGTATCACTATTGGTTATGAAGAGCATTGGTGAGAGAAGACATCCTTATCTGATGTAACAGTAAACCAATCTGTTGCCCCTTCTGTTACTGTGATCTGACCATCTTGATATTGAGAAACGATGTTACCCAATAGTTGATCTTGTACTACACCACATTCTTCAAGGATCTTCCATAGTAGTAATGACATGGTTAATAATTTCAGATTCATATAATTCTCTGCTCCTGCATCAGAGGTTGACTACAATGAATCTCAAATACTTTATGTCGTTCGCTCTGAGGCTGCAATCTGCCTGACTCGCTGCTGTTTTATATCTCTTGTTTATTATCCACTATTTGTAGCATTGTCTTCCTTTTGACGATCCGTCTTAAATTTTTATGTATTGTCTTCAAAAGAGCAGTATTTTAATATTGCGAAAATACTGGTTTAGTCTTTGCATCGCCTGAGTGGTTACCGGGCCCAAATTTGGGGTGTAAAGAATAGAACCACTGTTACCTGTGATGCATGTCGTAAGAGGCGACTAAGGAGGTTTAGCTGAAATCGGATGCATGTGTCCTAAACGTGTAAAAGTCTATGTGTTTAGGAGCCCACCAAACCAATGTGCAACGTATACACGTTCTTGGCAAAGATCAAACATATCACAAAGAGTGATTAAAATTGGTTGTAAAGAACAACGCAAAGAAGAAGAAGTCTTTGCATTATTTCATTCTTTTTCTGCGTTCTCACTAGATTGGGATTTCGGATTCTCTAATAAAGGCAGCTGTCTGCCTCAGATTATCAGCCACGCCATACAGTTTGTCTTGGACGCTGGTGTAAGTGGACCACCTCTTTCTTCTCAAGTCTGCATACTAGGGGGCAGTTCTGTAGGATATAATTCCTATGATTTCTGCTTCCCGTTTGTGCCGACCTCTTCCGCAGTAAGTTTTGGCCACCCTCGTGATGGTAGGTCTGACATTCTTACTGCGTGGCTAACTCTCCGAGGCAGATTGGTGACCGTAGAATCCGTTATCCCATTCCTCATTGTGAGGATCACTGCACCATGTTATGCGCCTTACGTCTGGTGCATCCGTTTTCTGCAAGCATTTATTTCGGGTTAGCATTCCCTAGCGGACACGTGCATCCGATTGCAGACAAACCTCCTTAGTAGCCTCTTACAACATGTGTGGCAGATAACAGTGGTTCTATTTTTTACACCCCAAATTGGGGCCCTGGTAACCACTCGGGCGTTATTTCATTGTATGTGATCATCATTATGTGCCATGCTGGCTGGCATATGCGATCATGAATTTGAACAAACTTATGTCCTTAGTGCTGACTATGAGTTCGGATGTTGACACTCCTTCCGACATAAAACTACACAGACCTCTGTGTGAGCTACAAAAGACAGTGAAGTTCATACAAGAGACAACATTGAATATATAGACAATATTTCAAGCAACGAAAGGAAGGAAGGAAGGACACTCCTTGTGCCATTTAGCCAAACTGTCCAAAATTTTCCCTTTCTGCCTTTCTTAATCTCGCCTCCCATTGATTTTATCAGTTGTCTCGATGTATTCCAAACCTTCCTTTCTCATCACCTTCCCAAAAAAGGATTCTCTTTCTTATAATTAGTTTTTTCTTGCCATGTATGTAAAACTCTTCTCCTTCTCACCCTTTCTAGTACCAATCTTTTATCCATGCAATGCAATTGATAGTGATAAACAATTATTATTTTCGTATGATACTATAGTGTTTAATCGTGTGTAAAGTTTGTACTAAGTTGATTGTTTATTTCTGTTTTGACAATAATGACAACTTGGCATGAAATCCACCTCAATCAGACACACAAACTGCACATTAAAACACATCGTTCAGGATAAGAAGGAATTTCCAGAATTGGCTTTTGTGTGCACTTCATAAACAGTGTTTTTCATCACCTCTGTTATCTCTGAGGTCTATCTTTTGCATGGATGGCCTTTCAGGGGCCACCAATTGGAGGTAGAGATTTGATCAGCTCTGGTTCACTAACTCTTGACTTATGTTAATCACATTCGCTGTATCATAGACTTCAATATGGTCGTATAAGAGTTAACCCTTTAGCTGCTAAGGACGTATTTATACGTTTTTCTCATTCACTTCTAAAGACGCATTAACACGTCTGTTATTATCTCTCCTCTGTGGTCTAAAGACGTATTAACACGTTATACATTGCTACTATCACTGCTATAGGCGTATATTCCCGTTTGTGACCTAGAAACAAAGAGTAGCTATTTTTAGCTCAGCCTTCAGAAAGTATGTAGCAGCAAAGGGTTAATAAAACAAAAGAATTGGATCCTTTTCTCTTTCATTTACTCACAAATCATTATATAAAACAAACAAGTAAAGTCTCACTATGTCATCAAACAAGTAACAGTCTCACTATATCATCAAACAAGTAACAGTCTCAATATGTCATCAAACAAGTAACAGTCTCAATATATCATCAAACAAGTAACAGTTTGAATATGTCATCAAACAAGTAACAGTCTCACTATATCATCAAACAAGTAACAGTCTGAATATGTCATCAAACAAGTAACAGTCTCAATATATCATCAAACAAGTAACAGTCTCACTATATCATCAAACAAGTAAGTCTCAATATATCATCAAACAAGTAACAGTTTCAATATATCATCAAACAAGTAACAGTCTCAATATGTCATAAAACAAGTAACAGTCTCAATATATCATCAAACAAGTAACAGTCTCACTAAATCATAAAACAAGTAACAGTCTCACTATATCATCAAACAAGTAACAGTCTCAATATATCATCAAACAAGTAACAGTCTCATTATACCATCAAACAAGTAACAGTCTCACTATACCATCAAACAAGTAACAGTCTCACTATACCATCAAACAAGTAACAGTCTCAATATATCATCAAACAAGTAACAGTCTCAGTATATCATCAAACAAGTAAGTCTCAATATGTCATCAAACAAGTAACAGTCTCAATATGTCATAAAACAAGTAACAGTCTCAATATATCATCAAACAAGTAACAGTCTCACTAAATCATCAAACAAGTAACAGTCTCACTATATCATCAAACAAGTAACAGTCTGAATATGTCATCAAACAAGTAGCAGTCTCACTATACCATCAAACAAGTAACAATCTCACTATACCATCAAACAAGTAACAGTCTCACTAAATCATCAAACAAGTAACAGTCTCACTATATCATCAAACAAGTAACAGTCTCAATATGTCATCAAACAAGTAACAGTCTCACTAAATCATCAAACAAGTAACAGTCTCACTAAATCATCAAACAAGTAACAGTCTCACTAAATCATCAAACAAGTAACAGTCTCACTATATCATCAAACAAGTAAGTCTGAATATGTCATCAAACAAGTAACAGTCTCAGTATATCATCAAACAAGTAAGTCTCAATATGTCATCAAACAAGTAACAGTCTCAATATGTCATAAAACAAGTAACAGTCTCAATATATCATCAAACAAGTAACAGTCTCACTAAATCATCAAACAAGTAACAGTCTCACTATATCATCAAACAAGTAACAGTCTGAATATGTCATCAAACAAGTAGCAGTCTCACTATATCATCAAACAAGTAACAGTCTCACTATATCATCAAACAAGTAACAGTCTCACTAAATCATCAAACAAGTAACAGTCTCACTATATCATCAAACAAGTAACAGTCTGAATATGTCATCAAACAAGTAGCAGTCTCACTATATCATCAAACAAGTAACAGTCTCACTATATCATCAAACAAGTAACAGTCTCACTAAATCATCAAACAAGTAACAGTCTCACTAAATCATCAAACAAGTAACAGTCTCACTATATCATCAAACAAGTAAGTCTGAATATGTCATCAAACAAGTAACAGTCTCAATATGTCATCAAACAAGTAACAGTCTCAATATGTCATCAAACAAGCCAGACACATTCTATAATACAGGGTGTTCAAGATAGAAGTAGCCTATCAATGGAGCTAATCTGGCATATATTTATGAAAATGAAAAGGTTCAGTTTTGACAGCATAGGTCAAGGTTGGGTGATGGTGTGTAATTGTAATGTGGGAAGGGGCGATGAACAAATGTGACTTCGGCAGCTAGTCAGAACCGGTTTAAATAGTAAATAGACACAATGCAATAAGTAACTGGCAACTTTTGATTTGTCAATGGGGCTGCTTTTATCTTGAACACCCTATAGAATCAATATATCTGTTACATATTAAAATGAGATAATCCAGATTTTTATAGCATGGCATTCCAAATGTTGACTATAATAGCAATCATAGTTTCTGTACAGACTTCAGTGGACAGAGAGAGAACTTGTTCTGAAATAAGTGAGAAACTGTGTGTCAGTTTTGTTTCAAAAATAATCAAGTTTTAACACTAAGAAACATTTACATAAATTCTGTCAATGCTCTACTTCGTTCACTCTCAGGTTTCAACTTGAATATGTTCAAAGAAACCAGTGGTCAACTTAAGGCTGCTGACATCTCTGAGGAGCTTGTCCTGCAGTGGAACTGTTGACAGCCGTGTCAGCTCTCTGATCTTCAGTACGCTGGTGCTTTTGTAAAATTGTCTGTTAACCTAACTATTGTCAAAACTGTTATTGAAAATGTGTGTTGTTACCTAAAGATTGCAGCAAACAGTAAGACATGCACACCAAAATGTAAGATATTGAATTAACCATATCTTCAGCAGAGACTTCAACACCATTAGAAGAACAGATAGAAGAGAAAAAGTGAAACATGACAGATTGACCAAAGAACTGTGGAGAACTGTGAAGGTTTGAATAGAAAGTATGAATTAGTTCTGTTGTTATGCATAGAAAAGAGAGATGCTGAATCTGATTGTTCGTTCCCAGTCAATGCAAATGTTCTCACTCTGCAAATACCAAGAGGACCTTTACTTTGAGGTTAGGTGCTTGTCTCGTGCCAAAGGTACTAGGTTTGCTCCTTTGTGGAGCCATCTGGATATTTTTCAGGAGATCCCTGATCTCAGTGTAGGTGAGATTGAGTTCCTAGTCCTATCAGAGACGGACGATAAAACGTAGGTCTAGTGTTCAATTTGAGCATGTAAAGAACCCTTGCAGCGTAAAAGCAACATACTATGCATTTATAACCATCCTAAGGAGTTTTCCCAACTATGCAGGGCCAGATATAGATACTACGGTTCTGGGATCTTTCAAGGAATCAATACATCTTGCACAGGCCTACACCTCAACCACCAGTGATGATCATTGATTGTTTCACCCAATAACGGCTAAAAATACACACGTAATTAAGCTGGTAAGAATTTTAGAAATAACATTCACTTTGAACAGCCTAAGCCTTAATAGGCTGCTCTACTGTTAAAAAAATGACTGATATAACTCCCACACCACAATGACTACACATATAATAATAAGGCCCATAAGCAATTAGGGCTGTAGAGATGCCACGATGGAATTGCCAACGATAAGTCTTTCAATGATCGCTTATCACTGTGAGGAAGACGAGTGCGGAAAAATCTTGATGGACCAATCTTTGATGTTATCAGCCCACACTTGTCTTTGGCTTCCGCTTCTTCTATTACCCTCAACTATTCCTTGAAGAATTGTTTTTAGAAGAGAGACATGTCTGATCACATGTCTGAACTATGCAAGCTTACAACATTTCATCACTTCCAGAAGTGTGTCCTGACAGTGTAGTTGTTTTATATTCAACAACTTTGTTTGTTTTGGGTTCTTTGTAAGTTCAATATCCGCAGCATCCTTATATAACATTTATATTTAACGGTTTGAATAATTTTCTTCATATCATATTTTTATTTACTGTTCAGTTTACACATTCCTACGAAAGAATTTTATCAAGAAATTTATCCCAACAATTTATCCAGACTGATCTACACTGAAAAGCTGATATTACTTTTCCAAATCAAATTTAATCTTCTCATGGCAACTACAACCTGAATTTTTTTATCAAAATTTCCATTGCTCTTCTTTTCTTCTTCTAACCAGGGCTGCGAGTTTTCACTCTTGGGCAGCTAATGCCAGTTTGTAGAACCTGCATGTGTTCTGTAATTGTGGAAGACTAATGTAAAGGGTATTATGAACAGATGGGTGTGGTGGGAGGAGTTCTTGTCTAGCTTTATGTAGTCCAGGACATTCAAGCAAGATATGCTGTACTGTCTCACATGAGTGACTGCACTTTCTACAGTGTGGTAGGTGTGTGGGTTTTATTCTGTGTAGGTGGTAGGTCCAACATGTCCTGTTCTTAACTGAAAGATAGTGCTTTGATCTTTTCTTTGTAGCAGATTTATATTGTCCTTGGGGTTTGGTCTATTCATCTCTGCATACATGTCCGACCAGTCGTCCCCATAGCCCATCGGTCAGCCAATCTTCTCTGGAGTTGTTTTTCAGAATCTGTTTTATACTTTGTATGCTAACAGGTTTGTTTATTTGTGGTTTTGATGATCCCTGTTTGGCCAGATGATCTGCCTTGTCATTTCCTGGCATATTTGTGTGCCCAGGAATCCACTGTAGAATAATATTAATATCAAAGGAGGAAATCAGATTGTGGATGACTAATGCCAATGACTGGATCTCGCTTGACTGATTCTACTGTTCTTCTAAAGCTTGTAGTGTGGACTGTGAGTCAGTGAATACTATCATGTCTTGGACAATATTCTCTCCAAGTTCAAACTGCTGGTGGACTAGTTCTACAGCGGTCTTTATGGCTATAATCTCTGGATCATAGTTGGAACATATATTACCACAAGGAGCACAGTAACTATAGGTAGTTCCATCTGGATATTTCAGGTATATGCGAAGCCAGCGTAAGTAGTGGCTTTGAAAGCTGAACCATCAGTGTAGGCATGGATAGAGGAAGTTGGATAACTGTCTATTGTCTCCAGTGCGCAGGTTTTTTAAGATCGGTGCAAGTGTTGCTTTGTTTATAGTTTTGTCAAGGAGGTATTTCTGGATTACTGGTTGTTTTATGTTTAGCCATGGTGGTGGGCAGGGGCATCTTGTGATCGGTTCTCTGTCAGTTGGGAGATGGTAATGTTCTTCAAGATTTTTCCCAACTTCCAACAATGATTTTTGCTGGATTCTTTGATTGGATTTCCACCTGTCAATAGTTTGTCTGTTGGGATGGTTTTTCTATTCTTTTATATCGCTCGACTGCTTCTATTAGTGCCTTCGTCTCCTAATATCTAGTGGTTCGATGTTGGCGTCGATTTCACAAGCAGCAGTTGGGGTCGTCTCATTCCCACATATAAACCTGAGACCCTGATTCTGCACTCTGTCCAGGGATGTTGTGATGTGCTCACTTGCTATAGCTTGGAGAGGAAGGCAGTTGTCCATTGTAGATCTTACATAGCCAAGATATAGTTGCCTAAGGTGCTCTTGTCTGCACCCCAAGTGGTGCTAGCAAGTCTTTTAACCATGTTGAGTCTTTTAGATGCTTTTTCTTTTATGTTGTTAATGTGTTCTGTCATCCTCAGTTGTTTGTCTAACTTGACTCCAAGGTAAGTCGGGTTTTCCTCTTTTTCAGCAGTGCTCCATTCATTGTAAGCCGAAAGGTTCTTTGAGTTGTTTTGGGCTGCGGAGAATGTAGTATACACAGTTTTCTGTTCATTGACTTTAAGCTTCCATAGGTTGCAATATGTTGAGATTATGGCAAGGGTTCTATTAAGTTTAGCCGAGTTAGTACAGGGTATTTCTCGCTTGTCCATATTACAAGGTCATCAGCAAAAGGGCTTTCTGTTGTTTAGAAGGATGGGAGGTCATTGATGAAGATGAGGAAAAGGGTGCAGCTAAGGGCAGAGCCCTGTGGGAGACCTTCCTCTAGTGTTCTCTTGGAAGACATTGTTCCACTAAAAGATGTTCCAATGGTCCTGTTTTGGAGAAAAGCTTGTATCCATTGTAACATCTTTCCATGGATCCCCATATTGAGCATCTTCATCAAGAGGCCCTTCTTCCAGACTCTGTCATATGCTTGCTGTAAATCGATGAAAACCGTGGTTGTGTGCTTTTCATTCTGGAATCCATCAATTGTATTCTGCACAAGTCTGAAGAGTTGGTCTTCTGTTCTGCAGCCCCTTCTAAACCCTGCCTGGGTATTATCAAGTGACTGGGTTTTTCAAGCCACCAATAAAGTCGGTTATTAACCATTCTCTCCGCTAGCTTTCCTAAACATGAGGTCAATGAGATGGGACTGTAACTTAGGGGGTCGTCTACTGGTTTCCCTTTCATGAGGATGGGAGTGATATTGGCTGTTCGCCAAGCAGCAGGTATTTCGGCAAGCAGGATTACTCCCGCCCACTCATGTTGTTTAGCCAGTCAGCCGAGACTGTTGCCCGGGTGTGGCACGTGGAGCCAAACATGAGCTAGGTGAGAAGTGGGGACCAAATAGGATCATGACTATCCGTGGACACAACCAGGATACGTCTGTCATTTTCCGTGAGGTACTAACCCCTACTTCTCACCCAACATCCCCATTGCTACAAATTCATGCTCCTAAGTATTTAAAAATGTATTTCATCTAATTATTGTTCATTAAACATAATGTTTGTGGAGATCTGATTTGACTATATAAGTATGAGTCAATCAGATCTGACCAATCAGATCTGATACCATGCTACAGTATAACTATAGATGTTGTAATTTAAAGTAGGGTCTTTTTTCTGTTTGCAAAATTTACAATTACCTGTCTGTACAAATTTGTGTACTGTTGGAAAATATTCAAACACTTTGGCTGCAATTAGAATGTGCCTGTCCTAAATGCCACAGGGGTCTAATGGAGGAACAAAGTACTCATGTTCTCGGCACAAATCACAGGTTAACTTGGTTGATAAGAATGAACAAAAAAAATATATTTACACATACCTGATCTGTATTGCTGTACTCCATCCATATTGCTAGTAAAGATGTGATATTGATCAGCGTACCTGAGACCTATAGCAATGTAGTAGTTTACACATATTAAAAAAATAAAATGACAAAATATTTAAAGAAAGATAAATGATTTTTACCAAACAAATTTTAAAGGAAATAGATACAGCTTACTGAACTGACTTAATAGCATCTCAAGCAGAGCAGTAGGTACTCAGTCTTCCCCAGCAGATGTCGAAGGGTATGCATGCTGATCGTTCCTGTGGTAGATTTGATCTGGCATCTAATGCCACAGCTTCTTGAGTCTGCATGAAGGACCAAGTCTGGAAATTGATGCCACATTCCTTTGATCATGTCTCTTCATTGTGTCCAGTCAATGGGGTTTAAATCTGAAGGATTTATTTCATTGCACCGGGTTTTACTTCATATGGTTCGGCCCCTCTCTGCATAAATGGTCTGCATAAATGGCATGCCACCTGCACAAAGTACGAACTCCATAGCTCCAGCAACAATCCTAGGTGTCTCTGGAAAAAATGCATTTGTGAACAGAACAGCACGATCCGGATTTGAACCCACGACCTTCAGATCGTAAGGCAAGGGAGTAACCACTTAGTCACAGAGATCCCGACTTAGTTATCCTGATCAAGTATGACAGTCCGAAGACTGATGTTGTCTGATCAAGTCTCTTCCCTCTCTCCTGTACTCTACCATCATCTTTAGGTCCATATAGGTCTGAACCACAATACCCTGCAAATATTGTGCAATAAAGGTATTTCTTTAGGCATTCATTACCTTCTTCTCCTCTGTTACATCTTACTTTTTCATTATTTTCTGTAGCAGAATCATGTACCATCTTCACATCGCAGGTCGACTGTAATGGACTTGTACAATTTGTCTGTCTCTCACCATGATGGTACATTCATAATTATTTGTTCACTTTCTGATATCTCTTTCCCATTTATAGTGTGATCTTTTTCTCTTGCCACAGACCTTTCATTCCAATATGTTTTTCAACAGTGTCATGCCTATTTACACATAAAAAATGGTTGATGCATCTACTTTTCAAATCCATCATTCCAAATTTTTTTCATTTTCTCCCATAAATGCCAAATTCTTCTGTAAATCTACATATTAAAGGCATCAATCTTGTTTTCTGTAAATTCACACATTAACCCTTAGAACCTGAGATCCTGCTATATATAGCCCTGGAATGTAAACATTTTCCATTCTGACGTCCTGAAATATCGGTCTGATAAGACTTGTGTCATTATTTGTTGGCAACCGAAGATAAATTGTGTACAAATGTGAAGTCAAACACAACCCATGTGTTACTAGTTGGTTTAGCAAGAAGGCGGACAGAATTATGGTACTTTGTTAACTGTTTTCAATTTAAAAAAGGGTTTTAAAACCGAAGGATTGACTTCATTGCACTGGGTTTTACCCCATATGGCTCGGTCCCTCTCCGCAGAAATGGCACACCACCAGCCGAGAGTATTGCACAAAGGACAGACTCCGTAGCTCCAGCAACAATCCTAGGTGTCTCTGTAAAAAATGGACTTGTGAACAGAACGGCACGGTCCGGATTTGAAACCATGACCTTCAACTCACAAGGTAAAGGGTTTAACCACATAGCCACAGTTTCAATTTTTCGTGATGAAAAGATGTGCTGAAATTTAGGAAATTGCTACTCATAAAGGATAGCAACAAAGCAAGTTGCTGAACTTGTTTTAAATTATTCAAAAAATGAATTAGACTAATTATTCTGATAGAGATATCGAAAGTGAGTTAAACGTCATATTCAAGCCATATATGTTCTATCTAAAGAACAAGATACAGTACCTGGGTTTGTTGTGGGGGAAGGGGATGTATCAAGTAAATTTAATAAAGTTTGGTCTCCGGCAAATATATAATAAGCAGCAGGAATGTCAGAGATGATGGGGAAAGACAATAAAAGAATATAGGGTACTTTGTTGTGTACATGACCTTATTTTTAATAACACTGATATATGCTGTTTTTGTTCAGGAGATTTAAGGAATTAGTTTATAACGTACAGGAGGTCAGGGTTCAAAGGTCTCAATCTTATTTTCTGTAAATTCACACATTAAGGCTAAAATCCTGAAAAAAAGAGACTTTATTGCCACTTTACAAAAAGTGCAGTTTATTACTGCTGTAGAAGAAGCCACAATCTGTGATTTTACTGACAGTTTCGTTTAACTAAATCTAAGAAAACACTCATCAGGGCCATTAGAAAAGAAAGCCAGCAAACAGTTAATTACAACTATCTAGATAGAGCAAGGCAGATGATATTGTTTCGACTCAGAACAGGATACAATAGACTGAACAGTCACCTACACAAACTAAAACTAGTTCTATCACTCACATATGCATGTGGACAGACAGCCGAACACATCCTGCAAGATTGTCACCTGAAGAATCAACTGCAGAAAGAACAATGGCCAACAGAGACAAACATCCACACAAAACGGTTTGGAAACCTTGAAGAACTAACAAAGACAACAATATGTATCCAGAGAACTCGACTCATTATGTAGACATTGAACCTAACAAAGACAACAATATGTATCCAGAGACCGGACTCATTATGGACATTGAACTAACAAAGACAAGGCAATGATGTATCCAGAGAACCGGACTCATTATGTAGACATTGAACCTAACAAAGACAAACAATATGTGTGATCAGAGAACCGGACTCAATTATTGTAGAATTGAACTCAACTAGAAAGAACAATGTATCAGAGAACTCGGACTCATTATGTAGACATTAGAACCTAACAAAGACAACAATATGCATCCAGAGAACCGGACTCATTATGTAGACATTGAACACCAGGGAACAAGAAGAAGAAGACTGAATCGAAGGATTCATGAAAACTAATCACATTATTATTTCTTTAAATTATCCCATATCTTGTTACTTCAGTTTTTGAGAACGAATACTTGCCATGTGTAGATGATCAGCTTTTCGAATGTCTGCATGATTCTGGTTATGGGTGATCATCAGTCTTCGACTCACAAAGTCACTCAGGTCAGAGACATGGGCAACCTGAAATTCAAACATAGAAGTCATGAGATAACCATCAATATGCATGCCCTTCGACATCTGTTGGGGGAGTCTGAGCAACTATGGGTCTCCCAGGAGTACTGTGACGTCAGTTCAGTAATCAATAAACCAGTCCTGAGATATGTCCTCTAAAGTTTAACTACATACTGTGAACTAAATAGTTTCAGAAAAGCTTTTATGCTCTAATCTCAAGATAGGAAAGCTTTCAACTGCATGTCCTCATGGTAGAGGACAAGCAACAAATGCAATTCTGGGGACTAAGCACTCGCTAAGTGGGCAGCTCTGTTGCTCATTGGAGAAGGGCACCGACTTGCCCTGACAACTAGAAATTGTTGTTCAAGATGGAGTTATATCTCTTTCATGTGTATGTGGTCCTTCTCTGTTGGGAGTTTTATCATAGGGCTGATGCCCCTGTCTATGTAGTTAATTTAACTGTTACAGAAACAGAAATAAATGATAGCTGCGTCACAAGATGCAACAAGGCCACTTATCACTTCATTGGTTTCTGGTCACAGATGGCTGGGTGAATATAAGATGGTAAATACATTAATAAAAGTTATTCTGTCAATCGAGTCTGTGTAATGCAAATTGCAGTCAACAAGATAAATAAATATCTTAAGATTGTTATATTTGTTACCCATATACCTTTAAATAGTATGTTTTTTTCTTGTCCGCTATGAATTCAGACATAGTCATGATGTGAAGGCTTGCTTTCCTTATCACCAGAGTCCATTGCCATTCAGGCAAGCCTTGTGACTTCAGAGGTACCTGTAATTTAGATCTCCAAGTAAAGGATCAAGTAGTCCAATAGCGCATTATGTGTACAGTAAGAAACTTTTTCTTTTGGTCAAGCTGGCCTCAGACCCCAGAATTTCCATTTCCTCCTGCTGTTGATTAACCTACCAAGCATCGCGCAGTAAAGTCACTACATTCAAAACTAGAAGGCATCAGAGATGAGCTCTAGACAACATCATAAGAACATATCTGACTGTATAATCATCCATATATCAATTGCACGAAGAAGAATATCAATAATTATATCAAAATAAGTACTTTGTGGGAATGATAAGATAGTGTTCAGAATCTTACCGGAACAAAATTTTGGTGACTGGGGGAAAACATCTGAACTTCAAATCGTTTTTCTCCCTCTCGTCTTAGACCTCTTGCACAGATCTGAAGCAGTCTAAGAGTTGGATGAGTTAAAATGATTATGTCAACAACATACATAAACATTTAATTTGGATACATCGTGCATGCACAGGGCTACAATCGTGGTGATTAAGATAAGAATAGTTATGTCAGGCTGAAGTCACAGGAACGGTAAAATTATTCGTTAACACTTTCACTGCCAGCCATTTTTCAACAAAGTCTGGCTCACTGCCACGCTATTTTTGGCATGATCGTTTTAGAGTGACAATTTAAAAATCAAAAATAAACTAATAAATATAGGTTTTTTAAACTATGGAATAGTGTTCATATATTAATGAGCTACTAACCTGTCTATATGGAATCTATTCTTTATAACCACAAGCTATTGTAGTAACTGATATCCCCATACCTATCCGATAGGGTGTTTATGGTAATGAGAGAGCGCACAGGCTTGCACCAACAGCATCGATTGTTGGGGAGTTGAAGATGATAATGGGGATGTTCTTGGCCCCTTCACGACTGTTTGTTGGATGAGGACACTAAAATCGATATTGAATCGATCAAGCGATTTAGGCAGTTTTGAGTTACCCGTTGTACAAGAAGAACTGGATGCCTGAAAGGCAGAGTGAGAGGTGTGTTTAATCAGCGAGCCACGGAAACCAACAGTATGCATACTCTTCGATATCTGTTGGGGGAGACTGAGCCCCTATGGGTCTGCCGGAGTGCAATGACGTCAGTTTAGTAACCAATAACCAATAACGAATCTTATGTCTTTAGTTGCAACATTTACTTACTTAGAATGATGCAGCAGGGACATGACAGCAACGGAGACACAACATCGATAATCCATAAAGCTCTAAGCATTAGCAGTGGATAGCTAGTTAAGTCTATTATTTTAATTAATATTTGTTAAATAAACCTATTTAAGTTTAAAAGTTTAGCTGTGTTGTTAAGGAAAGCCCCGAGGTTTGAGCTTAAGAAACTTAAAAGGAAAGTAAAAATAGAAACGTGGATTGTAAGAATCGCCTGTGTGGTCCCGGGGACCAGTAAGAGAAGCAAAGAATAGTACTACTGTGACCTACAAGGCATGTTGTAAGAGACCACTGATGTAAGACCCAGAGAATCTACCCTAGTAAATAAAAAAACATCGCAAAAATTTGGGATGTGCTGGTCACTTGTATGCGCATAACTGGTACAATATGTTTGTTCAACACACGTATTTGAAAGTTTGCAATTGTTGTCAAGGAAAGCCCGCTTTTGAAACTGAAAGAACTCAAAGTGAAAGTAAAATAGAAACGTGATTGTGAGAATCGCCCTGTGGTGTTTGGGCTTCAAAGGTAAGCAAAGAATAACACCACTGCGACCTACATATCATGTCAAGGGGCGACATATAAGACCTAGAGAATCTACCATAAAAGCATCACTGAAATCGGTGGCTGGCCTACTTGTAGGCACAACTGGCTCATTCAGAGTCAGAACTGTTTGATTTTGAACACGACTTTGCAAAGCGCTTTTCCCACATGTTTGGTCGGGTATTTTCCGGTTTCGCTTGCCGAGCTACTGAGTTAGTGCTTGAGTAACGCTGTGAGCTATGAATGTTACATGGAATGCTTTTTGCTGTGTTAACCGAGCGTTTGTTGTGTGTTAGTGTGTATTCAGAAACATGGACAGCGGTATGACGTAACAAGCCAATCTGCCGATGCAGTTATATTGGGTGCAGAAAGCTGGATTTTCCGTGATTGATGTTCCATTCGACAAGAATTGCAATTCAAGTGATGAACAGTTTTGTGTTGCTACATTAGCGACGCCATATGCATTTGGGCGGAGCAGGTTGCTTTTGTGGGGTACGCGGCTGTTTCATTCTGGAGTTAGTTCACAGGAAACATTTCACAGTTGTTAGCATTTCGTGTGATTTTCATTGGCACAGGAACGGACAATTATGGGGGGACCCGTTGCAGTGAAGTTGGAAAACCCTGACTTATGAACTATGAACTATGAAGTATGATATGCGCTGCTTTAGAGTTGGGTATCCGCATCTACTCCTGTACCCTGGGAATGTCTGCATCGATCTATAAACATCGCCAGAATCACAGTTCAAATTCATATCACATTCAGAGTTCGTTTGACACATCACTGGCTAAAAAGTCCAAAAAGAGTCATTTTAGACATCACTATTCATCAGCTATGCCCATTTTGAAAATTGTTGTTTACTACTTAAAAATCGTGAAAAATCGACTTCACCACGTTTGTTGCGTGTAATTAGGGTTCGCCATTTTGGAGACTCGTCCGAACAATACGGGAAATAGTACATCACGGACTCTCCGTTTTGGCAAGCGATACTCCCGTTAAAAGACATCGCGACGGCACTTGTCGCGCCGCGGCAGCGAGGAGTAGTATCACGACTTTTTTCGTCGGTAAGCGAGCGGAGTTATACTTACCCACTTTTGTCGGTGGCAACTAAGAGTTGAGTACTTTGCCGACTTTTGTCGCCGGTTGCAACGAAGGGAGTTAGTATGCCGATTTGTCGCCGGTGGCAACGAAGGGAGTTAGTCTCGCGACTTTTGTCCGGTGCAACGAAAGGAGTTAGTACTTACTCGATTTGTCAGCGGTAGGCAAAGGAGTTAGTACTCGCGACTTTTGTCGTGCAGGTTAAAGAGTACATTCCGACTTTTGTCGCCGGTGCAAAAGCATTAACAGGACAAATGTGATATGTAGAAGAGACAATAGGAATGTTGATTGAACTAGGACAGACTATCATCATTGCACTTGTGAGTAACCATTGCGCTCTGGTCTCTTTCTTCAGGAACATCTCACGGCATGCACAAACTCTGAAGCACTGTCAAGGTCTCGCTGTACTTTAGAAGATGTGAAAATATTTTGTAGGAATTTAATTTTAAAAATCTTTTTAATGAATTTATATCGGCAACGGTTTTACAGCTTGCTCTTTCGATTTTGAACTTCAAGAGTTTTTTACATGCTCAACTTGAACACAAGATCTATAATTTTATTGTCTGCCTCCAATAGGGCTAGGAACTCAACCTCACCTACACCGAGAACAGGGATCTCTGGCAAAATATTCCGATAGCTGTGCAAGTGAACGAACAAAGTACCTTTGAAATGAGATATGATCACCTAACCTCTAGGCCACAAAGACATAAGGATGGTTGAGAAATGTGTTATGTGTAGCAAGAGTCACTTAATAGGATGGTTAAGAAATGTGTTATGTGTAGCAAGAGTCACTTAATAGGATGGTTAAGAAATGTTTAGTGTAGCAAGAGCCACTTAATAGGATGGTTGAGAAATGTGTTATGTGTAGCAAGAGTCACTTAATAGGATGGTTGAGAAATGTGTTATGTGTAGCAAGAGTCACTTAATAGGATGGGTTAGAAATGTGTTATGTGTAGCAAGAGTCACTTAATAGGATGGTTTGAGAAATGTGTTATGTGTAGCAAGAGTCACTTAATAGGATGGTTAAGAAATGTGTATGTGTAGCAAGAGTCACTTAATAGAATGGTTTGAGAAATGTGTTATGTGTAGCAAGAGTCACTTAATAGGATGGTTGAGAAATGTGTTATGTGTAGCAAGAGTCACTTAATAGGATGATTGAGAAATGTGTTATGTGTAGCAAGAGTCACTTAATAGGATGATTGAGAAATGTGTTATGTGTAGCAAGAGTCACTTAATAGGATGGTTGAGAAATGTGTTATGTGTAGCAAGAGTCACTTAATAGGATGGTTGAGAAATGTGTTATGTGTAGCAAGAGTCACTTAATAGGATGATTGAGAAATGTGTTATGTGTAGCAAGAGTCACTTAATAGGATGGTTTGAGAAATGTGTTATGTGTAGCAAGAGTCACTTAATAGGATGGTTAAGAAATGTGTATAATCAGTTTACCAAAGAAACAATTTGCACATAACCTTTAGTTGTGGGTGCCGGTGGTATTGAGGTATGGTGCTTGCCTAGCACTTCAAAAGTACTAACATCTCATGTGGAGTAATCAGGTTATTTTTCAGTGAACATTTATCTCAGGATATATGGGTGAGACAGAGTGTCTAGCCGTATTGAAGATGGACAATAAAACATAGGTAATGTGTTCAGATTGAGCAAGTAAAAGATTCCTTTGCTGTCAAAAATCGAAAAGTGCAATCTGTAAAGCCACTGTCCAGGTAAAATTTGGTACTTAAAAGTTAAATAATCTATCAAATCTTCCATCATGAAACAATCAAGAGACTGAACCCAAAGAACAACTGCACGATGAAATCTGGTATGCTGGGCCAAAAGGTGTAGATATTGCAGTTTTGCTGTAAATAATGTCCAACATATTTACATTCAAATGAGATCATATAGAAAATCTGCAGTAGACTGGAAGACAAACACTGGATATGATAACGGAAAAGACTTCCTCAAAGACCTAAGCAGAACAGACCAGGTCATTATATTTCACCTGTGTACCAGACTCTGCAGACTCAACAGACACTTACATAGATTAGGAATAAGTGAAACAGCTCTCTGCCAGTGTCAGCAGGCAGAACAGACAATAGAGCATGTCCTGCAAGACTGTCCTCTCCTGGGTGAGCTGAGAAGCAACATGTGGCCACACTGTCAATCTAAAAACTAAGCTTTGGGAAACCTGACAGACCTGAAGCTGATTGCCCAGTTTGGGGTCCACAGTAAACTAAGCGCATGACCAGATATCACTGAAGAAGAAATGAATCATATCACACAAATATCGTCCTAATGAATGATTTAGAAATTATAATAAAGTGAATTCCTCTTCTTCTTTGTGTTCGTTCTTTACGACCAATTTTAATCACTCTTTGTGATATGTCTGATCTTGCCAAGAATGTGTTTACGTTGCACATTGGTTTGGTAGGCCCTTAAACGCATAGACTTTTACACATTTAAGACATGTGCATCTGATTTCAGCCAAACCTCCTTAGTCGCCTCTTACGGCATGTGTGAGAGGTAACAGTGGTTCTATTCTTTACACCCCAAATTTGGGTCCTGGTAACCATTCGGCGATAAAGTGCATTAAAGCTGTGATCTGACAACTGAATAAGAACTTGAGAATATATTGAAAAAAAATGGTGGTCAGTTAAGAGTGTATGCATCTCAATAGAACATGAAGTTGACCACTGCTTTCTAATGGGATGGTTTCTAAATGTATATAAGCAATGAGCTATCAGAATTTCTACCCTTCACAATTTACTGAAGGAGACTCAGTGAACACTTATGGGTCAACTCAATCAAACATTTTTGTAGTACTTCGATTTCTTTATAGAAGTGTTGGGAGGGTTTCTTCATTTCTAATTTTGTCTCTTATTGTCACTCCTGCAGCTCTTCTAAAACACTGTATCTCCGTCATTTTCCCCCCTGCTCATTAGCTGCTGTTATTAGCAATGTTTGGCACTGGTAACATAGTGTTGGCCAGATAATCGTTCTTATAAGATTTGCTTTAGTTTTTAGCAGTATCTCTTTATGCAACAATAGTTGTGTAGCTTACCCACCTTAAAGGAAAGCCAAGAAGTTCCAGAAAGTTCCATATAATATCAACAGTTTCATGAAACCGACTATCCAGATTTTCTGCCTTCGCACAGGAAAATAAAGAAGTCTGAAAACAATTCAGTAAAACATAATGAAAGAGAAATATTGGAAATGATTAAAAACAATCAAAAACAAAGAAAACAGAAAAATAATAACTGGAAAAAACATAGTAAACACATTTTAAATAAGAAACGTAACATAAAGTACAAAGAAATAAATAACATGGAAAAACAACTGAGTTTTGACTTTATATATGAGATGCCAGAGCTTTTACTTCTGAAGTTGGAGAAGGCATGTATGGCGAAGGACACTGATAAAAAGGAAAGCAGGCCTTCACGAAAATATTAGAAGCCGCCATACCAGGCGTCCTGACTATGCTTGAATTTATAGCTGGCAAACACAAGAAGATGCCAGGAGCTCCCTTTATACAAAGGAACAGTGTGACTTTAGTGGAAATAAATGTGTCACTTTGCTACTAGAGCTCATTTATATAAAGGAACTGCCTGATCTCACTTTCTATGAAAAAGCTGCTAGACCTCACATCATATAGAGGAAAATCTGAGCTGGCCTTATATAAAAGAAAATCAGAACTTAATTTACATACATAATTTAGGCCTGCAAGCCAATTATGTTGAATGGCGTCTATAGCCAGACTTTTTTTAAAAAGACTTCACTGTATTGGTTTGAGAAGGGTGACTCTCTCTAAAAAAAACCAATATTTTTATAACAACAATACTTCATACAAGATACAAACCAAAACTCATAGCGGCAGTTTTTAACCAGTTTTATCCACATAACAACAAACATAATATGATAGTGCTGTACATGTTACGACTGGGTACTTCACAAACCTGAGTTGACTGCGTAGCTCCATATAGTCCTGGAAGGTCACCTAAAATAATAAGGAGTAAAGAAGGTGATGTATAATTAATATCCATATCACAGACTTAATTCTTATGATCCCCAGTGGAGCACAGAAAATCAAATGTTACTCTCCACTAAGAAATCTCTTCTTGACCTGACGCTGTGAGGCAAACAGTACTGGAGAAAAGAAAAAAAAAGACTCTCCACTAATTTATATTAAATACAGATACATCTAAAGCATCTAAGGCCGAAGGATTGACTTCATTGCTCCGGGATTTCCCCATATAGCTTGGCCCTTCTCCACAGAAATAGCACACCATCTGCCGAGAGTATTGCACAAAGTATGAACTTCGCAGCTCCAGCTACAATCCTAGAGGTCTCTAGAAAAAATGCACTCATGAACAGAAAAGAGTGGTCAGGATTTGAAACCACAACCTTTAGCCAAAAGATACAAGGCGCAGTTAACCTCTTTTGAGCAGAGAAAATGAAAACAATATTTAGATTTATACCAAAAAAATAAATGGTGTAAAGAATCTGTTCTCATGAGTAAGAGAAAGTAAACAGGGAAACATAGCATGATATGACCTGCATTTTTTCCAATGGTGAGTGATAGAAATAATACTAACCAGCTTACTTTCAGTGTTTCCTGGTATCCAATTTAGGCTGGGTCGACATGACAGCTGTACGATCCACACAAAAATTCCACTGAGGAATTTGGTTCTGGTACCACAAGGCTATCAAGCAAGTGCACTAAACCCTATCCTATCAAGGCATTCATACCAAAAACATACTACTTAACTGGTTAGCTCCCATGAGCCTGGAGCGCCACTGTGTATTTCTTTTAGATCTATTTTAAAGAAAATTCATTTACCTACAAACTGATATATTACTCATAAAAATCAGTTAATAATTAAGAAAACCACAGTTGAATTTGTACATACACATGCAATGGAAAAATAGGACATAAATTCAATTCAGCCACAACCCATTTTTCAATTTGGTAGCCAATCAATTAAACATTTGAAGAATAGAATCCAAGCATAACACACAAAAGAGTGCCAGCATTGCACACAAGCTCATGAAACTGTTATCACAACATCTTTGAATGTGGAGAGCTGGCTGATGCCAGGCAAATACTTCTTCCACAGAGGCCAAATAAATGAATCACATTATGTGAAGAAGGATCTACTTCATTGCGCCAGGTTTCTATATATAGCTCAATTCATAATGGCAGAAATTGGCACACTATCAACAGAGAGTGTACACGACACGACATATAGGATCCAGTACATAAATTTCAACACTCTTTTGTCAAGTTTACATTCTTTGTTGTTTTTTTAACAGTGGTTGTCTCCCTTGGTCTGATTTTGACAGTCTTGGCAAGCATAGAGAAATCTGCAGGTAATTTAGCCATAGCTGACAAGTAAAGAGAACACTTAAGTTCCTCTACCATGACAAAGTTGGTACGATAAAGAAGATGAAACAAACAAAAAGAAAACATGCAGTTACAACTACATGGCATTAGGCAGAGTCTGAATGTTGTTTTTTGAACACAGTGGTTAAAAAGCATTTCATCAATAAGTGTTTTTAACCATAACCCAACTTCTCTTACTAAGTAGTGTTAATATTTGTACCTTTCTCCTCACTTACCATTTTGATAGCACCTTCCGCAAGCAAACATGTTGAAAGGCAGGATATTGTCTCCAATACAAGTCTTAGCCACAAAAGCTGAATATTTATAAACAAAGATGAGTTGTTTATAGAGAACATACAATAGTACATAAACTAGGTTATGCAACAATCTAGTCTAGCAGCATAATGTTATCCCTGTCAATGACAATCTGGAAGTAGAGGTTCTATGCTTCATATGAAACCACTGCCTCAACTAAGAAAAAAACGATGGACTTCGCCCTGGTGACTGGACTGTAATTATATCATAACCACAGATCTGAATGTACAAGTCGAAGAACTACAATCTTCTTCAAGTTCAACTTATATTCTAACTGTAACAAGATCACAGCAATCTGATCCACTTTTCTGGGATGTTTAGTTGCTAAAAAAACATCTCTGCAGCTACCATCAGTGGTTTGTTTTCATGTTGCCTCTAGATACATTTTCTTCTCTGTTGATTGGCATAGGTTTCACAAGAGCTTAACACACCTGCTGTCTAGCATTATTTTCCCTAATATATAATTATCACAAACCTAAATGTTTTATTAATGATAGTTTTAACATCTAACATCATAGTGGCTAAGCCTTGCCTTGTTTCAAAGGTCATGGGTTAAAATCTGGACCACACTGTTCTGTTCACTGGTCATTTTTTCCAGAGACACCTAGAATTGTTGCAGGAGATACAGAGTTTGAACTTTGTGAAAAACTCTCAGCAGGTGGTGTGTCATTTCATGGAAACGGACCAAGCCATATGGAGTAAAACCTGGAGCAATGAAGTCAATTCTTCGGCTTCAGAATTTAATTTTAACATAAAAATTGTTATTATTTATCCATTTTATAATTTCTTCTGCACTGTGGGCTTAATATGACTTTGACTTGGTACGTGTGATCTGTCGTTTCTCTATTACACCAAAAATTTGGTTCAAATTTTTCTTCACCTATGCAGTTTTCATCCCTTTTACAATTTCTCTTCAACATATATTGGTACCACATTCTGTGACTGTTTCATCATTACTAATTTCCATTTTTAATTTTCTGTGCGCTGTAACGGTCTAATTAAAACAATTTTGACTCTGTCTGCTACTGTGCTATGCCTATTGTTGTACTTTGTCTGCTGCTGTACTGTGTATGTTGCTGTATTGTCTATTTTGTTGTATGATGCAAATTGTTGTACTTTATAAGTTGCTGTACTGTATAATACTGCAGTACTGTATATACTAATATTTCACCATCTATGCAAAAAGAACAGAATCTGGCAATATCATATGAGGGTCGCATGAGTGGTTACCGGGGCCCAAATTTGGTGTGTAAAGAACCACTGTTACCTGCCACGCATGTCGTAAGAGGCGACTAAGGAGGTTTGGCTGAAATCAGATGCACATGTCCTAAACGTGTAGAAGTCTATGCGCTTAGGGGCCCACCAAACCAATGTGCAACGTATACACGTTCTTACTTACTTACTTAATCCCGTCATGCCTAGTGACACATGGGGCTTCAGAAAGGACTTTCCATGCTCTCCTGTCCTGTGCAACCTTCAGCGCAGAGCCCACGTCAGAGATGGGTGTCCAGTTCCTCTTCCATCATGCGCTCCATGTTGTCCGTGGTCTGCCTTTCTTTCTCTTCCTTCTGGTGTCCAAGTGAGGGCTACCCTTGCAGGCATTTCTTGTCTCATTCTCATAACATGTCCTAGCCATTTCCATCTTCTCTTTTTGAGTATGTCATTCATTGCCTCTTGTTTTGTATCTTGGAGTAGTTGGTTATTGGATATTTTTACATACACGTTCTTGGCAAAGATCAAACATATCACAAAGAGTGATTAAAATTGGTCGTAAGCACTGAACGGAAAGAAGAAGAAGATATGAGGTATCATACATCTTATGTATGCAAGGATCAAATAATACCAAAGCTGGCATTAAAGTGGGAGGCAAAGGGTTCAAGAAGAGAGGACCCCAGAAACCCTGAAAGAACTTTGCTGAAAGAGGCAAGAAATAACTGATTCAAATGAATGGAAGAGATTGAGAGTATTGCACAGGACAGAGCTGTATGGAGAAATTACTTGCAAGCCCTATGTAATATATAATGGTACAAGAGGAATATATATATATATGTATGCAAGGAGATGGATCTGTGCACAAAGAGCAGTACTATTGTCCCCAGTACAGTCAAATTTCCCACCATACAGCTGAAAATTGGTAAACAAATTGTCTGAGCTGGTGAAAATTCGAAGTGTCCCTAGGTTATTTGTAAGAGCTTTTGCTGACACTATGAGCTTGCTGAAAATGACAGAGCGCTTATGAATGCACAATGAGTGCATAAATGTGGATTCTATCCATATTTCCATTGATATCATTGACATTAACAAGTGGAAGGGTAAATTTGTGGATACAATATGCTAGGGCTTACTATATTAACCACGCAAAGGAAAGTCTATGACTGTCAACAAGACAGATTCAAACATTTCCTTAGGCCGAAAACTTTTTTGGATGCATCTGTCCTACACTAGTAGAGGCCTAAGTGGGGCTGCAATGTTCTAACTGTTCTTGGCAAAGACTGTTTATATATCACAATAAGAATGATCAAAATGGTCTAGAAGAATGTAAGCAAACAAACAACAACTATATTTACTTAAGTTAAGAAGATATAATAATAATAATTCCTCTGCATCTATAATGTACATAGGGCCTGCAAGTAATTTCTCCATACCGCTCTATCCTGGGCAACTCGCTCAATCTCCTCAATGGAACTGAGACCGATATTTCCTGCCTCTCTCAGCAAAGTTCACTTCAGGGTCTCCTTAGGTCGACCTCTCTTTCTGAACCCTTTGCATCCCACTTCAATGCCTGCTTTGATATTCTTTGATCATTTCTCCTCAAAGGTGTGCCCAACATATCTCCATCTAATCTTTCTTATAAGAAGATATACCCAAACAAATATTTCCTTGTGGAAGAGATTATCTCTAATGATCCCACAATTTCATCCAACACTGAATTAATGAGTTAAGGATAAGTTAATATAATTTTCACACCTACCTGCAAATTTTGGTAAAGAGACTCCAGCTAAATGGCTCATTGGTTCAATAAAATCTTTAGAAATATTCAACATTGTCAGTACCTGCAAGCATAGACACAAGTGATACATAAATAATGATGCAACAATAGATTCACTTCTTCACTCACTCTAGTATAACCAACATCATCAAATAGCTTGTTCTGAGCTTCTAACATGAGATCTAATCCGATGTCTGTTCTCCTAACATGAGATCTACTCTCAAACTTGTTCTCATAACATGAGAATTACTTGAGACCTGTTCTCCTAAGACAATAACTACCCTGAAGTCTGTTCTTTAACATGAGAAAAACTGTTGACAGATAGAATCTGCAAAGATCAAGCTTTGTTATTTTTTCCTATCGTAATTAACCAACTTACTCTTCAAACTAAAAGTGTACAAAATCACAAGCAACAAATACTGTATAGCTTGCAAAAAGTGTGAATTTAAAACTTATCCAACAAATAAGACAAAACTTACCTCATCCGGGTTGTGAACATCAAGTCCACATCCTTCCTATAAGATGAAAAATAGTTAAACAAAATGTGAACATAAGTGAAGCATGTAAATCAGTTATATGAGGACTATCATCATAGCACTCGGACATGTCCATAGGTGCTTCGATCTCCGCCTCAACAAATCCAGCAGCGTCCAGCGGCCCAACACGCCAGTTCGATGTTGATTAATCAATCTCTTTACATATTTGGTATGTAGTTTTTTGGGGGCTGCACTAATATTGATACCCATCTCTTTCAATCTGGTCAGCGAGTGGGATTCATAGTCCTGAAACTTCTCTGTTTGGAAAGATTCTCAGTGCATGAAGAATGTCATTTCGATCCATGCCAGCCCCCTCTGATATTGTAACCAAGCCAGCCAATCTATCAGCTCGTTCATTACCCCTAACTCCTGCGCGCCCAGGGACAAAAATGAAGGTTATTTCTCTGATCATTGTCTGTACTAGTACCTCCACCCAGGTTTGTCTTAACCTTCTTGATTCGACTTTACGAATCATGCTCATGAAGTCACCGAGTATGAAAACACGAGAGTAGTTATGAGATGACTTTAACCATTTCACACTGTTCCTCAACTCGACTAGTGCTGAACCTCCAAATTCTGGTCAAACTACTCTTGTTTAAAAGGTTGGGCTACGCAGAAGGCCCAACACTTGCCTCTCTTCATTATTTTTCCTCCTGAGCTTGCTGAAAAAGACCACAAACAGCGCTGTTGGCGAATGATTGAACCATCAGTGTAAATAACCACATCTGTATCATTGATGTTGTCATTCAAGAGGGCCTCAACCTACACGTTAATTAGTGATGGATGAAGCATGTAAAACAAATAGTTAAACATTCCCTATAGGGTGTAAAGGTGATTATATTACAAAACAGGTTATATAAACATTTGTACTCGAATGAGATAACATCTGTGCTAGACCAAGAACATATATATGTTTGTAGAAATTTATATCTGTGTTTCACTGAGATTTTGGGCAGTGCCAAAGAGCAAATTTACCAACCCTTGTCTTTTCAAGAGGTTAAAACCCTCATACAGAGAAAATCTGCAGTAGACTGGAAGACAAACACTGGATATGATTATGGAAAAGACTCCTCAAAGACCTAAGCAGAACAGACCAGGTCATTATATTTCGACTATGCACAGGACACTGCAGACTCAAGAAACACTTATATAGACTAGGAATAAGTCAAACAGCTCTCTGCCAGTGTCAGCAGGCGGAACAGACACAGAGCATATCCTGCAAGACTGTCCTCTCCTGTGTGAGCTGAGAAGCAACATGTGGCCACACCCAGTCAACCTGAAAACTAAGCTTTGGGGAAACCTGACAGACCTGAAGCTGACTGCCCAGTTTGTGGTCCACAGTAAATTAAGCGCATGACCAGAGATCGCTGAAGAAGAACTGAGATTATTTCCTTGTTGAACTAAGATTAAATTCTGTGCTCGGCCAAGATTAAACGAACAGCGTACTCAAAAGAGATGATATAAACATCTGTGTTCAACCAAGATTAAATGAACAGCGTGCTCAACTGAGATTATATGTTTGTTTGTTTTCTAACCCCCAGGAATTATGGGATTATTTCACCTTTTTCCTGTTTTGAATGGGGAAAGGGATGTACCTGGCTTTCTTTAAGACCCAGGAACCTCTAACAACTCTAGGTTTGTAGTGTGATGCTTAGTGTTGCAGAAACTCCTACACAGGTAGAGTCTATTGATGACCACTGCAGTACTCCCTCTTTTCTAGCGCAGAAACTGCTCTATAAACATCACCCATTGACCACGCTGACCAATCTGCACGTGATTGTAGTCCAAGGGCTACTTCAGCGATTGTTCTAGAACAACCGCTTGTTGACCACTCTATGCGACCGTTGAGTGATTTTCGCCAGAGAAGATACTGAGCAATCAACTACATGGACAGATGAATTGTATTCGCTCAGGCGATCAGTTTTGGCTGTTTATTTTGGCCTTTTTGATCTAAGCCAGGGAGCTTCCGCAATTCTGGATATCATCCTACTCGTGCAGGATCACATCCAAAAAGCATTGACCTTCACCAATGTTTGGATTTGTACGACCTGACAAACCTTTACATTATCTGCCTTACTTTTCTAGCCATGAAGAGTTTATTCCTGGATAGGAACATTCTCAGCCATTTTGAGACTCGATTCGGCACTGGGCAATTTTGACTGCATTTTCCCTGGCCCCGGAAAATACTGGACTGAGGCTGCACACAAAATAATCCAGAGGGTCTTTTTATTAGATGCTAGCAACGCAACTTAAATTTTGTGCTTGCCAACATCACCCACCCCCCGTTCTTCCAGGGATGGTAGTTTTTTCCTGGCACTAAAACACAACTTTCTATTTTACACTCATGCAACAGTCCCTTGCCTAGTTGTTCCAGAGGGGACAGTTTTGTTAGGCACTTACCCAATAAATGTATCTGTGTTTGGCCTCCGATATGGAGTTTACTGCAAGCTTCCCTTGTGTAGTCACGAGACAGTGTTCTCAAGGACTCTTGTCGAGAGCTGGCATTATAGTGCTGCCATTGACCCCAGGGGAGTGAATATGCACTCACAGAATACTCGTATCTTACTATTCCTATTTCAACTACATATAGTTCATAGTTTATAAGTACGGTTCCAACCTCACTGCAACGGGTCACCCCATAATTGCTCCATTCCTGTGCCAATGAAAATCACACGAAATGCTAACAACTGTGAAATGTTTCCTGTGTAAACTAATTCCAGAATGAAACAGCCGATTACCGCCACAAAAAGCAACCTGCACCGCATAAATGCATATGGCCGTCGCTAATGTAGCAACACAAAACTGTTCATCACTTGAATTGCAATTCTTGTCAAAGGGGAAAATCAATCACGACAAAATCCAGCTTTCTGCACCTGCAATATAACGGCATACGACAGATTGAGTTTGTTCGTCATAACCGCTGTCCGCCATTTTCTGAATACACACAACAAACACACGGTTGACACAGCAAAAGCATTCCATGTAACACTCACAGCGTTGCTCAAGCACTAACTCAGTAGCTCGGCAAACGAAACCGAAAATACCAGACCAAACATGGCGGAAATGCGCCAGCAAAGTCGTGTTCAGAATCAAACAGTCCTGACTCTGAATGGCCCTCCCGCATTCCGCCATTGCTGGCTAGATTTTCAACTACAACCAGTCAGAATGAGACATCAAAGAAACTTCTTTCTGCAGCATCACTGACAAAAATGAAGACAGCATTTTATAGATAAAATCACTCTCACCATTATAGGTGTTTTGAAGAACTCTGGTCCAGCCATATGCCTGTACTTTTTGGACTCAAGGTATGAGCATGCAGTACTGATCAACGCCATCTCAGCTAAAACAAGCTTCCCTTTCAAGTAATATGCCTTTGGACCCACATTACTGCAAAGATGAGTAAGTGTATAATGTTATTTGCTATTAAAATATAACAACTCGATAATCGATAATCATCT
Source organism: Arion vulgaris (assembly GCA_020796225.1). Classification (NCBI taxonomy): domain Eukaryota; kingdom Metazoa; phylum Mollusca; class Gastropoda; order Stylommatophora; family Arionidae; genus Arion; species Arion vulgaris. The sequence goes on from CM036770.1 coordinate 5,322,421, forward strand.
ACTAAATCAAGTAAAAGATTTCACATACCTGGGGAGCATTTTTTCAGCAAATGGAAGAATAACTAATGAAATTCAACACAGATGCAACAAAGCAAATCAAATGATAGGGCAAATGGCGCCAATTTTAAGATGCAAACACGTCACCATGAACACAAAAAGAGCAATGTTCAACACAATCTTTCTCCCACATTATGTTACCAGTGCCAAACCTGGACGCTGACAACAAACGATAGAAGAAAACTAGTCACAACAGAGATGAAGTGTCTACGCAGAATGCTGGGTGTAACAAAGAGACTGTTGAGAAATGAAGACTCGGTGGAGTACTAGAAGCAAGTCAATGCATAAAGACATACAAAGAGCAATGCTGCTCCGATACAATGGGTACAAAGCAAAAGGCCGGCCACGCAAGAGATGGACCTCAGAGATAACAGAGGCGACGAAAGAGACTATCTACGAAGCGCATACTAGGGCCCGTTTTAGAAATCTCTTCCTGACCTGACGCTGTGAGGCATACAGGATTCGAGAAAGAAAGAAGAAAGAAAATATAACAACAAACTAAAATAAAATACCATCAAAATATAACAAATTCACCATTAGGTTAAATTTCTCTGCAACCGTTTATTTAGAAAGCTTTAATTTTAAAAATTTAATATCTATGTTGGTGGAGTCTGGTACCTAGGGGATAGTGACTCGGTCTATTAACCCCGACGTTCTGAGTTCGAATCACGCTGCGGACAGTTTGATTGCAAATTGTTTCGTGTGGATTTTAAAAAAAGGATGATGGCACCACCCGTTCAGAAAGCAATGACAAACTACTGAACGTAATAATGCCTAGAAAAATCACAAACAGCGTAAAAATCTAGGGTTGATTCGCAAAGTCACGTAACGATATGCAATTAACTTTAATATCAATAAAGCTCTTACCTAAATTTAATGAGGTTAAACTTCTTGGCAATTTCTACATGACTCTGTGTTGTAGATGGACAATCTAAAATGAAAAATATTTCATGCAACATTAGTTCTTCACAAACTTCTACTACTATCTGTTGAGAAAAAATGTTCAAGTGAAGAGAAATTACTCATCAACAACAATTGATCTTCAGAATCAATTCTCCAGGGATTATAGCTAACAAAATATAACAAACTTGAAAATCAATATTGGGAACATATAATGCCATTACCTCTGAAGTCGGCGAAGCCTGCCTGCATGGCAAGGGACACCAGTCAAATGGTAAAGCAGACTTTCATGCAAAAATCAGTCAGAAGTGCCATACCAGGCGTCATGGCTAATGACCGAATTCACAGCAGACGAACATAGAAGAAGAATAATGCCATTATATCTTAGTTTGGAACCCCCTTCACGGTGTACCAACACCGCTCTTTTAGTAATTTGCACTACTTTTTTCAGCGAGTCCGTGCAGTAAATAAATTTAACACAAGACAGCCATTTTTGTTTTTCGATCAATTGATGAAAAGCGTGTAAACAATTGCTTAATATGAAATATGTGTCATTCATATAATAAAACCGATTGTTCTATGTGTAGCTGTAACATATTCTACAGATCTGGAAAATTATATGATTATATGTTAAGTAGAAGCTATTTTGAACTAATTTTTTTTCGATGGTCACTACCATTATTTTGGAACCTTGAAAATTTGCTTGGGTACTACCCATAAACATCGTATTTACGTGCAACGTGATTATAAACTTCTCTTTACTCGTAAATTTTCATTACTAGAAACATTTTCTCTCTTCTAAGGGCAACTTTACATCTGCACGGCATCAATAACCTACCAGACTTACCATTTCTCTGTGCTACGAAGCCATTTGCTTTTGACTCCATAACAACGCTGCAGTTTGTGATCTACTGGTGAATTCTTTTCGTCATTTTACTTGTGTCAACGATATCCAGCAATGCTAAATACACATTTTTAATTTTCTTTTTATATTTCAAACATTATTTATGCCTTTCAGTTGACTTTTGTATCGAGTATCAACTGTAATATTAAATATCCCACACTTGATCTAGCTGTCCAAAGTGAACCATTCGTCGGCGATAGCAATCTGGACCGATCTTTATCGTACACTATTCAGATTTACTTGAGAAGTCTCATATTATTGTATTGTGATTTCAAAATTAAAATAACTAGTGAATCATATCAGTATTCTGTTAATTGTCTTTCTTAATTATAGGCATTTCATGTTTAAAAGTTGTGCCATTTAAATTGCACTCATTGCTTAGCTGCAATGAAGCTCTGTGACAAAATATAGTCTAGTAGTAATTTCAAATGTAACTATTGCAAGATCATCTACATTTTCTTTTTTATGTAAACTTCTGTGACTTTTAATTTGTTAGTGGTTGAACTAAATGTGATAATTAGTGATGAAATACTGCATCATGTCTTCTACATGAACATACATTGAACAAGCACATTTTATGTCATTGAATGTTTTGTGTAGGTCCTGAGCTTTGAGTAAAATTGATTAATCAATGGTACAGTAAACACAATGCTACAGCAAATCAGATCTTTGTATAAATCCTAATTTATATATAGTTGAAGTACAGGTAAATGATTTATCAGTGTGTTTTCATTATTGTCAAAAACTGTCTTGATTGTTTTAAAAATGTATTGACTAGATCAACAATTTCATTGAATAATATCCTTTCTAATGTCCCCATGCATTTGACCTTAGTTTTGCAATGATGGTCAAGCTTTAACACTTTCTGAGTAAATTATTCACACAACATCTATCTCCAGTTTTTAAAATAAAGTAATAAATATTATTAATGTTATTGCAAGGTTGAAGTCAGTTGCATGGGGATATCATAATGAATATTATTTATTGAAACTGTTGATCTAGTGCTCATTATATGTTCCACACAACCAAAACAATTTAGAAAATAATAAAAGCATATTGGTAAATTATTCACTCTAGCATCAGAGGTTAATTTTTGTATTCATATTTCTTGATTTATCTGCAATATGTTGTGCTGTTCTGAGTGACTCTTTGGATAGTGTGAGTTTTATATATTTACTTATGTATGCACATCTCACATACAAACATGCTGGATACTTATTTGGTAAATCATTTATATATGTGGAGTAAATATAAATGATCACATTTAGGTTAACCACTAACAAATTAAAAGTCACAGAAGAAGTTTACATAAAAAGAAAATGTAGATGATCTTGCAATAGTTACATTTGAAATTACTACTAGACTATATTTTGTCACAGAGCTTCATTGCAGCTAAGCAATGAGTGCAATTTAAATGGCACAACTTTTAAACATGAAATGCCTATAATTAAGAAAGACAATTAACAGAATACTGATATGATTCACTAGTTATTTTAATTTTGAAATCACAATACAATAATATGAGACTTCTCAAGTAAATCTGAATAGTGTACGATAAAGATCGGTCCAGATTGCTATGCGACAATGGTTCACTTTGGACAGCTAGATCAAGTGTGGGATAATTAATATTACAGTTGATACTCGAAACAAAAGTCAACTGAAAGGCATAAATAATGTTTGAAATATAAAAAGTAAATAAAACATTTGTATTTAGCATTGCTGGATATCGTTGACACAAGTAAAATGACGAAAAGAATTTACCAGTAGATCACAAACTGCAGCGTTGTTATGGAGTCAAAAGCAAACGGCTCAGTAGCACAGAGAAATGGTAGTCTGGTAGGTTATTGAGCCGTGCAGATGTAAAGTTGCCCTTAGAAGAGAGAAAATGTTTCTAGTAATGAAAATTTACAAGTAAAGAGAAGTTTATAATCCCGTTGCACGTAAATACGATGTTTATGGGTAGTACCCAAGTGAAATTTTCAAGGTTCCAAAATAATGGTAGTGACCATTGAAAAAAATTTCGTTCAAAATAGCTTCTACTTAACATATAATCATATAATTTTCCAGATCTGTAGAATATGTTACAATTACACGTAGAACAATGGATTTTACTATATGAATGACACATATTTCATTGAAAATTGTTTAAGTGTTTCATCGATTGATCAAAACAAAATGGCTGACTTGTGTTAAATTTATTTACCGTCACGGACTGCGCTGAAAAAGTAGTGCAAATTACTAAAAGAGCGATATCTCAATGCAAATATGACGCCGTGCCCTTAAGTTGATCAGTAGTCAGTGCCATGTTATGGTTGCTATGATATTTTTAGATTTGTTAATGTCTAAACCCTAATTCCATGAATGAAGTTATATTTCAACATTTAATACATACACAGTGACAATAAAATTATATGCAAGACAAGATATTACAATATGCTTGTTTGTTGTAAAAGTGACAATGCTCAGGGTGTAGGATACAAGCTGATTTTTAAAATAAAATTCTTGAGAAAACATGTTCCTTTTTTCTTCAAAAAATATAATCATAAATTATTATATCTTTCACTCATAATAGCTACTGACCAATGTGTCCTTTGATTTCTTTAATCACCAAGTCATCTTGGACAGGCTGCAAGAGAAAAGCAAAACAAAAAACTACCATGAAAATATATGTAAGTAAACTTGAATCTTAAAACTCTAAAAACTATGAGAAACTGCTTCAAATATCTGTTCACTAAGAAAATGAAGGGGGATTTTAAAATGATGAACATAGTTAAAAAGGTGGAGAGATGAAAATGAGAGAGAGAAAAGAGACACAAGGATAGAGGAGAAGAGTTTAAATTTTAAATATTATTTTGTCATGGAACTAGATATGGATATCTTCTTCTTCTTCAACGCTCCATATCGACCACTTGTTAACCACTCTGTGATATGCAAGTGATCTGAGCCTAAGAGCGATTGTATATTGTGCCAGTTATGCGGCCAGCACATCCGATTTCTGTGATGCTTTTTATTTACTAGGGTAACTTCCTAGGTCCTACATCAGTCGCCTCTTACGACATGCCTTGTAGGTTGCAGTGGTACTATTCTTTGTTTCCCTTGCAGGCCCCAGCAACACACGGGCAGAAGCAGAGCTCAAAGAAATCCATAAGACTAGGTTTGAGGTAGAAAGAAAGACACAAGATCGAATTAAGTGAAAAGAGCAAAAGAAGGACATTTTTAAAACAGCTCATTTAAGGAATAAACATTTATAAGGATTATTTCAAAACAATAAAGTTATATGCATCAAAATACAAATTGTAAAAATGTACCGTTGAATCGTGCAGATCATTCGGAAGCTTCAGTGCAGTATACATAACTTTATTTTCAAATTCGCCAAATGCCTGCAACAAATGACACTATAGATGTATAAAACTGATTTTATAAAACAGGACAGTTCTGTATATCCTAAACAATGAAATATCAAAACAAAAAGTAGTCTTCTTCTTTTTCCTTGCTCACTCTCATACTCCCGCTGGTTATAGCAGGATGCAGTTTAAAGAATGGACTGCGATGTGTCACAGTTTTAAGCATGGTCTGTGGTATCTGCACCTTTTGGTCCAACAAATCCAACTTCAACATCAGTTTTTTTGGGTACTGGGTTAGCATCTCCCTCTTTCATCTACACAAACTTAGCCAGGCTTCTTGATTGTCATCTCCTGCCGGTCCTGCCATGGGAAGGCAGAGTGGAGTCTTGGTCAACTTTGTTCTTACGCTGACCCTGACGCTAGCAGTCAGCTATGCATCGCTGACTATTCCCTGAAGAGGAACGGAGTGTCTAGCCCCCACAAAGTAGTAATGTTACAAAGTGCAAAAAACATATGAAATTAAAATTTCAAACAAAATGGCCAAAAAGAACTATCGCGCGAGAGAGAGAGAGAGAGAGAGAGAGAGAGACACAGATCAGACCAAAAAAGTGTTGGTACAATTAGGAAAAATGTGCCCAGAAAATAGAATTTATAAATAGAATTGTTGAATTTATCTGTAATTTTCATGAAAACACATATTTGTATTGAGCTATAAATGTTACCTGTAAGTTGTTGATTTCTTTCTTTACTTCAGATAAACTCTCTTGCAAATTCTTCAGAGATAGTATTAAATCTTCTGATGGATCCTGTGATAAATTGTAAAATTTTATGAAAATAAACTGCAGTAAGAACAGCTTTGCTGACATTGATAAAAATAACATAATAAATAAGAATTGGTAACACTTATATTCAAAAGCACACATGTTTTCCTACTGCCTTGTTAAATGTCAATGCTTCACACCCATATGTTGCCACTGGGAATATGCATGCTCTTAGTATTCTAATCTTTATTTTCCTATCAGTTCCATTCTTTTATAACACTTCAAAAATTCCTGTTTTGTTTATCTTTCATGGCTATTAAATTATAAGAAACGTTGAAACAATTAGCCTAGTAGGAAAATTGAGAACTTAAAACAAAATATGCTTTGCACTATAAACTATAGGAAAATTGAGAATTTAAAACATAATTTGCTACATAATGAACTATTTTAATATCATACCACTACCTTGTCTTTCAAGAGCTTCCTTTCTTCCAAAATTCTAAATTTCTCAGCGTGCAATTCTTCCTTTCTCTTCTCACATGCACAAAGCTCCCAAAAAGATTTCACCTAAGGAAGGAAGCAAACAACAGTATGTTGATATGATAGAGAAAATGTCATGTCATGTTTGGCATTGGTAAAGTTACAAAGATGATGTTGAAAAACATCAAAACATAATTATTCTTACAGAATGTCTGCTCTTCAGACTCCAAAAGTTGGATATTTAAGTCACAATATTCCCAATTAGTTCTAGATGCTAACGAACTTTTCACATTCCATGGCATCAAAATAGTTATGCTATGAATCCTTGGATGCTCAAATATGCCTGACAATGATACAGTAGAGAATTTAGCAAACAAGAGATCAAAACAAGAACTATTATTAAACATCAACTCTGCACACAGACGAATAAATCCTAAAAATAAAAAAAATAAAAATGTGACTGGCCATATGGGGAACAATTGGAAAAAGGCCTACAGATATATGGTCTACACTAACCCTAAAGACAAACATCAACCTTCTTTCAAGGAGAGATCAGAGATTAACTTTGTTGCCCCAAACCAAAAAAACCCACAATAATTTAATGCACAGAATACAACCACACAATGAGGTTACACCAGAGCCAACTATAAACTTATGGGCCTTCGGACTCAAGTAAGAATTATGTGAAATCAGACCACAACTACACCACATGACCTCGCATTCCAGTATTGGTGTATATAGACAAATTCATTTTAAAATCAACAAAAAATGCTAAATCGAAGTTATATTATGCAACAATTTAAGATCAACAATAAGGAATATCAATATTATGAATATTGTTCACCAATAAATAACCATAGACTCACATAATTGAGTAAAATTGCAAAAAAGTGTGCGGTGTAATTTGTAATCAAACAAAAGTGTAATCAAACATCTGTAATTTCCAGCCCCCTTTTCTGATCTAGGTCAGGAAATTCCCGGTCAGTTGTCTGGCCTAGTTATCTAGAGTTGGCTGTGGTTACACCCATAGATAGCTCCAGAGTGCTAGCTATGGGTGTAACCTCATAAAACTGTTTACTGCCACCTCTTTGAGTGCAGAGCACTTGATAACGTCAAGAAAATTTGTCTTTTTTTCAAATATCTGACAAGTGGAACTCATTGTATGGAAGAAAACAACAGCTTACAAAAATATACTTCTTCTTCTTCTTCCAACGTTTTCAGACATCGATTTGTATACTTTTAAAGTAGTTAGTGGTCAACCGGAGTCCATGTACATCTCCGTATAGCTTGTCTTGGACTGATATGGGGATTGGCCATGTGTTTTCTCTCTGTTCCATGTATGTTGGACATTCTTGCAGTATGTGTGTCTCTGTCAACTTGCTGGTGCCACATGTACATATGTCAGATGGGCCTATTTTATACTTGTTAAACAGATGGTACCTCAGTCTATTGTGCCCTGTTTGTAGACGAAAAATGACAACCTGTTCCTCTCTACTTAGTTGGTGGTAAGCATTGTCCTTTTTATGCCCTGGGTGATCTCTCAGCCATTTGTTCTTGTAGGCCATTTTTATCCATACTTTTGCTTCCTCATATGTCATACTGGTGTCTGTCTGTGGTAGCCTACTTCCTGCTTTTGCAAATATGTCTGCAGTCTCATTGCCAGGTATTCTGCAGTGAGATGGTATCCACTGTATTACCCCTCTAGAGAAGATGTTGCATACTTGGTGTAGTGATGCTTGCAGTTCCTTCAAGTTGTTATCGTCTTGATTTTTAGAGCAGTAATTACTGACAGGGCATCAGTCAGAAATACCAGGTTTTCATTTACATGTTCCTCTGACACTATGGCTTCTGCTGCCGCTTTTAGGGACTCTGCCTCTGCTCTGTAACTGCTGGAGAACCTTCCTGTCGCTAATTTTAGCTTCCTGAGTTTCATGTCACTGAGCACTATTAGGGCTCCTCCTCCTCCATTTTCAGTTGCATTTGCTGCAGACCCATCTGTGTATACATGGGTCCACCTGCTGTTAGGAAAGTGTTCCTTTAGGTACTCGGTGGCCAAGAATTTTCTTTCTTCACTTGTTTGTTGGTTTTTGCCTACTATCCCTGTGATGTTCTCATTCAGCTCTGGGAACAAAAATATACAAATATTGGTATTGGGCTGGAGGACATGTTCTCTGAATCATTTAAGAAGATATTTCAGCAACACATTTTAAATGATGCTGCTAACTATTTATTTTTGCTGTTCACTGTACATTGTAAACAACTTACTGTCCTTGTGTAATTAATAAATTTTAGCAACTATGTGTACATTAATAATTATTTTCCTTCTTAATCATTGACAGGCAAAGCAGTCAGTGGCTGATACACCTTATAGCATTTCATAGGGAGAAAATAAAATCTCTCCACTTTACTTGGCCTGTGGTCATACTTTGGAGGGTGCCCCAAGTTTAACCCACACTGTGCATATCTGTCTTCAATGTTCTCTTAGGTTGTCTTTTCTCTGTTTCTCTTTTGTACTACTTTTAAAGACCAGTGCATTGCAATTCTTGTAGCTGTTCTGGATCCTTAGGATTTCCTTCTAATATATTTTATACATTCCCCTTATGTATTTCACACTTGCTAAAGATTCAGGTATAGTTATATACTAGATCTTTTTTTCATTCACCTGCTATGAATTCAGGTGTAGCCATGGAGCCTAATACAACATCTCTGACTTATTTGTGCGTGACGACTTGCTTTCCAGTATCACCAGTGTCCCTCACCATTCAGGTGAGTCTTACTCAAACTTCAGAGGTACGTGTCATTTAGATCCTCAAGTAAAGGATATACTACTGTTGAATCACTATTATAAACAACATCTATCTGATGATGACTTTGAGAATTTGGAAGTAATTCCAAATCGAAAGTACTTACCAGAGTATCTATATCCAGTTGCATTCCTCTCATTTTCAAATTTGTTTTAAGTTTCTCAAGTAAAACACCTTTCAATCGCTCATCAAGATCAATTTCAAGATTTACTTGTGCACCATATGCACCTGCTACAGTATCACTTACAAAAAGCCAGGACAGTGGTTGATTTTCAAATGCAACAGTTCGAGTTGAAAAGCAATTGTGATGACTGATATTTGAAAGTGGGTGCAATAAGCCCAACCTATGGTTATAACTATAATAACGTCTTGATCTCGAAAATGTATGCACTTTGCCATCTATAGTAACAGTTTCCCAGGCTCCATTTAAAACTGATGTCAGTTTTGAAATTCGAGGTAAGATGGTTTGCACAGAGACTCGCATTCTTTGGACTTGATATTTATAAATGAAACTAGTTATGATGGTATAGCTAAAGTTCACAGTGTCGTATTAAATAGAATAAAGTTTAAGAAATTGAAACAGATTTGACTACTATCATGTATGATGGCCATGAGTATGATATATTATATGTGAGTATCATGAAAAGTATGCATGTACTGCGGCTCCCTAAAATTGATTCACAAATTACTGTGACATTAGTAACAAAAGTAAAAACGGTATAAAGTGTTATAGTATAAGTTATACTAAACACATCTTAACCTTAGAGGGTGAAGATCTAACTATACGCTATTTTACATTTTCCTCTCCCCGTCATATTCAAAATTACAAATGTCGATTGTTATTTATTGAAAAGTATCATGTACCACTTACTTAACTTACTGTTATTTCTTTTTCAGTTTGCAAAATTCAAAAATCAAATGATGCAAGTATTACTATTATCAGTTATATGAGGACTATCATCATAATAAACACTCCGGATGGTATTACTATTACAACTTAATATAATGAATAATATTGCAATTTGCAAGAGCAAGGGTGAAGAGCATCACGAATTGCTGTGCTCCACTTTGATAAACAGAAGAGCACAAATACTTATTTTATGCAATGCAAAGGACTTTATTTACATTATTTTTAAGAAAAGATACAAAATTATTTATCGAGCTAATGTCTTAACATAATTTTGCAAGAACGTCCCGGTTGCTACTTGAAATATTATCTCAACTATAGGAAGCTGACATCTTGAAAATGGTAAAACATGAACCAAAATAAGAGGAATAGTTTACAAGAATATATACAGTAATTAAACTTGGTAAGTAGCAATATTGTAGATGTAATTTTTAAAACATTACGATTTCGTAAGACAACGCTATAGATATCTTTGGAGAAGCATGTGGTACAATGTTTCGAAAAATAATGAAAATTTGAATTGTGTGTTATTTGCTCTGCAATATTTTTTTAATAACACTCAGAAGTGTAGTTGCCACCCAAGGTTTCGGTTTTCAGAAGTTTGCCGAGAGTAGATATCTTGCTGTGTGTTTCGCTGTTCATCGTTTGTCAATTCATTTCTTATGATAAAATAGAACATTTCTGTTGAAAGTAGCCAACTTTCAGTTTTTATGATGAAACCAAATTTCTGGGTGCCCAGCTAAATAGCCGATGGCATATGAAGGACAGAAGAGGTCTCAAATTTTCTTCGCGTGCAAGTTTGAGGGCTTATGTCTAGGGCATACTATTACAACAGCACGTATGTTTTGAGTATTATTACTTCATACCACATATTTTTATTAGTATATTTGTACGAAACTCATAATAGTATTTCGAAAGTAGTTTACGCTATCATAAAATAGTACAATTTGCATTTAGTATGCTGCAGGTGTTGAAACAACCGCAGTCTATTAGTATTGATTGTATCCCATGGACACCACTATCACTATGCATGAGGTCGGCGTTATTTATATACATTAATCGCGATTCATTGAGCGTGGACTAGATAAAATAATATTTTACTAGTAAATATTGAGACTCATTGAAATTATCTAATAAAAGTAATAATATATTAAAACCCATGTATGAATAGTAAGAAGACGGAAATTAAATATATCTGAATAGACTTGACTCCATGAAAATGCATGATACGAAGCTAAGACAAGTCTATCAATTTAAATACATTGGAAACCTTGTAATATCAGATGATAGATGTAGATAAGAAAAAAAGAGCAGAATAGATCAGGCAAAAATGGCATTCCAGAAAATGAAAGGTATTATATACAAAAAGGCATTTGCTTATTGAAGTCAGAGAAAGATTCATTCAGTGCTACATAGAGTCAATACTGACATATGGATGCCAGTCATGGTCAATAAATAAACTTATAGCAAAATCTCTGGAGGCCACATAGATGTATTTTTACAGGAGCATGCTAAGGAAACAATAAATGGGAGATGAGACAAAGGAAAAGAGAGAGAGAAAACTTGGCTTAATGGCATGGAAGAGTGTCAGTATTTGAACTGATAGTCAGCACCAAGGAGAGTTTATACTCAGCACCAAGGAGAGTTTATAGACATCCAAGATCACCTATGCCAGCTGTTAAGCAACATGATGATGATGAATAATATGTTGCAGTGCAAGAACTTTTGGAACAATAAATACACATCAGAATTGAATATGAAATGGATAATAATTTTGAAGAATCAAAACTATGATAATTAGCACAATAATTAACTCTTTCCACGCTTTAAGCCGCGCACTGCGCCACGGCGGAAGTCCGTTGCACGCTTTAAGCCGCACACTGCGCCATAGAGTTGCTTCCTTATAAGAAGTCTTTCTAGTTTTACTTCTACTATTTTACTTATAGTACTTTTAAACCTTGTTATTCTATTGGGTTGTCCAGTTTTCTTCAATTTAGTATATAATAATATATATATGTTTATTTATTGACGAGTAGTTGGGATCGTAATTTAAAAAAAAAATTATTTTTTTACTTCCTTGAATTAACTGCTTAAAAATTGAGGAAATAAATGGACGTGGAAAGAGTTAAGATTTGAAAATGAATCACAAATAAATAGAGAGAAACTGTAACAAGTAATTTTGTGTGTTTATAAGTTAGACATACAATAACAGATGATGATGCATTAGATACTCTTGTCTGATCATGTTATTAGTCTGTGATATATACCTTTCTTCCCTATATTCCCTATATGTTAGGATAAAATTAGCAAGTAAACATTCTTTCTGCTTTTTATGTCAACAAAATAGCATCACAAAAAAAGTCTCATAACTTCTGAAGCAAGTAACTTTTAACCTATGGCAGACAATATGGTTGGAAATAAAAGTTCCTTGGATAAAGCTGGTATGGAAAATGAGACTGCAAGGCGACAGTTTTGCCATTGTAGTCAAAACGAATATGTCTGGGATTGTGAAATAGATGCAGAAAGTGCACCAGCAGCACTATCATGTGGACATTCTCTGTGTTTAAATGTGAGTTTTTGTCCAGAAATTATATTTACTGCATTTTCCAAACATATCTTTGCTGTTTTAGATTTACCTTCATTTCGTGATATAATATTTTAATATTTGATTTTTTAAAGTGAATGATGTTTTGCTCTGTAGCAGTATTTAACAAATGGTCCACTCATCATCAGGTGCTGTGCATGCTAGTGTTGGTGATCATTGGTCTCCACAACTCTCTACTAGCTTTGCTGCTCAACTCTGTTGTTGACACTCTTCCATGTCATGATGCTAGGCTGCTCAACATCTTCCCAATTTGTTTTTTTATTTAGCCCGCTATGATTTCAAGCGTAATCATGGCGCTACTGATTGATTTCTGCATGAATGCTGCTTGTCCCTCGCCATTCAGGTGAACTTTACACCAACTTCAGAGTTACTTGTAGTTTAGATCCCCAAGTAAATGATCAAGGTGTCCTTTAGTCCAACTGCATAATGTATGCACACTGAGAATTATGGCACAAGCTGGCCTCAAACCCCGTAATTTCCACGCCCACATGATCACTAGAACAAACACCCATGTGTTGCCGGGGCTTACAAGGAAAGCAAAAAATAATAACACTGTGGCCTACAAGGCATGTCGTAAGAGTCGACTGAGGCATGGGTGTAGGGAAATTACCCTAGTAAATAAAAAACGTCACAGAAATCAGATGTGCTGGAATACTTGTGGGCGCACAACTGCCACAACGTACAATTGCTCTTATGCTCATATCACATACAAATCACTAAGAGTGGTTTAACAAGTGGTCGATATGAAGCATAAGAAGAGGAAGAAGACTAGCGCAAAGTGTTATCAACTTTACTAGTGATGACCCCTGTTATCTTCTCTCTTTTCCATTAATTTTGCCTGTTGTTATAATGTATTCTAACACCTACCTTCACATTACATTCCCCCAAAACAATGACTTCTTTCTTCATGTTTGTCGTAAGGTTCCTTTCTTCATTGAAATCTCTCAGCACACCTACACTAATTTTTGTTGTTGTCAGTCCATGGGGTTCTTAACATTCTTAACCTCTTGTTTACCAACTACTTGAGGGTGACGTAGTAGGTGGGTGTCTGCTGTATCCCAACTACGAGACATTCACGTAGTAAACTCATCAGCAAAATATGTGTAGTAAATGGGGAACCACCTCTACAATAGACTATCTATAGCATTTGGGACATCTTCCCTTATATAAAACATTGTCATTGGTCAATTTTTGCGCCTCATGAAGGTTATTTATATCTTTGAAAGAGTGTTTCTCTTTGTCAAAAATTGTTCAAGCAAAATGGAGTGTAGAAAATCTTCCAGAACGATTACACCAACAGAAAAAGCTTTGACGTTGTTGTCATATGGTGCTGACAACATATTTAACGATGAAGATAGCGGAGATGATGATATATTCTCATTAAGTGAATCTGTTCACTCAGATTCTGAAAATTCTGTACAAGTGAGAGTCATTGATGACGAAAATAGTGATACTGACGAGAATGTGATTTACGTCCAAGCAAGCGTTCTAGAACTGACCCTGTCGCAAGTAATAGTACTGAGCAAATATCAAGTACTACTAGTACATGGAGCAGTACAAACACAAATTTTTATTATCAAAACATACACATACATATTTTATTTCAAAATACGATATTTCAAACAAATATTCCAAAAATAACAGAGTTATTACATTTTCAAATAAGTTGGTAGAAATGCAGAAAATGCTTGGGATGCTCTGTGCGGTTCGACCTATAACCTCAGGTAAACAAGGGGTTAAGATAAAACCATATCTCAGTGGCCTTAATATTTGTTCTTCCCGTTTCTTCAACTATTGGCTGCATGCAAACAATAAAGAAAATGTAGACAGTTATGGGGCACATAAATGACAAATAATTTAACAAAACTTTATTTTTATGAAACTTGTTAAACTCTCCTTGCAGTACCATCAATAATTCAGTTCTTAATCTCAACTCATATTCATCACTTGTTTTACAAGCATCAATTCAAATAGGTCTTGATCCTTTGTACAACTCTACAAAATCTTAATCCGGCACTGCATGATTGTTTGTATACCCATATTCTAAATAATAATTCTTTGTTTCAGTGTATCAAAACTCAGTGGCTTGATGCTGCAACACAAGATGGCTCTGTACTCTGTCAGAGATGTTCAAAAAAGGCAACTCTTGTACAGTTGAGAAATACAGACAGAGAAGTATGTCTGTGATATGTCTATTTTCTTATATTAGTCATCATTGTGTTCCATGTTTATTGATCATACCAGTATTATCATACTTTAGCCAAGTGCAGAAGAGAGTATAGAAATCCACTAAAAGTCATATATTTAGACAGGAATTTGAAAGCTTCATATAGAAAACTATTTTGACCTGATAGTATATTTGAATTCTGCTTTGTTTTCTCTGGAAATGACATTTGTTATGCTGTGTCACAGTTTGTAGTGAGACTCTGATATCTTTGCGTTTTGGATCAACACAACCTTTTTTCAGCACTGCTTATTTCGAACCAGGTTTGCCTTCTCCTGTCAATTCCTACTTACCAAGGCAAACTGCAACCTAATGCTAGGATCACCACTTGTCGTATCTTCTTCTTGGAATGCTCCACGACGACCACTTGTTAACCACTCTGTAATTTGTATGTGATCTGAGTCTAAGAGAGATTGTACGTTGTGCCAGTTAAGCGCCTACAAGTAGGCCAGCACATCTGATTTCTGCGATGCTTTTTCTTCTTCTTCGCGTTCGTTCTTTACAACCAATTTTAATCACTATTTGTGATATGTTTGATCATTGCCAAGAACGTGTATACGTTGCACATTGGTTTGGTAGGCCCCTAAAGACATAGACTTCTGCACATTTAGGACATGTGCTTCCGATTTCAGCCAAACCTCCTTAGTCGCCTCTTACGACATGTGTGGCAGGTAACAGTGGTTCTATTCTTTACACCCCAAATTTGGGCCATGGTAACCACTCGGGCGGCGATGCTTTTTATTTACTAAGGTAGCTTCTCTAGGACCTACAACAGTCGCCTTGTAGGTCGCAATGGTACTATTCTTTGCTTCCCTTGCGGGCCCTGGCACCATACAGGCGACTTGTGGTATAGTGTCTTGTTCAGCTCGGTTTTTTTCTGATCTTGACTTCTCACATTCACTGCATCTTAGACCCCAATGTTATAACAGCGACGGATACTATGGTCTGTCTCGTAGCGAACAAGTCGCCATACTTCGCCTCCGTACCAACCACAACAAACTACTCTCCCATATGTACAACAAATTCAAAATAGGCACAACTAGCCTGTGCCCATGCAAAAAGGTGGACATGACGGCAGAACACGTTCTGCAGGATTGTCAACAGATAGCAGGTTTAAGAAACGAAACCTGGCCACAAAACACAGAGATTCGCGAAAAGCTGTACGGAGGAACGGAGTCCCTTAAAACCACGGTAAAATTCATGCTAAAAGTTGGTTCATCAGTCTAGGCCAGGATCGCGCGTGGAAGAGAGAGACCCCAATGTTATTTAATAACACAAAAAAAAAGATTAAAATCCTTAAACAATTAAAAAAGTATAATATAAAATTGAGAGTGGTAAAAAAGAATTACACATATTCAACACTTGTGTGAAGTGGAAACAGTCATTGGACAAGAATGTGTTCAAATATTGAGGATGTATAATCAAATTTTGAAAGACTATATTAGAAGGTAGGCAGGATGGAGGAAGACACTGCTGGGACAGACAGTATTTGAGATCCATTGCAGACAACCATTGGAGTCTGCATATAAACCGAATCTGAACTTAATTCTACAGCTGTTAAGTGATTAAAAAGCTAACTAGACAGATTGCTACTATATTCTACAGCTGTTGAAAGACTACAAAATAATGGGACTTTGATACTATATTCTACAGCTATTTAATTTCTTCAGAATAATGGGACATTCTTTTATATTCTACAGCTGTTTAAAGGCAACAAAATAATGGGACATTCTGTTATATTATACAGCTGTTTAAAGGCCACAAATTAGTGATACCGCTTGCTACAATATTCTACGTGTTTAAAGACTTCAGAATAATGGAACATTGCAACAATATTCTACAGCTGTTTAAAGACTTCAGAATAATGGAACATTGCAACAATATTCTACAGCTGTTTAAAGACTTCAGAATAATGGAACATTGCAACAATATTCTACAGCTGTTTAAAGACTTCAGAATAATGGAACATTGCCAATTTACAGCTGTTTAAGACAGAATAATGAACATGCAACAATATTTTACAGCTGTTTAAAGACTTCAGAATAATGGAACATTGCAACAATATTCTACAGCTGTTTAAAGACTTCAGAATAATGGAACATTGCAACAATATTCTACAGCTGTTTAAAGACTTCAGAATAATGGAACATTGCAACAATATTCTACAGCTGTTTAAAGACTTCAGAATAATGGAACATTGCAACAATATTCTACAGCTGTTTAAAAAAAGGGGGTCTCTGTGGTTAAGCCCTTTGCCTTGTGAGTCGAAGGTCGTGGGTTCGAGTCTGGACCGCACTATTCTGTTCACGAGTGCAGTTTTTGTCCAGAGACCCTAGGATTGTTTTGGGGCTACGGAGTTTGTGCTTGTGCAATACTCTCGGGAGGTGGTGTGCCATTTCTGCGGAGAGGGACCGAGCCGTATTGGGTAAAACCCAGTGCAATGAAGTCAATCCTTCAGCGTTAAAACTCGTTTTTTCAAACAGCTGTTTAAGGGCCGTAACATAATAAGAATGATTGCTACTATTAGTGTAGAGTGCATGTATATTCCAAAGCTGTTGCATGGTAATACTAATGTACATATGAAAGTTATTCATTTACACATTTATTTATTGTTTCATAACTGTTACCCTTACATAGCTCCCATTTTACATTGTTTGAATGTGATTCTCACTCTATCTATTAATCACATTATATTACCCTATTTGTATACATTTGTAGTACATTAATTAGATGTTATATTAGTTAATGTTATTTATGTCAGTTTATTTGATATGGTGAGCTTGTAGCAGAGCAGGTAGAACATTGACCTCTAAAGAGAACACATGTTCAATGTCTGATAAAGTCAGTATTTTTCTTGCACACTGTCTGGTGACATCACATGCATTTATCATTTTTTTCTTATAAAAATCCCACTAGCCACCCCCGTAACCAAGTGCCGCAGTAGTATAGTTGTTAGTTAACTCGCTTCATAGGCTAGTGGTCCAGGTTCAATTGCACAGTAGACTCTGAATATTTTTCTGACCTTAACGGCTCTCAGGTCGACCCAGTCTCATTTGGGTACCAGGAAAAGCACAAGGGAGGAAAGGACAAACAGGCTTAATATTGACCACATCACCGATCGTGTGCCAATGGTCAACAAAAAATACAGGCCTAACACCATATTACCCAATATACCTCTAGGTATGAAAAAGGAGTTCCTTTACCCCCATAACCTCGCCTGAGTGGTTACCGGGGCCCAAATTGGTCGTAAAGAATGAACGCAAAGAAGAAGAAGAGAAGACCCCCCATAACCTGAAATCTGCTGTAATGAGAGTTGTATTTATTTATATTGAAATGTTCTGAAGCACTGCTATTCTTCTCTTCTGCATTCGCCTGCGGTGAATTCGGGCATTAGCCATTATGCCTGGTATAGCGCTTCTGACTGATTTTTGCGTGAAAGCCTGTTTTACCATTTGACTGGTGTCCTTGCCATGCAGGCGGCCTTCACCGACTTCAGAGGTAAGCACTGCTATAATGTCATAGCTCTGCACAAGACAAGAAAATAGATGAGGTGATAGCATAGATACTCCCTGTTAGGGATTCTCTTTGAAGCTATTGTAGCCTGAGAATTAACACCCTCCCCGTCCCCAATCTGACTGACTGTCACCACAAAGTGTGCATGTTGAATTTTATATTCCAGCCTTGAAAGAAAAAACCATATTTGAATTCTGAAGGACAGGTTTCCTAACCACTCAGCCTCCTGTTTCTCAAATAAATTGAATAAGAATGCATAATCTTTGTTGCTTAATATTTCATCTCATAGGTTTGCGAGGACAAAATAGTATCAGATGAACATTCATTATCTGTGAGAAGTATAGATGACAGTGGTGAGGTATGGACATTAGAACAAAAAGATGGCATACCTCTACAAGAGTGGGTTAATGCAAACATCTGTGAAAACTTTGTTTTAAAGTTAATATCAGGCACTGACACATGTTTGACTGGGAATACACTGACATTAGATAGTTTAGGTTTGACCAGCAGTTTGATGGAACATGCAAGTATCCCTCACAACAGTGGCTCATTATCCCCAGTAAAACAGGAGTGTTACTCACAGAAGACTATCATGAGATATATTGTGAATAAATCCAGTTCAGAAACTGTCATTAGTGATTCAAACTTTCCTGATAATTCTGGAGGAGATCCAGTTCAAAATAACATGCTTGGATCCCCAGATCTAAATTTAAAGGCTCTGCTTCAGATGCTAGAGAAAAATTCTTTACCGTCTCTTGGAGAAAGTTCAGAAAGTAATGAAACAAGTCACAGTTCAGAAAGTTACAACTGCCCTGACAATAGCTACAAAGAAGAAATTCAGTAGTTTGAAAAGTCACAGAATGGCTGTGACAATGATGGAATAGAAATGGATAGTCCCATGATGACTGGGAAACAGTTGTGTGAAGATTTAGGAGTTGTAGAAGATTGGCTTCCAATTGGGATAGTTCAGAATGGATCATTCCTACACAGCAAAGAAAAGCTTCCAATGGTGCAAGCTATGCCATTTGAAGGTTATCTCCCAAACTCAGATGTTACGTCCACTAATGATTACATTTGCATGAATAGTATGACAGCTCAGAGCAGGAGCTTAAATGAAGTGGATAAAGTTGGTGTTGAATCTGTTCCCCATGTATGGTTCTCACAAGCTCACAGAGATTTTTCACACAATAACAACCCAAGACCTCGAAGGGGACGTAAGCGTAAACCATTGCTAAGACACTATCAATCTGAGGTTTTCATGCGGCCATACATGAAACGAGAACATAGCCCACAGCTTCAACTGGTAAAATTGTTCCAAAGAGCTCAAAATAGAAGAGAAGAAGAGGAGAAAGCAGTAGCTGCTGCTGTAAGCCATGAAGAGAAAATTCATCATAAAACCGAGGTAGGAAAAAGAAATGTTGAAGATCAAGAGCTTGCATTTATGAAAACAGTTGATATGCCCAGTGGGAAAAGGGTTGAAGATATATATGTTGTTCCATCTGTTTGGATCAGCAATGAAAGAAAAACTACAGGCAGACCTATCTGTACAAGAGAAGCAATGAACTTCTCAGGTGCTGACTTTTGTAATTTGTTTCCAGTGGAAGGAAGCCAAAGAGTTCCTCTCCCAGTTTATTCTCATGGAAGTCAGACCGTTTTTAAACACCTACCAAACTCCATATTGGAGACAGGTTCAAGGGTCAGTTAACGGTTGTCAACACCCTCCACCACCTTCATTTCCAAACCCATCTAGAAAGACTTTCCACTCTACATCAATCTCAAACACCCATTCATTTAAACCTACTCAGAACTTATATAAGGTAATCAGAGGTCATATCATTACTACACTAAACGCACCAAAATTAGAACCTGTCCCATCTTTGAAAGATTTATGTAAATCTGCTCTGAGGCTTGAAGCAATGGCTGCTATTACTCAAATGAGGGAAAATAACAGATCTTTATCTAACAATGAAAATAGTGAGATGATACATCATTCTGTACTGGAGCAGAATGATGCACCCAGAGATACAAGCTCAGAAATCAAGACACCTAAAGAGTTCTTAGATATGTTAGGAGCTACAACACATCAAGAGATGAAGCTGCCAGATATGGAAAATGAAACTGAATGCTTAGACAGTGACAATAGGAAAGACACTAAAGACACATGTGTAAGCTCAGCAGATTCAACTAATGTGGAAATAGGTCAGTTTGACTTATATAGCAAAACAGAGATGTTAAGTGACAACGAGGAGATGTTGCCAGAAAATCCATTGTTTTCTGAGGACATTAAAAAAACTGAGGACGTGAACAATATCACAGAGGACCAAAATTCTTGTGAAAGCTTACAAGGTTCAGTTTCTTGTGAACTTGTGCAGGATTCAATTTCATGTGAAAGTATACACAGTTCAAATTCTTGTGGACACTTGCAAACAAAGATTTGTGAGTGTAATAACACCAACAATCAATTTCAAGACCACTCTGATGTTTATTCGGCATCAGGAACATCACATGTCCAGGAGAGTTTTAAATGCCTCTATTCTACTGTCAACTCCAGTTCCAGTCTCAAAGACAGTAGCAATGACTATGTGATTCCTATAGTCAGCTACAGACTTGCAGATACAGTCAAGAGTAGTTACATGAGCAACTCCAAACCTGATGACCTTAACTTAGACTGCCACCTTTCCAGGGATGATAGTGAACAAAAACTATATGGTATGGGGTCATTCAGCATTCCCATTCGTGGTTCCAGCTCCTATACTATCCTAGATGATCCATATTGCGAGGACACTTTTGAGAGTAACTTAATGAATCTTCCAAATTTGATCTCAGTTACAAAACAAATTAGAAGTTTGTCTTCAATTGAACCACTCAACAAACCCCTGGCTAATCTAACAGCTACTTTAAACTTGTTATGCAATGCTGAAAAAACATTGTGTAGTTCTAATTTTGTCATGTACAAACAAGTGAAATCTGAGACTAAATCTAAGTTAGGTCGTTTGAACTTGTGTATTTGTAAACTTGGAGATTTAATTGTTACAGTTGGTGGCACTTTGCAGGAATGGATTAAAGAAACAAGCAGTCGATGCTTTAAGACAATGGGAGTTCTTGCTGATCTATATAATTCAAACATTGTTGCACTTATTGAACTTATCACACCTTATTTTCATCATATCTGTGAGCTAATTGCTTCTTGTCATTCTGAAACTGTGCCATGGAATAAACAAGAACCATCAATTCATGACCGGTCCAGAAATTTGGCAGACCGCTTATCTTTGACCAGTTGGCTAGACTCTAATGTTGTAGATAACACATTATCATGCAGACCAGATACCCACAGCTCTTTATCTTATGCAGAAAAGGAGCAGCATGTGTCCCCAAAGAATTACACCAGTCAAGAATGTGATCATTTAATGCCCACAAAGGAAAGCAGTAGCACATCCATATCTGGTCTTCAAAGTATCAAAGTATCACCCAAATTGAAAGGTCTGTCCAATGTTAAAAGGGGAAGACCACAGACCTCCAGGAATTGGCAAAGACGGACTCGAGTTAACCACTTGAAAGATAAATCAAAACAGATGCAGAGTCCAGCGGATCCAGAAAAATCCAGGTAAAAGCTCCAACCCAAAGTTTGGGGATGATATGACTGGTCAGTCTAGCATCCTTCTTCCAAATGCTGTTCTCATGAAAATGTCAACAGACCGTATCTGGAGTGAAGGAAGTAAAACCGACATTCGGGAGCCTCAAACAATTGTCTCTCACTTGATCCCTGGTAATGTGAACAATGATCCAGTCACTTTTGGAAAAACTGATCAGCAGGTGGTGCAGATCCCTACCAGTACTACAACCTGGCTCATGCCATCAGGTTCAATAGATTGCAATAGTATTCCTGTGCAATTGAGTATTTCTGAGGAGAGTGGTGAAACCACATTGTCCTACTTGACCCGAGCTAACTAGTGTCATTGATGGTAAGTATTATTTGTATTAATTTCCCTTAACATTCAGAAACATCCTGTGGTGTGTTGGCGCTTATGTTAATTTTTGGTGTTAAGTTGTTTCTCATGTTATTTTCCATATCATGCAAAGATGTATCTCGCGGGCATTCAGAAAGTAATGCATCATTTTTTATTTCTTAGTGATGAATGAAGATAGAGATTAAATTTGGTACACTTCAAATTTGGAATGTGTAGGGAATGCTAACCCGAAACAAATGCTTGCAGAAAACGGATGCATCAGGCCGTAGGCGACAACATGGTGCAACGACCCCTCACAATGAGGAATGGGATACTGGATTCTACAGTGCCAATCTGCCTCTGAGATTTAGCCACGGTAGAATGTCAGACCCACCATCACGAGGTGGCCCACTTGATGCAGACTTGACAAGAAAGAGGTGGCCCACTTACACTAGTGTCCAAGACAAACTGTATGGCATGGCTGATAATCTGAGACAGACGGCTGCCTTTATTAGAGAATCTGAAATCCCAATCAAGTGAGAATGCAGAAGAAGAAGAAATTTGGAATGTCTGTACAAAATTGCAATCCTACTGATGCACATAGTTTTCTTCTTTATACCTCTTCCCATTCCCAGGCTTGTGTTGACTCTTTACCATTCTCTCAACTCTTGCGCCTTGTCGCCTCTGTAGCGAGACGTACGATTTTCGATAGAGCTCACGAGATGCTGGATTTCTTTAGTGGCGCTTATACCGGATAAGGTGCTTGCTTCTGCGATGCGGCGCGTTCAGCAAATTTCTCACCAGGAGGCTCTCTCTAACCAGCTTAAAACTTCCAATTCTGACAGGGTGAAACTTGTCTTAACTTTCCACCCTCATAGTTCCTTTGTGAAGAAAGTCTTATTCCGTCATCTCTCCATTCTTCAGTCTGATCCTGAGACACGTTCAATCTTCCAACACTATCCTTTGGTGGCATACAGACGGGACAGAAGCCTTAAGGATATGTTGGTTCAGTCGCCTCAAGCCTAATATCCAGTCATTTTGGCACCATCCAGTGTGGCCGTTGGCGCTGCAACACTTGTGCTTATGTAATACAGACCCGCACGGTGTCTTTTCAAAAGCCACGTTCGTTTTGAAGACAGTTTCCGTGCGAGTCCCGTAATATTATCTATGCCATTATCTGCAAGCGGTGCAACAAGGCCTATATTGGGAAACCGGCAGAACTCAGTGACCGATTCGCCCAACACTTGCGCCATATACGCCAATGCTCTGTGACCCCTGTAGCTACCCATTTCAATGATACTGGCCATTCAGGAGCTTGCGATGTCAGGTCACAGCCATCCGATCATGTTCCTCTGATGATCGTGTCGATTTGCTCTGGAGAATTGGTTGATTTCTTTGTATGGTACCTTGCGACCATGCGGGCTCAACGTATTACATTCTTATGCTTCTTAGTACTTTCTCTTCCCATGCTTTGTAATCTATATGGGTATATGTTGCATGTATTCAAGTTATATATTTACTAGATGTTTCATTGTTTCTTTTCTGTTCTATTTCTAGTTTTTATGTGTGTTTTTGTGTTACATTTATTTCGTTATTCGTTTTTATTCCAGATTTTCCTTAGATACGTTTGTATTTGGTCGTCCATTTGTGTTTCATTTTAATTTGTCACTCCTGTTTGTTCGTTTGCTTGATAAAGGCCTTGTTGGTCGAAACGTTGCTGTTTATCATCACTGTTTCTGTATTTTGTAAAACTATAGTACTTTGTTTGTCGTGTTTCGCTACAAAATTGCACTACATTTGAACAGCTATAGTAGTCCATTAAAATGGTGTGTTGAACAACTTGCTCTGAAAACATTGAATTGTGATAGTATTTATGATTTCAGAAAAAGAAACAGTGGTGAACATTCACAAACATTTGTGTGTTGTGTATGGAGGTGGGGCAGTCGATAAAAGCACCATAAACTGCTGGGCTAAGAGAGTTTAAGTTTCAGAAAGTGAAAAGACGGAGCTATATGACCTTCCGAGTTTTGGACGCTCTGCAACAGTTACCCGTCCAGACATGTTGACACATACTGAGGCCATTATTTGTAATGCCAAAGAATGAGACAATCAATTCTGAAGATCACATCAAATCGTTAACAAATCTCAATAAAAGGTTTCGCATAGTTTTGTCTAAAAAGAGTAAAGGAGTACATGACAGATTGGGCTGTACTGTACTCCGTCATCCACCCTCAAACCCTCATCTCGCTTTTTCTGATATTAATCTTTTGGTCCACTTAAAGTTTACTTTGTGAGACAAGGTTTGATGAAGATGAGGGTGTGATTAAAGCAGTGAAGAAATAGCTACATATGCAGGACAAAACTTGGTACAATTAATTCATGCATTCACATATTTCACGCTAGAGCAAGGCTGTGCAATTTAATGGGGATTATGTGAACAAATAATTATGTTTAGAGGACATGTTCATGCATATCATTTGTAAATTTCATTCATTTTGAATAAATAAAAGTAAAGTAAAGGAACCCTTTCATACCTCGTGGTATATAGGTCAATACAGTGTTAGGCCTGTATTTTTCATTGACCGTCGGCACATGATGGGTGATGTGGTCAGCATCATGCCGGCCGCCTTTACTTTCCCAGAGCATGTCTGGTACCCAGTTAAGGCTGGGTTGACCTGAGAGCCGTCGCGGTCGGGAAAAATTCCACACGCATTGCGGAGCTGAACCTAGACCACCAGCACCAGAGTTTTGAATAAATAGTTTCCTAAAAAATATGGTACATTACTTTCTGAACGCCCCTCGTACATTCTTCTTTCTTCTTCACCTTTCAACTCCCAACAGAGCTTAGATCTTCAACAAACTTCTTTCAGCTCTTCCTCTCTCCTGCCATCCCTTCCAATTCTTTCCATGTTTTACCTATCCTTTAAATATCAGCCTCCAGCTCTCTTCTCCAGGTCTGTCTAGACCTTCCCTACTCCTCTTTCCCTGTGGGTTCCAAAACAGTGCCTGTCTTGCAATGTTTCCCGGTCGATTTTCTCAATGTATGTCCTATCCATTGCCAGTGTCTCTTCCTTAGTTCTTTCTCTACTGGTATCTGCTTAGTTCTTTCTCTGAGTTCCTTGTTCGTAATTTTATCATACCATCTCAGTCCCTCTATTCTACGTAAGCATCCATTTATGAAGGTTTGTAGTTTTCTGGTGGTTTCTTTTGTTGTCTTCCATGTTTCCTAGCCATAGAACAGCACTGACTTCACATTTCTTCTTCTTCTTTGCGTTCGTTCTTTACGACCAATTCTAATCACTCTTTGTAATATGTTTGATCTTTGCTAAGAACGTGTATACGTTGCACACTGGTTTGTAGGCCCCTAAACGCATAGACTTCTACACGTTTAGACACATGCATCCGATTTCAGCCAAACCTCCTTAGTCGCCTCTTATGACATGCGTGGCAGGTAACAGTGGTTCTATTCTTTACACCAAATTTGGGCCCTGTAACCACTCGGCGACTTCACATTTGATTGAAAGATTCTCAGCTTCCTCGTACATTGCTCTTGTATAAATCCCAGGGTAAAAACAATAACTGAACAAGCACTTTTAGATTGGTGAATTCTGGAAACAGCAATTTTATGATTGCGATTTGTCTGACCAATGTTTAGAGATTAAATAACTGTATCAGTGGACCGCATTCTATGATTTTGTTTGTGATGCATTATGTTATTTTTCTTCTTCTTGCTTTAGTTATGAATTCAGGCATAGCCTTGGTGCCTAATATGGAACTTCTGACTGATATTTGCGTGAAGGCCTTCTTACCTTATTATCAGTGTCCAGTGCCATTTAGTTTTACCGTATCCAACTTCAGAGGTGTGCATTATGCTGAAAACCTAACAATGCACAATATATGAGAGAGAGAGAGGGTTGGTGTACTCTTAAGCTTTCCAAAGAAGCACTAATAAACAGATTTACTCAATATCAAGTATTCTATACAAAGATAGCATGTCTGAAGATATAATACATCCTTTATTCACTATAATAAACATTAGTTTGTAATACTTCATAGTTGGACCTGCTCAAAACGTAGACTTTCAAATTTATCATATTTGGATACAAACATTTTACTATTGTAGAAGTGCAGGGATAGTACCATAACAGTGCACATGACAATTGTGGGGCATGCTTGGTGATGAGATTAAAAGTAGACACTGTCTTTCTATATGGTAGCAAGGCAAGATGAGATTTGATAGACTACGTCTTGGTTGACAAGATAGTGTATATGTGCAAATGTTGTCTGTTACTATTTAGGCGTCACTCTTGTGTTGCTGAGGCCCGCAAGAGGAGCAAAGAATAGTAACACTGCGACCTTAAAGGCATGCCGTAAGAGGCAACTGAGGTAGGACCTAGGAAAGCTACCCTAGTAAATAAAAAGCAACACAGAAATCGGATGTGCTGGCCTACTTGTAGGTGCATAACTGTCAGAACATACGATCACTCTTAGGCTCAGATCACAGACAAAGCACAAAGAGTGGTCGATATGGAGCAGAAGAAGAAGAAGACTAGGCATTGTCTGTCAACACTTGCTCCCAAATGTCAGTACAATGTATTACAGTCATTCTTGAACATCTTCAGATACTGACATAAACAATGTTGGAGATATAAAAGACACAAGTGACGAGTGCAGTCCAAGCAAAAAATTGAAGTTTGAATGTGATGATGGTAAGCATAATTTATATTTGTCTGCAGTTTCAATGGGAAAAAAACCCTCTGTGTCCTTGTTTTCTAGATTTTAATTATAATTGCAAAATGTTATTGAGTTACAAAATGAAAGGAAGATTGAATGAAGTGAATAAATCTTATCTTATCTTAACCACATTTGCCGTGAAGCGTCGTGGGAGAGTTAGTTTCCTATCTTGTGCCAGGTGTGTTGCGCTTGACGTTGTCAGTCCATGCTTTGCAGGGACTCTGAGATGTTATCTATCCATCTTGTTCTTGGCCTGCCTCGTGCTCTGCGCCCTGAGTGTCGATTATTATAGGCACGTGATGGTAGTAAATGTGGTTCCATTCTCATTAAATGGCAGAACCACTTGAATCTTTGCTTCTCGATGTACTGTATGCATGGTATAGTACCAACGATGCTTCTGATATTCTTGTTTCTCACTCTATCTCGCCTTGTAACGTTGACAGCTTTTCGTAGACATCTCATTTCACATGTTGTAATCTTTCTTTCTTGTGTCTTAGTCAGGGGCCATGTTTGGCACTGATAGCAGAGAGTTGGAATAAATATGCAGTTTATCAGTTGTCGTTTGACTGCCATGTTAATGCTTGGATGTTTTAATAGTGGTGACAGTTGGTATGTCACTGCGTTTGCCTTCTGGCATCTGGTCTCGATTTCTCTGTCCATCTTTCCATCTGCTGTGAATATACTCCGAGATATTTGAATTCTGGAGTCTGTTGTATTTTGACATTATTCACGTGTATATTTGGTTGACCTGTTGACCTACTTATTGTCATGACTTCTGTTTTGGAGGTGTTAATTTTCATGTCATATTTTTGCATGTGGCTTGCAGGGCATTTATGTGTTGTTGAAGTTTGTGTTCGTTGTTGTAAATTATACTCTGATCATCTGCAAAGAGTAGTTCGTTTATTAAATTGTAGTTGTTATAGAGGTTGTTATCTGTCTTGGTTTCTTGCGTTATCCTGTCAATGTAAATATTGAAAAGTATAGGCGAAAGCACACATCCCTGCCTTACTCCTGATGATAATTCAAATTCATCTGTCAGGCCGTCGCTTGTTCGTACTACGCTTGAGCATTTTGGTATAGCGCTCTAATATTGTCTAATAGTTGGCCCTGAATTCCATATTCACTTAGTATGGTCCATAGTTTGTTTCTGTTTATCCTATCAAAGGCTTTTTCTTGGTCTATGAATGCTAAGTTGAGCTGTTTGTCATATTCTATGGTGTTTTCGCTGAGTTGCCTTAGTGTGAACAGGGCATCAGTGCAACTCTTTCCCTTTCTGAACCCAAATTGAGCGATGTTCAGCTGTGGTTCTATTATAGGTTTGATTCTAGATTCCAAAATTTTAGCATATAATTTCCCAACATGACTTAATAATGATATGCCTCTGTATGTATTGCATTCTCTTTTGTTGCCCTTTTTTTCCATATTGGTATTATGATGGCTTTCTGCCAATCTTTGGGGACTTCTCTTTCTGTCCAGGCTGACTTGAAGATTCTATGAATCCATTGTATTCCTGTTTCTCCGCATGCCTTGATTGCTTCATTGGTTATACCGTCTATGCCTGCTGTCTTGTAACGTGGACTCTTCTTCACAACTTCTTCTATTTCTTGGATGAGTATATTTGGTTCTTCTATGCTTGTGTTATTTTAAATCTATTCGCAGTTGATGTTGGTGGTTGGTTAAGTAGTTCTTGGAAGTATTCTTTCCATCTGTTCTTCCTTCCGTTTGTATTAAATATCGTGTACCGTTTTATCATTAATAATGTCAGTGGGGTTGAAACTTTCGTCTCTTATCCTCATGGAAAGTGAATAAATACTGATATAAAATTTGTACTGAAGTAAGAATTTAAAAAGAATGAAAATTTTCTTGTCAGATACCATAAGAAATGAGGAGCTTTTGAAACGAACGGACTGTGCATCTTTGGAGATCATCATTAAAAGACGAAGATGGAGGTGGATTGGGCATGTATGTCATATGCCTGTGGAGACATTGGCTAGGACAGCTTTCAGATGGACAGCGGATGTGAAGAGAAGGCCTGGATATCCAAAGGAAACATGGAGAGTTGAAGGAGTGTGGCCTGGAGTGTGAGACAGTTGGTAGAAACGCAGCAGAACGGCAACAGTGGAAGTCTCTTGTGGAAGCCTTATGTCAATCGGGACACAAAAGGATACAAATAGGAAGTGTTGGAGATAACAAGAGATAAAGATGTAGTTAAATGTGTATGATTTGGTCAACTGAGGCATTTTGTCTTCTGAATTGGGAAAATAGCCTGAAGAATAGTGGCGGTTAGCTGAGGTGTACAGAGTAATGGGATCACTGTTTTATGGATTATCCTTTAGTCTCTAGTAATAATACTAATACTTGTAGTAGTAATAGTAAATACTAATCCTTTAAGCTCCCTTTGGAGCATAGGTCCTCAACAAATGTTACCCTTTTGGTTTTTGTCCCGCACCTTCTTTTCCAATTATTCCATGTCTTCTCAATATCCATTTCCACATCTATTCTACATGTTTTTTTGGTATTTCTCTTGTTTTTTTCTTTACAGATTCTAGAAAAAAACCTGAAATTTTATACTATTTCTTCATCTTCTTAATGTATGTCCCATTATTTCCTATCATCGTTCCTTACTTTCATTTCACTGGTGCATATTTGGTTTTATTCAATGAATAGTCTATCTCACCAGTATACTTGACTAACCATTTCAACCCTTCTATTCTGTGCAAGAACCTATTTTTTTTTAACCTGTATCTATTGTTCTTAGTTAATTTTTCTTGTGTTCGCCGCTATGAACTTGGGCGTAGTGTGGGCGCCAGTTAGGACGCTTCTGACTGATGTTTGCGTGAAGGCCTGCTTGCCTTATTATCAATGTCCCCCACCGTACAGGCATGCCTCCTCCAACTTCAGAGGTTCTTAGTTGTTGTTGTTATCCATGTTTTTGAGCCACACTTTTCCGCCCGAGTGGTTGCCGGGCCCAAATTTGGGGTGTAAAGAATACAACCACTGTTACCTGCCATGCATGTCGTAAGAGGCGACTAAGGAGGTTTGGCTGAAATTGGATGCACATGTCCTAAACGTGTAGAAGTCTATGCGTTTAGGGGCCTACCAAACCAATGTGCAACGTATACACGTTCTTGGCAAAGATCAAACATATCACAAAGAGTGATTCAAATTGGTCGAAAGAACGAAGGCAAAGAAGAAGAAGAAGAAGAGCCACACTTAAAAATTGCTTTAAACACTTGTCTGTTGTATTTGTTCTCTTATCCATCTACCATCTGCTGACATTGATAGGCTTATCACCAAACTTCTTACTCATCCTTTTTACCACATGACACTATATATGGTTATACTTACTACTTAAGTAAGCCAGCTCATTTTTACATGAAATACATTTGTGTAACTATGATAATAAGCTGACGATTTGGTTGTTAGTTTTTTTTTAAATTTGATTTTTATGGATGAATTTACTAGTCATATGCACAACCTACTTAATTTGTCTTTAGAAAATTTTTTGTTTGGAGTAGTCAGTCCATCACGTTACTGATTCTTAATACCAGACTTTGATATTCATACTAGCATTATATTTGATTAAGGAACTTAATTTTTGTTTATATTTATTTTTGTTCGACATTATTTAGAAGATAGTAAAGTTATCCATAATTGATACGATCGCCCGAGTGGTTACCGGGCCCAAATTTGGGGTGTAAAGAATAGAACCACTGTTACCTTCACGCATGTCGTAAGAGGCGACTAAGGAGGTTTGACTGAAATCGGATGCATGTGTCCTAAACATGTAGAAGTCTTATGCGTTTAGGGGCCTACCAAACCAATGTGCAACGATACACGTTCTTGGCAAAGATCAAACATATCACAAAGTGATTAAAATTGGTCGTAAAGAACAATGCAAAGAAGAAGAAGATTGATACGATATTGTATGTCCATGTCGCTTAGATAATTGTTGTTGAACATCATTTAGATATTCTTGTGTTTGCACTTAATAGTAAACCTCCATTGGCTCTCTGGGACTTCATTTACTGGGGCTGTTGTTGTATCTGACTCACAGTCGATGCTTCACAAGATCCAGAAGGGTAGGTTTCGGTATGAGTGGATGTCATCTATAGAAGTTTCTAACCTCCAGAGGCTTTTGTGGATATACTGTCTTGGGCATGCGGGTGTTTACGGTAATGATAGAGCAGATAGGCTTACATCAACAACATCGATTGTTGGGGAGCTGAAGATGGATAAGGGGGATGTTCTTTGGTCTCTTTGCGACTGTCTGTTGGATGAGGACACTAATATCGATGTTGAACCGATCAAGCGATTTAGGCAGTTTGGAGTTACCGTTGTACAAGTAGAACTGGATGTCTGAGGAGCAGAGTGAGGAGTGTGTTTAATCAGTGAGCCACGGGAACCATCAGTATGTATACTCTTCGATATCTGGTGGGGAGACTGAGCACCTATGGGTCTGCCCGGAGTGAAATGACGTCAGTTTAGTAACCAATAACCAATTGAACTACTATAAGTTTATGATTATGGTAATCATGTAACTCATGTGCTGTCTCGTCAGCTAATAATTTATTTACTTGTTCTCTTACTGTTTAGATACCCACATGAATGGTAATGCCTACTCAAACATTGTGGTAGCTTTGCCTGAAGGTATCAACATTGTTGTCAGTAATGCATCCAGTCATAATGGAACATCCTCTTCTGCATGTACTGCAAACACAATGCCACTTCATGAGTCATCTGTCGAGGGTCTCAACATATGCTCTGCAGATCTTCAAAGCTTTCAGAATATATTTTTCATACACAATTCAGAGCATTCAGATGACTACTTGCAGTTGGATCCTCATCAGTTGTCTGCTGCTCTGCTTAACACTTTTAAGGGCAGCAAAGATATGCACGATCAGTTTGAGATAGCATTATTGCAAGGTAGTCAAAGTGCTACACTTATTGAGAATGTTAAAGAAGAAGTTGAAGAGTCAGTCTTGGATTTAGACCAGCATTTAAATGATTTTAGTCATGTTGCAAGTATGAGTAATGGGTTTACTTGTGCTGTGTCTTATAATGAAGATACTGATAGTCTTTGATATACCTGTATTGATATTAGACAATTCCCTTTATGTCAGATCTAGTTCTTCTTCTACTGTCATCCACTAAATTTAGATTGAAGGAAAATCGTAGCATATCCTTTACAGGATATAACCATCAACCACAGTAAACGAGTCGTTTTTAGGCACCACTTATACATTCAGTAGTTTGCCATTGCTTTCTGAATTGTGAGGTCTATTTTTACCTTTGTAAAAATCCCACGGAACCAATTTGCTTCCAAACTTGCCCACCGTGGAGTTTGAACCAGGTACGCTTGGGTTGTGATTGAGCTCACTACTGCTTAAACTACAGACTCCCATGACTACATTTCCAATTTTCTGATATAATTCACTGTCCTTTTCAGGATTTCAGTTTCCCCGTACTATTTCTCTTCAAAGGCACCCTCCAGTTTTCCTCAGCTCAGTCAATTCAGTGCTCATGCGATATATTTCAGGGTGGTCAAAGCTGACAATGTCAGTTTAAGTTATCATCATCAGTTGCCTTGCCTGCTGGTGTAGGCGATCATGGATCTCCACAAATCTCTGTCCCTGGTATTTGCCATCCCTTAGATGTTGACACTCTTCCGTGCCATGAAGTCAGGCTGTCTAATATGTTTTCTCTCTTTCTTCCTCTTTCTCATCTCCCTTCGATTTTACCAGTTGTCACAAAATGTTCTAAACCTCCCCTTCTCATTACATCTGAAAATGATGACTGCCTCTTTCAGTTTAAGTGGTATCTCCACATCAAAGAATAGATCTCCAATATTTCCTATCCACTGTCAACATGGCATACTCTTGCAGACTGTTATTTATTAAATCTTGAAGTTTCCTTGCACACACAAAATCTTTATTTCTTCCTCTTGAAATGCTACTTTTAGCTAAATTGAAAACGCATCGGTTGAAAGTTTTCAGCATGGATTTAAGGGCCATTTTGCATATATTTATTTTCTTCAAAACATCATCAATGTGTGAGGAAACCTTATTTCAGTTTGCTTTAGTTTATAATTTTAGATGGGAGTTCAGTTTTATTTCTCAGTATTTGCTGTTCTTTCCATAATTATAACTGTGGACCCGTGATCACTGACACCTAGTTGCAGGCACACTTTTCGCCTTGTTACTTTTTCAACATCATTGGTGACTGTAACGAGATCGGGATTGCAAATGTTCCTTCAAGGCTGAGAGTAGCATGAGTAAGGGTCATTGGATTTGTTTAGGATTACTTGGCTGTTTTGCATGACAAAATCCACTTCCTACCATTATCTCTTTGATTAGGTTTGACCTTATTTTGTTAAAGTTAATGTTTCAGTTTGGCAGTAAATAGATGTTACATTTTTTTTCCATTTACCCACTATGAATTTAGGCGTAGATATGGCACCTTTGTTGTATCAATCCTAACATATGCCAGCGAGAGTTGGAAAATGACTAAAGATATAGAAAGCAAGTTGAATGCATTTGAAAATAGATGTCTGCGAAAATAATGAATATAAAATGGAACGAATTCAGGAGAACTGATGAAATCAGAGACATGTCTGGTCAACCACTAGTGACAACTGTTATAAGAAAGAGAAGATGGAGATATGTTGGGCACACCTTGAGGAGAAATGATCAACGAATATCAAAGCAGGCATTGAAGTGGGATGCAAAGGGTTCAAGAAAGAGAGGTCGACCTAAAGAGACCCTGAAATGAACTTTGCTGAGAGAGGCAGGAAATATCGGACTCAGTTCCATGGAGGAGATTGAGCGAGTTGCCCAGGATAGAGCGGTATGGAGAAATTATTGCAGGCCCTATGTAACGATAAGGATGCGAGAGGAATTATTATTATTATTATGGCACCTTTATCTGATTTCTGTGTGACGGCTTGCTTTCCTTATCACCGGAAGCTGTCACTGTTCAGACGAACCTCACTCCGACTTCAGAAGCGATATTACATATAATGAGGTCTCTTCCAGATACTCCCATATTGATATTTATAAGTTCTGTGTCATTTTGTTGGAATCTCTCAGTCTACCATGTTGGAAACATGTTTCTAATAATGGTTGGAACCCACTTTGGTCAGCCTTCTAAGTCTGGTCTAAAGACTTCATATCCTCTCATGATAAATCTATCGTTATTTGTTTTTAGTCACAGATTTTCATTTTAGGGTCGTTAGGATTTTATTGTTGTAGTATATATATATATATGTATACAGAGCTGCAGTGCTCCCAGTACTGCTATATGCCAGTGAGACATGGACTGTTTACACCCGTCATGCTAAGAAGCTGAACCATTTTCACACAAATTGTCTAAGAAAGCTGCTGAAAATCAAGTGGCAAGACAAGATCCCAGATACCACTGTTCTTGACAGAGCTGGTATTCCCAGTATTAACACCATACTTATGAAACACCAACTCGCTGGGCGGACATATCGTCCGCATGCCTGATCACAGGATGCCAAAGATATTATTCTACAGTGAATTGTCGAGTGGCAAACGCTCCGAGAGGGCCAAAGAAGAGATTCAAAGACACGCTTAAGTCCTCTCTAAAATCCTTCGAAATCAAGATTGATACCTGGGAAAAGCTGCACGGGACCGAACATCCTGGCGTTCACTCCTACGAAAGGGTGCAAAATCCTGTGAGGCAGCACGTCAAGCAGCATCAGTACTGCGTAGACAAAAGAGAAAGGCCAGTGCACATGAGTCCCAGACTGTAGCAACAATCTCATGCCCACACTGTCCACGACTCTTCAAGGCACGCATCGGACTGACAAGTCACCTACGTGTCCATTGACTGATATTACATTTTGTTTGTTGGATGAAGTAACTATGTGGTTATAATCTTATTTGATTGACGAACATTATTATATATATATATATAGTGTGCTGTGAAAGAAGTGAAATTCTTCACTTCTGTTGTATCCTTTGCTAGATAAATGTCTTTTGATCGCAACTTGGTTTCTGTGTATTAGCATTGATTTTGTAAAACTACAGTACTTTGTGTTTACCTGTTTTGCCAATCCTACATAGTTTTACTGCAGTCTTCCCTTATATTGATAAATCTATCAGGTGTGCAGCACATGTTTAAGTCATATTTTTTCAGAGACTTTTATAGTTTTTGTCTTCCATGTCTTTTGTTTTTTTGTTTCTCAACTCTTTCGCATTCCACTGCATTAATTAAAACCCATCTTCTGTGGTGTTTGTCGAAACATCCCTGTTTAGCCCAGATAAGTCAGAGTTTGTGGTTTCAGTCGTATCGTGCCTACCTGGCTATGTCCGATAGAAATGATAGCATATGGTTTAGTTTTTGCGGTATAGCATCCGTTGTAATGTCTAGCTTCTATTTCTACTCCACTTGTGCTAAACATCTTTTGAATTCAGTGGTTGAAGTTTCTTTTTTAAATCTTTTTCCTAATGTCTTCATCCCTAAATCAATATTTTTTGCTACTCCAAGAACTCTGCATAAATACTTCATCTCTGTCATGACTAGTTTTTTTTCTGTCTTTTGATATCAATGTCTAGGTAGAACAATGTGAGAAGATAGATCGTGTTGTAATATGCTATTTTAGTGTTCATGATGGCATGCTTGTATTTCAAAATTGATGCAAATTGCTATATGATTTGATTTGCTTTATTGCATCTATGTTGGATTTCATTAGTTATCCTTCCATTTACTGAAAAAAATGCTCCACAGATATATAAAGTCTTTAACTTGATATTTGCCGATGGAGATATTTACAGTGCTTTCCTCTCTAGCAAATGTTATGACATTGGTTTTGTCTTATGTTGATTTTCATGTTGTAGTCATCACATGTTAGCTGGAGTCTGTGAATATGTTGTTGGCGTATCTGTTCTTCTGCTGATGATATAGTTGCCTGATTGTCTGCTGCACAAAAAACAATTCATTTAGAAGTTCCCTAAGGCTGTCCACTTTACTGGCTTTAGCTGTTTTACAGATTTGCAGATTTATTTGTAGATTTAATCTATAATGAAGATTAAGTATAATGACACTTACTGAAATAACTGCTCTCTGTACTGAGACATATGTGATAGTTCGCTTTCAACAGATGGCAATGGGTAGTAATCCATTAATTGTAAATAGTTTTACCTTCAATTCGTCCCAGATCTGATCTTTGTTGACATGAATACATCCCTCTAACATGGTTATTTCTATGATTATATTGGAATATTTTTTTGTTTCTCTTACTTTTAAAGTTCTGTTGATGTTGATCTGTGATTCTATTTTTTGCATTTACAGCCAATATGTTTTATTACCTTTATGTCTCTGTTGGTATGATTACTCATTGAAATAGCAGACAGACAGATGATACAAGTGCTTATTGTGAGGATGTTAGAGATGGTTAATGAGGACTGACTATTTATTTAGCATATGTCTATTCGATGATGACACAGTAATTAATGATGCATATATATATATATATATATATATATATACTGCAACTGAAGGAATTTTGAATCAAACATTGCATGATGCAACTGAGCAATTACAGTCAATTTGGGGGTCTCTGTGGCTGAGTGGTTAAGCCTTTGCCTTGTGAGTCGAAGGTCGTGGGTTCGAATCCGACGCAGTCTTCTGTTCACGAGTGCAGTTTTTCCAGAGACCCTAGGATTGCTGCCGGGAGCTACGGAGTTCGTGCTTTGTGCAATACTCGGCAGGTGGTGTGCCATTTCTGCGGAGAGGGACCGAGCCATATGGGGTAAAACCGTGCAATGAAATCAGTCCTCCGCCTTTGAAACCATTAAACCCTAAAGTCAATTGAGAAACGGGTTAAACCAGTGAACCACATTTAGTATGTATATCCATTAAAACTTAGGAAGTCAGTATAGTTTAGTGGCAGTAAACTGGATTACCTCAGAAGTCTCTTTCTCTCTCTCTCTCTCTCTCTCTCTAGTCTGTGAAACTAGAAAGTTTATGTTTGTCTGTGAGACTAGAAAGTTTATGTTTGTCTGTGAGACTAGAAAGTTTATGTTTGTCTGTGAGACTAGAAAGTTTATGATTGTCTTGAGACTAGAAAGTTTATGGTTGTCTGTGAGACTGAAAGTTTATGTTTGTCTGTGAGACTAGAAAGTTTATGGTTGTCTGTGAGACTAGAAAGTTTATGGTTGTCTGTGAGACTAGAAAGTTTATGGTTGTCTGTGAAACTAGAAAGTTTATATTTGTCTGTGAGACTGGAAAGTTTATGTTTGTCTGTGAGACTGGAAAGTTTATGTTTGTCTGTGACTGGAAAGTTTATGTTTGTCTATGAGACTAGAAAGTTTATGTTTGTCTATGAGACTAGAAAGTTTATGTTTGTCTATGAGACTAGAAAGTTTATGTTTGTCTATGAGACTAGAAAGTTTATGTTTGTCTGTGAGACTAGAAAGTTTATGTTTGTCTATGAGACTAGAAAGTTTATGTTTGTCTATGAGACTAGAAAGTTTATGTTTGTCTATGAGACTAGAAAGTTTATGTTTGTCTATGAGACTAGAAAGTTTATGTTTGTCTATGAGACTAGAAAGTTTATGTTTGTCTATGAGGCTAGAAAGTTTATGTTTGTCTGTGAGACTAGAAAGTTTATGTTTGTCTATGAGACTAGAAAGTTTATGGTAGTCTAAGAGACTATTAAGTTCTATTGTGAGACTATAAGGTCTATGTATACAAGACTAAAAAGTGGATTATTGTCTACAGGACTATACTTTTTTTTGGTCTGTGATATTAGGTGTTTTTTTTGTTTGAGACTGAAAGTTTACTTTTGTCTATGAGTCTATTAGTTCTTTGCATGTCTTTGACACTTTATGCACATTATTAAATTTTGTATCTATGAAGTATCCAATGTCCCATATCAATGCCTGATCGAATGTCCCATATCAGTGCCTGATCCAATGTCCCATATCAGTGCCTGATCCAATGTCCCATATCAATGCCTGAACCAATGTTGCATATCAGTGCCTGATCCAATGTTGCATATCAGTGCCTGATCCAATGTCCCATATCAGTGCCTGATTCAATGTCGCATATCAGTGCCTGAAAACGTGCCCCATATGTGTACTTGATGAAATATTTCATACCTGTACCTGATTCAATATCCTATCTGTTCTTGATTAAATGTCACACTATGACTGATTGTATGTCATATCTGTGCCAGGTCAAATATCCTATTTTGTCGGGATCAATGTCCCACATGCATGTCTGATGAAATCCTCTATCTGGACTGTATCAATGTCCCACATGTCTGATGAAATCCTCTATCTGGACTGTATCAATGTCCCACATGCATGTCTGATGAAATCCTCTATCTGGACTGTATCAATGTCCCACATGCATGTCTGATGAAATCCTCTATCTGTGCTGTATCAATGTCCCACATGCATACCTGATGAAATCCACTATCTGGACTGTATCAATGTCCACATGCATGTCTGATGAAATCCTCTATCTGTGCTGTATCAATGTCCCACATGCATGCTGTGAAATCCTTATCTGTGCTGTATCAATGTCCCATGCATGCTCTGATGAAATCTCCATCTTAATCATGTGCAGGATCAATGTCCCACATGCTTGATGAAATCCTCTATCTTGACAGGATCAAATGTTTCATATCTACATAATCATCCTATACATATCAGATGCAATATCCTACTTCTGCTGTGATCTCACTTGATGCAGAGTTGTGCTCAGCTCAAGTTTCTATTTGGAGTTTGTTTTATTCATTAGCTTTAACTTGATGAACCACATTTATTTGTTTTGATAATGTAACAAGGTATTTGAAGTAGTTTGGTTTTCTTTCAAGGATTTAAAAACTGCATATTAAAGTTGATATGAATTTTAATGGCTTTATGTTTTTTTTAAATATGTATATGTTTGGCGAGATTGGTAGTTTGGAGAGAACAGTAGTTAGGAGAGAACAGAAGTTTGGAGAGAATAGTAGTTTGGAGAGAACGTAGTTTGGAGAGAACAGTAGTTCAGAGAGAACAGTAGTTCGGAGAGAACAGTAGTTTGGAGAGAACAGTAGTTCAGAGAGAACAGTAGTTTGGATAGAACAGAAGTTTGGAGAGAATAGTAGTTTGAAGAACGTAGTTTGGAGAGAACAGTAGTTCGGAGAGAACAGTAGTTCGGAGAGAGCAGTAGTTTGGAGAGAACAGTAGTTTGAAGAGAACAGTAGTTTGGAGAGAACAGTAGTTCGGAGAGAACAGTGGTTAGGAGAGAACAGGGTTCGAGAGAACAGTGGTTTGGAGAGAACAGTAGTGGAGGACATGGTTCCTGGGGTACAAGAACAGTAGTGGAGGACATGGTTCCTGGGGTACAAGGCAGGGGACGACCAATACAAATGGGGCAGCAGGACATCAAAGAGACTTTGAACATGACACTGGATGAGGCAGGAGAACTTGCTAGAGACAGAGCTTTTTAGGTGCGCTGTGACGTTTCATAGCGACATGCTACTTAATGATGTGTATGTTTTACATATCTCTCATCTATCAGCTTGTCTTTGTTGAGTTCATACTACAATCAAGACTTTAGAAGATGATTATCTGATATGAACAAATAGATCCTCCAAATCTTACTTAGCATTCTGCTCAAGCATATAGATAGCATTAAAAAGATACTCCAAATCTTACTTAGCATTCTGCTCAAGCATATAGATAGCATTAAAAAGATCATCCAAATCTTACTTAGCATTCTACTAGATATGAACATAAAGATCATCCAAATCTTACTTAGCATTCTCCAAGCATATAGATAGCATTAAAAGATCATCCAAATCTTACTTAGCATTCTGCTCAAGCATATAGATAGCATTAAAAAGATCATCCAAATCTTACTTAGCATTCTGCTCAAGCATATAGATAGCATTAAAAGAAAATT
This sequence comes from Arion vulgaris, assembly GCA_020796225.1. Lineage (NCBI taxonomy): Eukaryota > Metazoa > Mollusca > Gastropoda > Stylommatophora > Arionidae > Arion > Arion vulgaris. The sequence continues at coordinate 5,362,522 of CM036770.1, forward strand.
TACTATCTGCAAAGATGCTTAAAAACTTCATTGCATTCTCTCAAGCATATAGATAGCATTAAAAAGATCAGTAGAAATCTGTCACTTAGCATTCTGCTAGAGCATATGTAGTTGATAAATCATGTATTCATAACTCCAGCAACAATCTTAGGATCTCATGAAAAAATTGTTCTTGACTGTCAGATTCAAACCACAAGTACTCAGAACAACAGTCAGCTCTTCACCATAAAGACACTTCTTCTTCTTTGCGTTCTGTTCTTTACGACCAACAATCACTCTTTGTGATATGTTTGATCTTTGCCAAGAATGTGTATACGTTGCACATTGGTTTAGTAGGCCCCTAAACACATAGACTTCTACACATTTAGGACACATGCATCCGATTTCAGCCAAACCTCCTTAGTCGCCTCTTACGACATGCGTGGCAGGTAACAGTGGTTCTATTCTTTACACCCCAAATCTGGGCCCCGGTAACCACTCGGGCGAACAAAGACACTCAGATAGGATGTTGGTCTTCATGTATCTGGCAGAAAGGGTGACTGACACAATAACGTTCTAGTTTTATACAATTGATAAAATAAGTAGTTGCAGGTCAAACTGTGAAGTTTTCTCAGTAGGAGACAGTCCCAATGAAATACTGCTGCTTCCAATCAAATTTAATGAATAAAACATTAAACAAAAAACACTAAAACTGATTGATTGATCTATTTACAAAGAAGGAAACCTAAGTAAAAAAAAACCTGTCTTGAAACGAGACTGGAGTATCACTAAACGATACATTTCTGCAATCATACTACGAGAGTAACCACTTCCTTCCTTTCATTTGTTTCAAATATTGTTTATATATTAAATGTTGTCTCAATGTTGTATAAACCTCAGTCTTTGTAGCACAATGAGAGGTTCATGCAGTTTTGTAGCACACGAGAGGTTCATGCAGTTTTGTAGCACATAGAGAGGTTCATGCAGTTTTGTAGCACACAGAGAGGTTCATGCAGTTTTGTAGCATACAGAGAGGTTCATGCAGTTTTGTAGCACATAGAGAGGTTCATGCAGTTTTGTAGCACACAGAGAGGTTCATGCAGTTTTGTAGCATACAGAGAGGTTCATGCAGTTTTGTCGCACACACAGAGGTTCGTGCAGTTTTGTAGCACACAGAGAGGTTCATGCAGTTTTTTTTCCCCCAGTGTTTCACTAAACTAGTAAGTTTGGCTCAGTATATCATAATCGGGCAGTCTTGAAACTTGTGCTCTGCATTCTGGGGGCCTGTACACATGACTGAACTGCCTATCTTGAGTTATGTATACATGTTGTTGTTGTGCAGTCGACTGTGTCCTGTTCTGACGAGCAGAATAACAACTAGTTATAATTTGTTAATATTTTTGTAGTCGTCCTGTGTTAGTATTGGTGGCTTTCTGACTTATTTAATCATACAGTTCTTGTGGTGATAGGTAACTGGTTCATCTGGTTGCTCTTCCTGCAGCACCTTCCGTGTCTGCCAGTCCGCTACTTTATTTAATTCTTCTTCTTCGCTTCCACCATTTACTTCTTTATAGAAGTGTTGGGGGGGGCGTAGTGATTTTGTGTGTGCTTGTTTTAGGCACTTTGTAAGCTGATATTCACTTTCGTAAGGCTGTTCTTAATGCCGTCGCTCCATCTTTTGCGTTGTTTTCCTCTTGCTTTGTATTCATTATACTTTTTCTATGTTGCTCTCTGTGGTAGGCGATACCAGGGCATTCTTGTCAGGTGTCCAAACCATTTAATCTGTTGTTCTTTATGAATTGCATGACTGGTTTCACATCCATTCATCGTCTGATTTCTTCATTTCTAAATTTGTCTCTTATTGTCACACCTGCAGTTCTTCTAAGACACCTCATCTCTGTCGTTATGATTTTCCGATCATTAGGCGTTGTTATTGGCCATGTTTGACACTGGTAACATAGTGTTGGCCAGAAAATCGTTCTTATGAGATTTACTTTAGTTTTTAGCGGTATCTCTTTATGTGACAACAATGGTGTTAACTCTTTGTTAATTAACCACTTATAAACCACTCTATGTTATTTAAGCCAATGAATATAGATACATTGAACTATGTCCTACAGCGAATAAGCTGCAATAGTTTGCACATCCAAATTCAGTAGACATTTTGCTCTTATTAGCTTGTGACAGTCTCCAACTGTCTATATTATAGCACTTGCTGCTCCTACTTTGCAGTTATGGTCTGTTGTGCCACGATGAGCTGTCTTCTCTAGGATAGTGTTCGGAATAAGAATCAAAATGGAGGGGGAAGATCAAAGGTGAAATCAGGAAAAACCTATTGCTATTGCATAGAGGTTAAGAGTAGAACGCATGAAGAGACACAGGGTGGGAAAAATGTCTGTGGAAATCCGTGCAGCAACTGTGGAAGACTTTTCTTGGTGTATATTAGTCTTGCTAGTTACATGCGCCATTGCTATGGATTATATTTTGTACCTCTTTCAAACATAACTTGCACACTATCTAATGTACAGACGGAAAGGTGTCAACTAACAACTAAATATAAATTTTAATTTGAGATATTTCAACAATTATATAACATATAAATGGGGTCGCTGATAGCAAAGTTGGCAACACACTTTGCTAGTGACCACGAGCCGAGGAAATTCTGGTGGTTTTAGACCAACTTGGTCCAAAAGGTTTTGGTGTGCGCATGATACGCAGTTGGACTACAGGATTAAAAACTATGATCCTTTACTTGGGGATTTTAATTACAAGTATCTCTGAAGATGGATAAAAGCTTGCCTGAATGGTGAGGGAGATTGGGGATAAGGAAAGCAAATCTTTGCACAAAAATCAGTCAGAAGTGACATATTAGTCATAATGACTACGCCTGAATTCATAGCAGGCCAGACAAATCCATAAATGTATAGCTGTCTCTTAGTATGCCATACTTAGTGAAATATGGCCAATTGACATTTTTTTTCTTTCTGTCTTTTACTATCTATCCAAACTTTTCAACGAGAAAACATAGTGTAGGCCATAAATTGTCCATGAACATGGATTTTGACACCATTATCTGGCACGACAGATGATCTACACCAGGCATTATGAAATGTTATATAAATATATATATATATATATATATATATATATATATATATATATATATATATATATATATCTTCTTCTTCTTTGCGTTCGTTCTTTACGACCAATTTTAATCACTCTTTGTGATATGTTTGATCTTTGCTAAGAACGTGTATACGTTGCACATTGGTTTGGTAGGCCCTCAACACATAGACTTCTACACGTTTAGGACATGTGCATCCGATTTCAGCCAAACCTCCTTAGTCGCCTCTTACGACATGCGTGGCAGGTAACAATGGTTATATTCTTTACACCCCAAATGTGGACCCCAGTAACCACTCGAACGATATATATATATATATATATTAGTTAGTTAGTCTTTCCTCTTGGGCCTGTGGGCGGCGCATAGGGCAGAGGTCATAGTTCTCCATGTCTCGGTTAGTTGCTATTTGTTTTAGGTCTTTAATGTTTACTAGGCCCATCGTTGAGCCTTCTCTGGCGATGGTTCTATGCAGAGTCTCTCTTGGTCTTCCTCGTTTTCTTTTCCCTCTGGTGTCCATATGAGGGATTGGTAAGGGAGTTTTCTCTCATCCATTCTAAGTGTGTGGCCGATGTAGTTCCAGCGGCGCTTTCTTATAAAATTTGATACATTTTCTTGCTTGGTCTCTTGTCTTATTTGTGTATTGGGTCTGAAATCTGACCATTTGAGGTTCAATATTCTTCTAAGACATTTATTCTCAAAGTTATCTAATTTTCTTCTAGAGCTTTTGTTGCTTTCCAACTCTCGCATCCATAAGTTAATACTGGAATCACACAAGAGTTAAAGATCTTTAATTTTAAGTGCTTGCTGAGTGAATTTGACTTCCATATATTTGACAATTTGTTAAAAGCACTTGATGCCAATGCGATTCTGTTTGGAATTTCTGGCGCTGTATCCCCTGTAGATGTCATCATACTCCCTAGGTATGTAAAACTTTGACTTTTTCAAGAGTGTAGTTTTTAGTTGAATATTTTCTGGACTGCTGGTAAGGTCAACAATTTTTTTTTTTGTGGTGTTTATTGGAGACCAATTTGTCCTGAGATATTTTGGAGAAGGTTTGTTTTCATTTGAATATCTTGATGTGATGAACTCAAAAGGGCTATATCGTCGGCAAAATCAAGGTCTTCTAAAATTTTATCAACCCACTTGATGCCCATATTTGCGTTATTGGTGCATTTTCGCATGACCCAGTCAATTGTTATTCCAAAGAGCATTGGCGATAAGACGCAGCCTTGTTTCACTCCTGTTTCCACTGGAACCAGTCAGAGTTACCGAAATCTGTTCTTACACTGCAGCGCGATTCACTGTAGAAGGATTTTATGATGTTGATGAATTTAGCAGGAAACCATAGTTTTTGAGTAGTTTCCAAAGCGTAGGACGGTGAATACTGTCAAACGCTTTCTGAAAATCAACAAAGTTGATGATTAAATTCGATTGAAATTCTACGAACTCTTCAATGATTACTCTTAGTGTGAAGATGTGATCTATGCATGCTCGTTTTGGTCTAAACCCTGCTTGTTCTTCTCTTAGCCTTTCATCTATAGACTTTTTCAGTCTCTCGAGTAACATGCTACAAAAAGTTTTCCTGGCACTGACAGTAGGGTGATCCCACGCCAGTTATTACAATCAGACAAATCTCCTTTTTAGGTAATTTGAAAATTAGACAACAATATATATATATATATATATATATATATATATATATATATAATAGACTGGATACAAAGCAAAAGGCCAGCCTCGCAAAAGGTGTACCTCACAGATAACAAAGGCTACGAAAACACTGTGTATGAAGCGCACACAAAAGCTTGTTCTAGAAATATCTTCGTATCCTGGCAGTGTGATGCAAAACATGATTAGAGAAAAGAAAAGGAATAATAGACTTTAAATACATTCTAAGAAATCACTAGCAGGTATTTTTAAAGAAGTTAATGTTACAAACACAATGGCAGCTACAGTGTGTTTAAGATAAAAGCAGCGCCATTAACAAATCAAAAGTTGATAGGTACACATTGCGTTTTGTCTACTTACTATTTAAGCAGGTTATAACTAGCTCATCCTTCGTCACATTTGTTCACCCTCCCCCCTTCTCACACCATAATTACACACCATCACAAATGACTCTCACTTGACCTTACATACGTCATAATTGAACCTTCTCATTTTCATAAATATATTCCAGATTGGCTCCCTTGACGAGGCTGCTTTTATCTTGAACACCCTGTAAAAAGGAAAATGAGATTAGGCCAATGTAAAGGAGCCGTCTCATGCATATCTGGATTAAGCAGTCATCATTTGTGGTGTATGTAGTGAGAGAAGAACAGTTCTGAGTGCATTGTGACAACATTAAAAATGAATAGAGATATATAGGACAACAAATATAGAAGGTCCTGACGGCAGAGTTAATAAAGCTTAAAGAGGTTTACGAAAAGAAATCAACAACACAAGAAAAGACAGTCACCGACATCAGCATAAGTAAGAAAGTTGGCACAGAACCTTGCTGGAATAACATTGAGAAACAAAGAATGAAGTGGTTCACCCACTTAATAAGAATGCAACCAAACTCCACAGCATACAGTCTTCTACAACAAAACATCAATAAAGAAGGAAAGAAAAAGACAAAGATGGGTATATGGCATCGAAGAATCCTGTCAAGAAGCAAATATAACTATTGCCCAAGCCGCTAGAGAAGCGTAAGACAAATGCAGAAAACCTCGACACTGGGCAACATCCTGTTAATAATGTGGCGACAGAAGAAAGAAACACGAGAACTAACATTTGCTTTTAAAAAAACTTTGTTTTCCGCAATCACTGATATTGTTCACGTACTCTTTAACGGTTCATCCTGTTCTCCAGGGTTATTGTACCACCGGTTGGAAACGGTCGTGGTCTTATTTTCTAGAATGTTTACCTGAGCCCGTTGGCCTTTGTTATTGGAGGCCACGACTAGAGCATAGTAAACTAAATAAGGCTAAAGGCGTCTGTGTCTTGACGCGGCATACGTTAAAAACTTGTCGACGGGCTAGAAGTTTTATGTACGTAATATACAACCTTAAGCCGTCTGCTAGAGCCTGTCTGTGACTAGTTATACCGAATAGGTCAAGGTTACTAAACAGAAGCCAACTGTAGAGTAACGCGACCTACTGAAACGGATCTTAAATATATCAGACCATATTTATTGGCAGTTGGCGCGTTGTCTGTTAGTCCAGAAGGTTCGTCGTTGTCATTCTCGAACTCTTAAGAAATACGCAAATAAATACATCATGGTGAATCTAGGTGAGATTTTTCCAAATTTCTCTGCAAAAACATCAGAAGGCAACATCAGTGATTTTCACGAGTGGTTAGGAAAATCGTGAGTAAACTACTTTGATAGATTATCATTAGAGACGGAAAGATATATTTATTTGAATTTGATAGCGCTCGATAGACGGTTAGTAAAAATGTTGAAAGCCTCGTGTGTGAGCCGAAATTGCCCAACTTCAAGGTTCGTTTTGATAACTACCTTACTTGTGTTACTTATCTATCGCTATGTTTGTTCAACTCTATGGTAATCATTCGTAAAGTATGAAACATGTTTAATGAAAAAGAACAGCAGAGCTAGTAATTAAATTATCATTATTATGTAATCAATGTAATTTTAGTAATTGTACACGACATTTTCACCCACGGGCCACTGCAATCAATTTTTTAAAAGTGTTAGTCACTAGTGGACCAATTGGACAGAACTAGCAAGGAATATGGATTAGACATTAACATACAGAAAACAAAAACTATGGTAATCAACAAGGAAATGGAAAAACCTAAAATGAATATAAAAATACATGGAGAATTTAACTACATCAAGTAAAAAGCTTCTTCTTTCCGTTCGTTCGTTCTTTATGACCAATTTTAATCACTCTTTGTGATATGTTTGATCTTTGCCAAGAACGTGTATACTTGCACATTGGTTTGGTAGACCCCTAAACGCATAGCTCAACATGTTTAGGACAGTGCATCCGATTTCAGCCAAACCTCCTTAGTCGCCTCCTACGACATGCGTGGCAGGTAACTGATTCTATTCTTTACACCCAAAATTTGGGCCCCGGTAATCACTCGAGAGAAAAGCTTCTATCTTGGTCAGATAACAGATGATCATGGCAAATGTATAACAGAAATTAAAAAGAGAATAGGAATGGCCAAGGATAATTTCAATAGTATGAGAAAGTTACTGACATCCAAACAAATCACAAACAGGCTAAAAATGAGAATGATCAAATGCTATATTTATCCTCTATTAACTCTTAGTGGACCAGAGGCAAAAATCATGTTTTTACAAGCGCTTTCACGTTTTGATAACCAAACGCCACTTAGCGTGGTGCTTGGTCCACTAAGACTTAATGTATGGCTCGGAAACATGGACAATGAACAAGCAGTTAGAAGACAGAATTGATGCATTTGAGATGTGGATATATAGAAGAATAGGCAGAGTTTCATCATCATGGACAGAAAAACAGACAAATAAACAAGTTTTAGGAAATCTAGGCATGAAGAAACAATTATTAAGAGAAATAAAATTCAGACAAGTATTTTGGGCACATAAAAACATGACACCTTGATAAAACATTTACAAGAGGGAAAGTTGAGGGGAAGAGCAAGAGGAAGACCGAGAGATAAGTGGGAGGAAACTTTAAGAAATGGACAGGTTACAGTCTGGCAGTGTGCAACACCAAGGCAAAGACAGAGGATGCTGGAGATTCATTGCAGCCAACCTTCGATGTGGAGACGGCACCTGATGATGATGATGAGTCATTAGTAAGTTAGTGTTATGACCCAAACATTGGGTGGCGTGACAACGGTAGCTACAGTATTGCAGCTCGAGTTGTTTATGCAAAACACTTAAACAGGAGTAATTATTTTGTTTCTGCACGGTCTGTTAACTTGATATTGAAAAGTTAACGGATAACATTTTATTTAGTCATGCATGATCATGGGGCTCATGCAATGAGCATAATTTTTCGCAATTACGTTTTGCCCAACGACAGGAATATTGTCAATGAGAGAATTGTCATAATTGTGGAAGTGCTTTTTAAGTAGAATCTCTTCAATATACTATACATGGCCCCCTTAGTTGGCTTAAATTGGTACATTAACGTGATGTCAGTATGTATAACCACAAAATATTATGAAGTAGTAATTCCTATTGCATAGTTTTCTCTAATTCTGTTTGCTTTCAATCCAGGTCAGACAGATGGGTTATCCTCATCATTTCTTCTTTCAGTCTTGATTGCTTCACAGCTCATATAGAGATTTAAAAGGGCTTTCCATCCTTCTAAGCACCAGAAGCCCTTGCTGATGACTTTAACTATGGCAAATGAGAAAACCCTGTACTAACTCGGCTAAACTTAATAGAACCCTTGCCATAATCTCAACATATTGCAACCTATGGAAGCTTAAAGTCAATGAACAGAAAACTGTGTATACTACATTCTCCTGCAGCCCCAAAACAACTCAAAGAACCTTTCGGCTTACAATGAATGGAGCACTGCTGAAAAAGAGGAAAACCCGACTTACCTGGGAGTCAAGTTAGACAAACAACTGAGGATGACCGAACACATTAACAACATAAAAGAAAAAGCATCTAAAAGACTCAAAATGGTTAAAAGACTTGCTAGCACCACCTGGGGTGCAGACAAGAGCACCCTTAGGCAACTATATCTTGGCTATGTAAGATCTACAATGGACAACTGCCTTCCTCTCCAAGCTATAGCAAGTGAGCACATCACAACATCCCTGGACAGAGTGCAGAATCAGGGTCTCAGGTTTATATGTGGGGAATGAGAACGACCCCAACTGCTGCTTGTGAAATCGACGCCAACATCGAACCACTAGATATTAGGAGACGAAGGGCACTGATAGAAGCAGTCGAGCGATATAAAAGAATTAAAAAAAACCATCCCAACAGACAAACTATTGACAGGTGGAAATCCAATCAAAGAATCTAGCAAAAATCATTGCTGGAAGTTGGGAAAAATCTCGAAGAACACTACCATCTCCCAACTGACAGAGAACCGATCACAAGATGCCCGGCCCACCACCATGGCTAAACATAAAACAACCAGTAATCCAGAAATACCTCCTTGACAAAACTATAAACAAAGCAACACTTGCACCGATCTTAAAAACTTGCGCACTGGAGACAATAGACAGTTATCCAACTTCCTCTATCCATGCCTACACTGATGGTTCAGCTTTCAAAGCCACTACTTACGCTGGCTTCGGCATATACCTGAAATATCCAGATGGAACTACCTATAGTTACTGTGCTCCTTGTGGTAATATATGTTCCAACTATGAGGCAGAGATTATAGCCATAAAGACCGCTGTAGAACTAGTCCACCAGCAGTTTGAACTTGGAGAGAATATTGTCCAAGACATGATAGTATTCACTGACTCACAGTCCACACTACAAGCTTTAGAAGAACAGCAGAATCAGTCAAGCGAGATCCAGTCATTGGCATTAGTCATCCACAATCTGATTTCCTCCTTTGATATTAATGTCATTCTACAGTGGATTCCTGGGCACACAAATATCCCAGGAAATGACAAGGCAGATCATCTGGCCAAACAGGGATCATCAAAACCACAAATATACAAACCTGTTAGCATACAAAGTATAAAACAGATTCTGAAAAACAACTCCAGAGAAGATTGGCTGAACCGATGGGCTATGGGGACGACTGGTCGGGACATGTATGCAGAGATGAATAGACCAAACCCCAAGGACAATATAAATCTGCTACAAAGAAAAGATCAAAGCACTATCTTTCAGCTAAGAACAGGACATGTTGGACTGAATTACCACCTACACAGAATAAACCCCACACACCCACCACACTGTAGAAAGTGCAGTCACTCATGTGAGACAGTACAGCATATCTTGCTTGAATGTCCTGGACTACATAAAGCTAGACAAGAACTCTCACCACACCCATCTGTTCATAATACCCTTTACACTAGTCTCCCACAATTACAGAACACATGCAGATTCTACAAACTGGCATTGGCTGCCCAAGAGTGAAAACTCGCAGCCCTGGTTAGAAGAAGAATGGGCTTTTGTTTTGCTTCATAAACACTAGTGTTTTTCGTCACCTCTGTTATCTCTGAGTCACTTCTGTCACCTTTTGCATGGTCAGCCTTTTGTTTTGTATCCACTGTATCGGAGTAGCATTGCTCTTTGAGACACAGTCTGTTGCTTATGTGGCCGAACCATTTAATTTGTTGTTTCTTGATGTTCATTACTGATGTTGTACCCACTTTTTCCTGATGTCTTCATTTCTAAACCAGTCTCAAGTTGTTACTCCCAGCATTCTGCGTAGAAACTTCATCTCTGTTGTGACTAGTTTTCTTCTGTCATTTAATGTCAGCATCCAGGTTTGGCACTGATAGCATAATGTGAGAAAGAAAGAAGATTGTGTTGAGCAATGCTCTTTTTGTGTTCATGATGACATATATATTACCTTTTTCATCTTTACAGACAGCCAATTGGCAAGTATTTTACTGTGACAACTTCTTTTGCTTTTCTGTCTTGTTTTTCAGTTCATCCTTAATTAATTTTTTCAAAAGACTGTGCCCGTGTGCAATATGACTTTCCATACAACTCTTGTCATTAGCTAGTTTTTCCTATTTGTTGGTGCAGATAGAAAAGTTCTTCATTGAAGCCTTGCAGACATCCTTATATCTGAGCAGTGGTCTGCCTTGGTGCCTCTTTCCCCCCAAAAGTTCTCAGAACTCACATGCCCTAACCATACCCATATACATTAGGAGCAAACTGTCAATCAAGAAAAAACAACAGAGTAGAATTGACATATGACTATATCTTTAGATTTTGCTAAATCTAATGAGGAAAGAAGTTCAGGAGGAGAAAGGAAAATAAATAGAGAAGAGAAATAGATCAGCAACGTTAATGCATGAATTGTCTTGGTGTCTACAATATTCAGAAGAAAGTCCTTAATAATAATCGGATCTCAAAACTGAGCACTGGCATAGTATGGTGGCTAGAACGCTGGCATAGTTGAGTGAATAGAGTGCTTGTTTTACAATCAAAAGTGGTAGGGTTCATTTCCTGACATACATTTGTCATGATATTAGATGTCAGACCAATATATGACAAATTAATGTTAACCACTAAGTCTCAAGTTGTTTTTTCTTTTCTGTTGAGATTGTAATTTTCATAATTTATTTGGTGGTCTGTATATCCTGTTCCAAACTTTATTGTGTTTTGTCTTTGGTCATTCTTCTTAATAATTTCATAATTTATGCTTGAATCAAATGATACAGATAATATAATTTAAACCTTATATATATCTTATATAATATATATTATTTAAACCTCTTCCCATCCGCATGTTGTCGGGGCTCTAAGGGAACAAAGAATAGTAAAACTATGACCTACAATGATAGGATCATCATTGCACTTCGGTGAATAACCATGTGTGCTCCGATCTTTCATACACATAAAGATCTCAGTGACAGTGCACAAACTCCCAGCACCGGGGAGTCCTTGATGTAATTTTGAAGATGGTGGAATTTTTGTAGGAAGTGGACAGTGACTTTGCAGCCTACTGTTATCGAATTTCAACTGACAAGGGTTCTTTTGTGTGCTTAACTTGAACACAGGATCTCTGTTTTATCATCTGTCTCCGATAGGACTATGAACTCGATCTCACCTACATTGAAATATGGGATTTCTGGAAAAATATCCAGACTGCTCCATGGGGGAAATGAACCAAGTACCGTAGGAACGAAAGGCTAGCAACGTACCTCTACACTACCACAGAGACCTCAGAATTATATAATGAAAAAAATAACAGGCAGGCTAGAACACCAAACCATTTTCATGTAAAGACAACCAAAGATGGAAAGACTAGCAACTGTATCATGCAAAACATTACAATACCTGTATATACATAAACTATGTGATTCTGACATCTTTCAAGAAGACACACTGCAGTGGCAACCCCATTATGTTGTAGCAAAAAAGAAAGAATAGCAAAGAAAATAGTGTGTACATTTGAAAGTCAATTTGATGTTCAACTAGCAACATCTATTTTTGGAAATTATCATGAAATTGTGAGTGTCTCAACAGTAGAATTTTATTTTCAGATGGGGAATTTTGTTCTCCCACCCAGCAGACTACACTCCAGTTTGCACAACAGAGTTGGCTAGAGTTGTAACACTTCTGCCAGAATTCAAGAAAAGAGATGTCAAACTTATTGCTCTGTCATGTGACTCTGTAGAGAATCATATTGGATGGGGGAAGGTAATTACTTTTGTTTCTTTCATAAGTGGATAACTGTTAAAATGGAAGAGGGTGGTGGAGATCCTGTCATGTAGAGACATGATTAGATTAAAGTTCTTCCATGTCACCAACGACATCAAACAGGGCTATGTACTGGCACCCAACATGCTTCAGCATGATGTTTGCTGTCATGCTCATGGATGTCTTTTGTGAATGCGATGAACATGGGGTAAAGATTAGATACAGGACAGATGCTAATCTATTCAATCTCAGGAGGTTAAAATCCTCCACCAATGTGAATCAACCTTCTCAAATGTTTTTGCGAATGACTGGGCCCCCTTACCAACTCTGACTATCTTGGTCAAATGTGGTGCTGTAACAAACACAAGAACTCATAGCTGTGTATTGTTGTACCTTTGAGACGCAGTAAAAGTGAACTGCGAGAAAAGGCAGAACACTCAACGCCCACATGTCCAACCTTGACCTGTGGTGGGAGATTATGTTCCAGGATTGGACTCTACAGTCACCTGCGCACACACCAAAAAGGGACAGCGAGATCGAAACTAGAAGCCAACAACATTTCATACCAACTTACTCCAATCTTGAAACACCCAGCGATTCCAACAGAGACTAAAAGACATTATAAATGCAATCTTCATACCAACACTATGCTACCAATGCCAAACATAGGCACTGACAAAAGAACAAGAAAGGAAAATTATCACCTGGGAAATGAGATACTTGAGGAAAGCGGTAAATAAAACAAGAAGAGACCATATAAGAAATGAGGAAATTAGAGCAGTTGAACATCATCTGTTGTTAGATTCATTGAAAAACGGACTCCAATGGTTTGTTGAGAATGAAATCAAGAGGAAGGAATAGACCAAGAGAAAGGATGGATTGATAAGAGTTACAGACATCTTAAAACTACACAATATCACATATCAAGTGACTGACCATGCACCATCTCAGAAACCGATCATCAGTTAAACCTGCAATGCCTAACAGCAAAAAAGTAGACAGGGACATATGAAAGAAAAAGATCACAGAGGAAGGGTTGCTGCTCTGATTATCTTCACTTTCCAGTTGTAATTTTTTTTAGAAATACTAAAGATTTTAATTGTTTGGTAGCAATATGAGATGGTTATATAAATATTATATTTCTCTTGTTTGTGTAAACAATTTTTCCATACTGTTCTATCCAGGTGAACTTGTTCAATCTCTTCTATGGAAATGTGTCTGTTTCTCGCCTCTCTCAGTAAAGTTCATTTCATAATTTACCTTCGCTGTCCTTTCTTTCTTGAACTTTTTCCTTCAATTTCAATGCCTACTTAGTGAGGTTTTGATAATTTCTTCTCAGAATATGCCAAACACATCTCCATATTCTCTTCCTTGTAACAGTTCAATATTAAATTTTTTTTATAGGCATCTATTTTCATACATGTTTAACTAACTTTAGGATTGAGACAGCATTACGATTGAAAATTCATAAAGCAACCTACCTATCTCGGAGTTACATTCGATGATAGACTGACGTGGAAGCAGCACATCAACAAAGCAGCAGCAAAGGCCAGGAGGAAGTTAGCCATCCTGAGAAAATTAAGTGGAACCACATGGGACGCCAGTAAAAAAATATTTAAAAATATTTATCAGCAGGGCATACGACCACACCTGGAATATGGGTCAGCTGCATGGTGTCCAGCATCAAATACCACATTAGGAGAACTGGATAAGGTGCAAAACCAGGCGCTCTGTGTCATCACAGGAGCAATGAAACAACACCAATAGTGGAGATGGAAAGAGTGGGGGGAAATACAAGCACTGAGAGAACAGAGACACAAAAGTGATGACGCAGGCAGAAAAGTTTCTGAGTATGCCAAGCCACCCAATGGAAAACAGATTCCAAAATCTAGCATTAGGGCGGCTGAAAAGAAGCAGCTTTATTCACCATGCCAAAAGACTGAATAGGCAAACCTCAGACCTACCAAAAGTTGGCATTCCCCTAAAGTCTGTGCCAGAGAAAACCCCTTGGAGAGAGGAGACTGAACCAGAAGTATGTATCCAGACAGAAGTGAAAGGAATATTCGACAAGGATGAGCAGAACAGCATACAACGCAAGACAGTCACTCTCAGTTTACTTGATGAAGAATACCCACATGACCTCTGGGTCCGGGTATACGCGGATGGGTCAGCAGAAAATGCAGTGAAGAATGGAGGAGCAGGAGTGTACATAGAATACCCAAACAACGCTAGAGATGCGATTAAAGTACCAACGGGAAATTCTGTCACAACTATGATGCAGAAATTCAGGCAATTAAGGTGGCAACTGAAAAACTGTTGAATACCAGACCCGATCCTAAACCTGTTGTATTTTTGACTGATGCAAAATCAGCACTCCAAGCACTTCAGTCCAGAAAATTGCCAGGTCTACAGACCCTACTGTCTAAATTGTCCAAGCATGGCAGGGTCGTCTTGCAGTGGATACCCTCTCACTGTGGAATACCAGGAAATGAAACAGCAGACCGATTGGCCAAGGAAGGTGCTGCAGGAGAGCAGCCGGATGTGCCAGTTACCTACCACCAAAAGAAAAGGATGATTAAATCAATGAGAAAGCTACAAATACCAACACAAGACGATTACTATAATATGAGCAGATTGGAACAAGTTGTTATTCTGCGCCTTAGAACAGGACACAACCGACTCTGCAGACACATGTATACAAAATTCAAGATTGGCAATTCAGCCATGTGGACAGGCAAACCAGACTGCAGAGCACATACTTCAAGACTGCCCGAATATGATACACTGAGGCAAACTCACTGGCCTAACGAAACAACACTCGACATAAAACTACACGGACCTCTGTGTGAGCTACAAAAGATAGTGAAGTTCATACAAGAGACAACATTGAATATATAGACATATTTCAAGCGAACGAAAGGAAGGAAGGAGGAAAATTCATAATTTAGTTTAAAACTATAGAACTAGAAGCTCCAAATTTTATTTGGACTCAAAAGCTGATGTTGCTTTGACTATTTGTAGCATCTTCTTTTGTCGTCACACTGCTACCGGGTTGTTGCCCAGTATCGTGGTTTTCTGTTTTTGTCTTGCGCTGTTCTGGTGGCTTGTGTGATTGTTATTTTTGCTCTTTCACAGGATTCTGCTCGACCCATCTTTTCCGTGGTCTTCCTCTAGCCTTCTTTCCCGATGTTAGAAGACTCTGTATACTGTGGAGTTTGGATGCATTCTTATTAAGTGGCCAAACCACTTCATTCTTTGTTTCTCTATGTAATTCAAGCATGGTTTTGTGCCAACTTTCTTTCTTATGCTGATGTTGGTGATTCTGTCTTTTCTGGTGTTGTTAGTAACTTTTCGCAGGCAACGCATTTCACATGTAATTTTTGTGACTGCGCTTTACTCAACGTCTGATGTTTGGCTCTGGTAACACAAAGTAGGTATAAAAATGCTGTTGATCATCTGTTGCTTAGCTGCCTGTGAAATTTTTGGGTGCTTTAACAATGGGGCTAGCTGGTAGGTTACAGCATTTGCTTTTGCACTCTAGCCTCTATCTCTCTATCTAGTCTGTCATCTTCTGTGAATATGCTTGCTAAGTATTTGAATTCTTTCACTTGGTTTATTTTAGTGCCATTGACATGGGTGTCTAGATTATTATGTTCTTCCCATATTCATTATTTCTGTTTTAGTGTTGTTGATTTTCATGTCATGATTTATACAATTTTTGTTCAAGGTGTCAATATGATGTTGTAGATTTTGTTCATTTTGATGTATCAGGCACTGATCATCTGCAAAAAGCAGTTCATTTATTTCATCATTATCTGAATTTGACTCTTGAGTTATTTTATCCATATATGTAACAAAGAGTAGTGGTGAGAGGACACAACCTTGTCTAACACCTGATGTAATGGAGAGCCAGTCGGTCATTCCTTCTGTTGTTCTTACTGTACTCTGGCTATCTTGATACAAGGCCATGATATATTCAATTGTTTGTTCGCAGATCTGTCTTAGTGTAAATATTGCGTCTGAGCATAATTTCTTAAATCATCAAAAGCTGTCATTGACGCACTATGTGCACCGCACACCACATGAATGGTCTGCTTACCGGTATGGCATCCTTTCTAATAAGTTTTTATAGCTAGAAATGTAACTAGCTGATCTCATGCATGAGTCTTCATTTCTTATCCGGGCTTGGAGCCAGCAACAGGGGGGTTTGAATATAAGTTTCTTTTGAAACATTTGAAGACATAGTCCTAAGAAAAAGCTTGGAATAAAACCTACATAAAGATCATAACAGAGCAAATGAAAGTAGTTTCTAGATTAAGTTAAAGACTAAAAAATGTCAAAATTGGAAAAGCAATGGTCTGAAAACCATATTTATCTGCATTCATATCCTTTGTATGTGTATAGACCATACATTATATGTGTTGCCCTGTGACCCTCATGAATACACATAATTAGTCGTTCCATGTCTTCACACATGTAAAACTGGTACAAATAATTTGTCTAAAATATACCTTGACATATTTCTTGATTACTGACACTATAAACATTGTCATTTCTTGATTAGGATGTTCTGGAGTATGCCAAGTGCACTTTTGACAAGCTGCCGTATCCAATCATCGAGGATAGCGGGCGTGAGCTAGCAGTGAAGTTTGGGATGTTGGATCCTGATGAGAGAAACAAAGAAGGATTGCCACTTACTGCAAGAGCTGTATTTATTATTGGAACTGACAAGAAGCTGAAACTATCAATTCTGTATCCAGCAACTACTGGACGTAATTTCAAGTAAGAAGAATTAGGATAGGGTAAACTGGTAATACTTATGCTGTTTATTGTTCTTCTGCATTCTCACTAGATTGGGATTCCAGATTCTCTACTAAAGGCAGTCATCTGCTTCTGATTGTCAGCCACTCCATACAGTTAGTCTTAAATGCTGGTGTAAGTGGGCCACATCTTCTCAGGTCTGTATCCTTGAGGTGGCTACTGCTATAAATTATTCTTGTGTCCATAGTGCCAGATCATCAGCATAGATTGCACTGTGCACTCTGTGGGGATGTCTTCCATATTGTTGTTTATACAAACTAGAAATAGCGTGGGGACAGAACCCCTCCTTGTGGGACACCTTGTTCCGTGATTGTCTTCCTGCTAAGTGCATATTCTATCCATCTGCATTCTGCTTCAATTAAAAATAATATTCCACAAAACAGTTATCTTGTTTTAACTATAGAATATCTGCGTTCCCGTGCAAAGAATTCCCCAATTTTTGCGCTCCGTCACTAGACACAACACTCCAAAGAGTACAAATGAACGAAGAAATTGAGTTTCCTATAGCTCTGATCTACACCAGACATCACAGACCAAACCGTAACTGCCCTAAATTGAAAATAAGGGAGTAAAAATGAAACGTGTGGAAAAACTAGAAATGGAATGGTCTTGTTTCATGGAATCTTCTACTGCTTTCTATACTCTTCAGATATCAATTGAAATGTGCTCAAAGCAATGACAAACCAGAGGTTGTTGTATTTTTAAAGAGCTTGTCCAGAAGAGTGTTGGTGATTGCCACACAAGCTTTCTCTCCCATATCTGGGGCACTTTTGCCAGAAATGTTCTGCAGTCATTTTAGTCAGGGATAGAGAGGGAAAGGAAAACCAGAAAGGACGAGATGCACAATGGAGAGCAAAATGCACTTAGTATCTCTGGATGATAGAATAGCATTGTGAATCATTGTACAAACTTCATATACCACAGGTCATTACGAGAATTAACTAACTAATAGTCACATGTTGCACATATGGTACCCCAGGCTGTTGTGATCTGTGTTAAGTCTGAAGGTCTTGGCTTGAAATATTCTATTGAGCTGATTAATAGGCATCATCATTCCGTGTTTCCAATTTGAGCATGTATCTTTTTCTGACAGCCTTTTTCTTCGTCTATAATGGACGTTGACATGATGCATCCAAATATTCAACTTTTAATATTATAAAGACCTTTTGGTCAAAAGAAAGATTTTCCTATTTTTGCACTTAGTAAAACTACACTACTTCGTGCTTTGTGTTTTAATATTTTGTCTTTGGTATCTTTTTTTTTTTTTTTTACTGTGATCCTCAATAATAGTGATAGAAGCTTGTGGTCTTCTTGTTGGTTGCTTTTTTTTAATGCCTACACAAGGAGTCTGGTTCTCAGGATGTCTTCTGTTGTGTTTGTTAGTTTATTGAGTCTTCCAAAAGCTTTCATAGATGTTTGTCTTTGCTGGCCAGTGTTCTTTATGCAGTTGCTTCATCAGGTGACAGTTTTGCAGGATGTGTTCTGCAATGTGTGATGTACGTCCACTCAAGTATGTGGGTGATAGAACAACAGGAGATATCAACTGGCATTGAAACGTCTATAGTGGAGTCGTTTGATATGATAGACAGACATACTCAGTCACCACACATCCAAATGTAAATGCGCTTTCAATCATCATTGAGTATGTGAGACTGGAAAAATTTGGAAACGAAGCATACCGTAAGTAAATTTCCTGCAGGTATAAAAGAAAATACTATTGAGCTAGAGAAACTACCAGTGATGTGCTACTAGACACCGCTGAATGTGCCCAGAGTCATGCGAGATCAATTGATTCTTTTTGCCAATAATCAGTTAAATAATAATATGAAATACGTAGATTAACTATATATGTGTGGAGGAGGTCTAAGATGCAGTGAATGAGACATAATTCAGAATCATTGAAATATATACTGTCTAAATTGTCCAAGCATCGCAGGGTCGTCTTGCAGTGGATACCTTCTCACTGTGGAATACCAGGAAATGAAACAGCAGACCGATTGGCAAGGAAGGTGCTGCAGGAGAGCAGCCGGATGTGCCAGTTACCTACCACCAAAAGAAAAGGATGATTAAATCAATGAGAAAGCCACAGATACCAACACAAGACGATTACTATAATATGAGCAGATTGGAACAAGTTGTTATTCTGCGCCTTAGAACAGGACACAATCGCTCCGCAGCCACATGTATACAAAATTCAAGATTGGCAATTCAGTCATGTGTACATGTGGACAGGCAAACCAGACTGCAGATCACATACTTCAAGACTGCCCCAAATATGATACACTGAGGCAAACTCACTGGCTTAACGAAACAACACTCGACATAAAACTATGCGGACCTCTGTGTGAGCTACAAAAGACAGTGAAGTTCATACAAGAGACAACATTGAATATATAGACATTTCAAGCGAACGAAAGGAAGGAAGGATTGAAACAGAACTGGTGACTTTATCACCAAGTGGTTGCTCTGGTATCAAGACTGCATCACTGCATGTATGTGATGTATATTTTGGGAGAGCAAAAACAAACAATGCATATTGATGTGATTTTTGTTTCTATTAACATATGTTGTTTCTTGACAGTGAAATCCTGCGAGTCATTGACTCACTCCAGCTGACAGCTACACAGAAGGTAGCTACACCTGCTGACTGGCAGCAAGGAGGAAAGTGCATGGTCCTTCCAAATTTATCCAATGAGGAGGCCAAGAAATTGTTTCCACATATGGAGACACACAAACTTCCCTCCGGCAAGGAGTACTTGCGCTTGACCCCCCAACCCTGAAGCACTTTTCCCTAACTCACTATGCATTTTATGCAAGTAATTCATTATTTTATTTTTTTTATAAAACTACTACTGGGCCAAATCAAATTCTTAAAACATTAACTATGAAATGAAAAAACATGCTGAGACCAATTTTTTTCTCACTTTTTCACCCAGCAGATGTGTATATAAATGAAGCTGTAGTTTATTCATTTCTAACAGAATTTTATGAATTATATTATTTTATAAATAAAGGACTACTTTTATATCAAGTTAAAAGAATACTACATTTATAGGCTGTGTAGTAAATATTAAAAAGGATTTTAATCTTAATTATGGGAGAGAGAAAAAGTAGACTTCACATCAAATTCTAATAAGCATAAAATGCTTTTCTCATGATGATTGTCTGGCAATATATACAATAACACCTCTGAAATCGGAGTACGGCTCACCTAAATGGTAAAAATAAGTAAAGCAAGCCTTAAAGCAAAAATCAATCAAGAGGCTTCATATTAGGCACCTTGACTACGCCTGAATTCAAAGCAGGCCAGCACAGCGAAATATCTAATAGTCATGTGGAAATTTGCAAGAATGCAGTCTGATGTTCACACATTAACAGTACTTATTAAAATTCCTTGGAAGATCTGAAAAAATTGATACGCAGAACTTCGTTTATCGAACAAATCCAAAATGCAAACCTCATTATTTTGAGTTGGAACATAATCGCCAGTAATAAATTAAAACCAGTGCCCGAATGCATTAACATAAATATGAAATAACTATTTTGACAAAGAAATGAAAGAGTTATGATGGTCAAACTGGTAAAAATAATATGGCCTGCTGTGTCTTTTCATAGTTAATGTGTTGAAATTTGATGTAATTATTTCTGTTTTTATCGGATCTCAATATGTTGGGCTCTTACTTTTATCATTGGGTTGTGAATATATATATCTGTATATAAAAAAGAAACACGAGTTTATATTTTCAAGATATGGTATTAATTATTTAACATTTTTACTCTTAAAGATATAGAATTTATTATTGATAACAATCTTATCAATAGTTTATTTGTAGCTTATATTTATATATATATATATATATATATATATACATATATATATATATATGGCCCTTTTCATCTTTACAGACGGTCAATAGGCAAGTGTTTTACTGTGACAACTCTGAGTTTTCGCTTTTCTCTTGTTGTTCAGCCTGTACATAAGTCTCTTCTCAAAAGACTCTGCGCCTTCCGTAATTTGGCTTTCCACACAACTCTGTCATCAGCTAGTCCCTCCCATGTGCTGGGATCTATAGAAAAGTTTTTCATTGAGGTTTTGCAGACATCTTTATATCTGAGCAGTGGTCTGCCCTGGTGCCTCTTCCTCCGAAAGTTCACAGAACAACATTTGTTTTGGTATGCGATAAGTTTCATTCTTCTCACATGTCCCAACCATCTTAGTCGTCTACTGCTGAGCATGCCCATGATGGAAGGCAGATTTGCACGTTGTAGTACTTCAGTATTGGTTATCTTGTCGTACCACCTGATGTTCATAATCTTTGGAGACATCGAAGGTGAAAGATGTTAAGTCTCCTCTCGTGTCTTGAGTAGGCTGTCCATGTTTCTGAGCCATATAGTAAAGAACTAATTACACAGGCTCGATATATTTGAGTCTTCGTCTGCAATGTCAATTTTTGTTGTCCCACGCTCGCTTTGATAGTTTGCCGAATGTAGTAGCGGCACTCCTTATACGAGCGTTGATTTCCTCTTCAAGAGAAAGGCTGGCAGTGACCGTGGACCCAAGATAGCAGAATTTTTGCACTGGTGTTAGATGGTCGCCATTTAAAGTGATGTTTGATGTCTTACCTCCTGACATAATACAACTGTTTTGGAGACACTTATTGTCAGAGAAAAGAGGTCGCATGCCTTTGACAAATTATTAATTAGACTTTGCAGTGTGGTCTCACTGTGGGCGACTAAGGCAGCATCTAGCGAAAAGGAGGTAATATATATATATATATATATATATATATATATATATATATATATATATATTATATATATATTATGCTTCTACTTCTGTTATCAGTTTCTCACGCTCAAGTTCAAACAGATTGATGAGCTGCCTCCATGAATGTTTCTCACTGGCAGCCCCATTCTATGCAAGATATTTAACATATAAGTATAACATGTTGACACATTACTGGTGTTTCAAGCATTTTTCTCGGGACACTGACTGGTCCAGTGGGTGTCTTGCCCGCATATCGTAAACTGGGTTTGTCTGCCAGGCAGAGTTATCTGTAACTTGAGTGGTATTTGATTCGTGCCCATTAGTTTTAGGGTCACGTAGTGCGGTATCTCATGTGGTGTGGGTTTGTACAGGAAAGTCCACTTGTAAGTGGCAATTTTTTATTGGGAAGAATTTTTTCTTGGTGTGGGTGAGAAGCGGTCATTGTTGATTGTTGGCATTATGTACGCCTGTAGTGGGGTCAGAAATTCTTCTGTTGTTTGTTGATTCTCTTTTTGTGGAATGGCAGGGTCAGACTGATGTCTGTGCTGTTTCCTTGCCACTAGGGTGAAGCCTTTTGGGTCCTCTTAGCTGGCTCGATGTTGAGCTTTTTGTGGTTGTGGCTTTCTTTGTGTCTATCTTGTTGGACATTTGTTTGACCAATGTCCATCATCGCCATAGGTCATTCACGCTGTTCGGCATCCAGCAATTGTTACCATAATTTTTATATTCCCATGGGGAACCCATGTCTTTCATATTGTTTCTTAATGTCTGATGTTGCACATAGTGGAACGCTTTGGTGTAATCTACGAAATAGGTATGGAGATTCACATTATATTCTCTGCATTTTTCCTTTTATGTTTCTCATGTGTGAAATGAAAATCTCATGAAAATGTGGTCTCTGGTGCCTCTGCCATGTCTGAAACCTGCCTGAACTTCATGTTCCAGCTTTCTTTCTATCCTTTTCATGATGAACCGCAGTAGGATTTTGCTGGCATGGCTGATTAATGCGATGGTACGGTAGTTATTGCAAAACTTTTAAGTTTCTTTCTTTGGGATGGGGATGTATATTGACCTTTTCCATGTCTTGGGCCAGGATATACTATTTCAGATCTTCACGCATATTGTATGGTAAATTTGTACGCTAGCTTCCCCTCCTGCCTGGATTAGTTCAGTTGGTATATTGTCGCATCGAGTTTCTTTATTTGTGGCTGTCATAATTTGTTTGCATTATTCATTTAGTAGTTTCCCATTGCTTTCCGTATGGTTCTGGCCGTTACAGCTGTGGTCCCTGGTGCGCCTTGAGCCCGATACCAGGCCTTACCAGCTCCTGCCTCCAGAGCCATGGTTGAATATATCATCTTCCCTTTTTGCCAGTAGCCGTGTGTACTTGCTTAGGGGAATTCCCTCTTAATTTGCTCAACCTTAATTTGCTGGAGCTATTACTGTAAATTATATATTTTTTCTAGAGAATTAAACTTGAATAACTGTTGGTCCACTGTTCAAAAATCACAAATTTAACGTCAGGTGAACTAGTCACCGTCACAATAATTTCGGATAATTTATAGTTTGTAAGTATATATTTACCAAATGTCAGGAATAAACAACGATGTGATGAAAATGTCCAAGATTCCTTCACGATGGTTTCTCCGTACCAGGTAGGTACACTGATGCGTTTCCCTACTGCTAGTTCTATTTATTTGTGCCTGTCTCTCCCGATATTATCCATATCTGTGAGGACACAATTAAAATCTCCGTCTAGAATATGATTTTGTACTCTGTGCAAGAGTAGATGGTCTCTAACTTTTTGTAAAATTTTGGTTGGCAAATGTAGTTTGGTGGTGCGTGTATATTTACTATTGTGTAGGCTCAATGTATCGTTACTTAACCTCCACAATCAATACCCTCCCTTCATTA
Organism: Arion vulgaris; assembly: GCA_020796225.1. Lineage (NCBI taxonomy): Eukaryota > Metazoa > Mollusca > Gastropoda > Stylommatophora > Arionidae > Arion > Arion vulgaris. The sequence goes on from CM036770.1 coordinate 5,386,426, forward strand.
TCTCTACTCCCTTTTACAAACCCCCCACCTGTCTGATGTCTGTATAATAGCTACTCCTGATCCCATGTTGTGAATTCCCAGACTAAAGAATGCGTGTTTTAAACCTAACGGGATTGTAATGTTGGATGTATATTGGTTTCCTGTATGAGTAGGAAATCTGGTTTGTGTTTGTATATGAAAGTTATGATGTATTGTAATTTGTATCGCATACCACATATGTGTAACATTATGGAGCGGTTGGCATCACTCTCTTATTACGGAATACATTTAAACTCTCATATAATACTACCCTAAACAGTTAGAATACGTAAACACATGGTATCAAAATTATCATATACGTAAGCATCTTTATTCTTATACTGTATCAAGGTTATCCAGATACTTGCATCTATAGTTCACTTTCACGTTACATACGTGCATAAACATTTCATGAAACAATTACACCAAGTATTATAAAAATACTTTCTAATTAATTATCCGATGTCCTTGGAATTTATCAGTCTATCTCTACACACAAGATTTAACTATTTATATTCCAACTGCAGCTCTTATAGATCCGATTGTGTACCAGCTAACTTGAAGCTCTAGTTAATTGACAAAGTAGCACTGGATCGTCGTTTCTGACTAAACCAAAGGCTAATGCTTGACAACTGACAAATGTAACTATTTCACTGAACAATTCAAATCATGTTGAGGGATGATTAAATGCGATAACCTCACACGTCTCAAAGAACGACACTTCTTTTCACACAATTATGCGACAGGCTTGCCACAAGCTGGGGCTTGGTGAACTTGAAGAAATTATATGTTGCCACGTGTTGATAACTAGCTCTCTGACACGTTATATCCATGTTTTAATTCGTTATATGGTACCTTGCATGGTACAATTTATATGGTACTACAATTTATATGGTACAATTTTGTGGTCGGTTATCATAATTTTTATGTCGCTTCTCTTACCTTACTGTTTGCGTAGTGCAGGAGAGGTTTTGATAGCAGGACCCATTTGTCCCTACTAGATGTTTTTTGCATGTCTTGGTCGCCGGTGAGTTGTACAGCAATTTTTTCAATGTTTCCAGCCCTACCGTCCGAGGGATCAAGTGGATAGTAGCCTTCGTTCTCTGCTTCTCTAGGTTCTCTGCTTGGGCCGACATTCTGATCCCGCCATTGGAAATTCTTCCCATGTAGGGCCTTATATCTGGCACGTGGGTCTCAGGATTGAGCGGGGCGAACCACTTGAACGGGTTTTCAAACCTGTATATCGATTTTATTCTGCCTTTGCTGACTGCACATGGCCCCAACAAAATGCTGGCGATTGTTCCGTAGGAGGTACTGACGCCTGCGGCCCTGTAACTGAGAACACCAGGGTGCCAGGAAAATGAAGGGGTCCCCTCAAAATCCTCAGCATCCAGACAGATGGTCGGTATGATTGGTGCCATAGCTATGTTGATTGATCTATACAAATTTCAAACAAACCTTTGATTTTTTGAATGTCCAAAACACGTGTGAGCACTCACTAATTGAAAATTTCAAACTTCACAGGTTTTCAAACCTGTGAATGGATTTTATCCCGCTTTGCTACCCTATTACATATGTTGATGCTGGCTATTTTAATTTCATCAGTCATTTCTAAGATGTTGGTGGTGTGTGAATATATAATATAATTGTGGAAAACAAATTTGATATTATTAAACATTAATACTATTACAAGTATATAAAATTACCGGTTATAAATTACATCTTGTGTTGATCCACATCGGTGCTATCGTCGTCCAAGATTATAATTAATCTTTGAGAAATGTCTGATAGCGATTTCCGTCTTCGTGGCATCCTGTGTGCTTGTGCCGGTGTTGGGCAGTCGTCATCAAGTGCGTTTGTTGATGGATACTCTTCTACTTTGGGGCTGGCAGGGTCGGTCAAATGGCGCGCATAAAGGGTTTTTTGGTCACCAGAGTGAAGCCTGCTGAGTCGTTGTTGGCGGCTTGATCTTTTGGTGATGAAGGTGGTGGTGGTGGTCGCTGTTGTTGGGCAGTTTTGCCCCTATGGTTTTTTGGCTGCCTGTGGGTCTTTATCGTATAAAGTCGTGTACTTTATTTTGTATGCCGATATGTTTATGATAGCTATTCAGATTTCTGCAGCCATTTTAAAGTTTTCTGGTTTTGACCGTACAAGATTAACTAAATGATACATTGTTATTTTATCTCTATAAATATATGGCAATCTTAATTAGAGCTTGCCGTTGTCCAAGGCTATTTGTAGTCTCTGCCAAAAATCCGATAGCGATATGGAGTTTCGGCTTCTTGGTGTGGGGAAGCTGTCAATGTTGGTTGTTGCTGTTGGCATTCTGTACGCTTGTAGTTGTGTGGGGGAAGTCTTCTGTTGTTTGTTGTGGTGATTCTCTTTCTAGGTCTGGCAGGGTCAGACAGGTGATGGTGACGTTTTTGTGTAACTAGAGTGAAACTATTTGGTTCCTCTTCGCTGTCATTTTAGGCTGTTTCTGTAGGTGGTGGTGGCAGCGGTGTCTTCCTTCGTACATCATTCTTTTCGTGCTTCGTTGAACATTTGTTTGACCAATGTCTATTGTCGCCACAGGTCATGCACGCTGTTCGGCGTCCCGCGATTGTCACCATGACTGTTATACTCCTCTCCCCCGTAACATTAAAATTTGTATAATGCGGAATAGGCCTCTTTGACTTTGCCAGAAGGGTCCACTTGTCCGTGCTGGACGGGATTTTCTGAATTTCAGCATCCGGGTCACCAGTTAGCCGTGTAGCGACTTCTTTTGCCATTTCTGCCTTCATAGTTGGTGGTAGCCAATGGATAGTGGCTTTGGTTCTCTCTTTTTCTAAGTGCTCCACGGTCACCTGCATTTCCGGTTCCATACATGAAAATTTCATTACATGGAGGTCGCGGTAATGAACGGCGTATGCTTCTGTGTTCAGTGTAGCAAACCAATTGAAGGGGCTCTCAAATCGATTTAATACGCCCTCGTTTAACTCTACTGGCCCAGCTTCGATGTCCAGGTCACAGCCATCCGATCGTGTTCCTCTGATGATAGTCGATTTGCTCTGGAGAACCGTTTATTTCGTATATGGTACCTTGCATGGTACAATTTTGTGGTCGGGTTATCATAATTTTTATGTCGCCTTCTCCTCTTACCTTAATGTTTGCGTAGTGCAGGAGAGGTTCTTGAGGTTTTGATAGCAGGACCCATTTGTCCCTACTAGATGTTTTTTTGCATGTCTTGGTCGCCGGTGAGTTGTACAGCAATTTTTCAATGTTTCCCGCCCTACTGTCCGAGGGATCCAGTGGATAGTAGCCTTCGTTCTCTGCTTCTCTAGGTTCTCTGCTTGGGCCGACAATTCTGGATCCCGCCATTGAAAATTCTTCCCATGTAGGGCCTTATATCTGGCCCGTGGGTCTCAGGATTGAGCGGGCAACCACTTGAACGGGTTTTCAAACCTGTATATCGATTTTATTCTGCCTTTGCTGAATGCACATGGCCCCAACAAAATGCTGGCGATTGTTCCGTAGGAGGTACGTATCGCCTGCGGCCCTGTAACTGAGAACACCAGGGTGCCAGGAAATGAAGGATCCCCTCAAAATCCTCAGCATCCAGACAGATGGTCGGTATGATTGGTGCCATAGCTATGTTGATTGATCTATACAAATTTCAAACAAACCTTTGATTTTTTGAATGTCCAAAACACGGGTGAGCACTCACTAATTGAAAATTTCAAACTTCACAGGTTTTCAAACCTGTGAATGGATTTTATCCCGCTTTGCTGACTCCACATGACCCCAACAAAATGCTTGCGATTGTTCCGTAGAGGTGCGAACCGCCTGCGGCCCTGTGACCGAGAACACCAGGGTGCCAATGGAAATGAAGGATCTTCTTTTCACACAATTATGCGACAGCGTTGCACAAGCTGGGGCTTGCGAACTTGAAGAAATTATGTCGCCACGTGTTGATAACTAGCTCTCTGACACGTTATATCCACGTTGTAATAGAACAATTATCACGAGATTGGCACTTTGATATATCAAACCTAATAAACTCAGCCTTACTTTATCTAACACTTTGTTAACTTATTTTAATATGTTCCTACTACCTGTATCACTTTCCTGCCTAAGTCGGAATCTTCCGATTCTCTTCTGTTCCAGGGTTCTCTTCTTCTGTTCAGGGTTCTCTGTCTTATCTCGAATCCTAGGTCTCCTATGTCCTTCTGTCGTAATCTTAGGTCTGCTTCTTGTGATTCTAACCGCATGTGCTGACTGTGTCCCGCCTTATATAGCACCCTCATACGGGAATTTGATTGTCCAATCAGCAGCCTGCTGCCCATCTGGTCATCCATGTCCAGTCACATGTTATTCGAATACCTCTGAAAACAAGGGCCGTAATTTAGCGATCGCTCTGCTACCCTATTACATATGTTGATGCTGGCTATTTTAATTTCATCAGTCATTTCTAAGATGTTGGTGGTGTGTGAATATATAATATAATTGTGGAAAACAAATTTGATATTATTAAACATTAATACTATTACAAGTATATAAAATTACCGGTTATAAATTACATCTTGTGTTGATCCACATCGGTGCTATCGCATGTCCAAGATTATAATTAATCTTTGAGAAATGTCTGATAGCGATTTCCGTCTTCGTGGCATCCTGTGTGCTTGTGCCGGTGTTGGGCAGTCGCATCAGTGCGTTTGTTGATGGATACTCTTCTACTTTGGGGCTGGCAGGGTCGGTCAAATGGCGGCGACAAGGTTTTCTGGTCACCAGAGTGAAGCCTGCTGAGTCGTTGTTGGCGGCTTGATCTTTTGGTGATGAAGGTGGTGGTGGTGGTCGCTGTTGTTGGGCAGTTTTGCCCTATGGTTTTTGGCTGCCGTGTGGGTCATTTATCGTATAAAGTCGTGTACTTTATTTTGTATGCTATATGTTTATGATAGCTATTCAGATTTCTGCAGCCATTTTAAAGTTTTCTGGTTTTGACCGTACAAGATTAACTAAATGATACATTGTTATTTTATCTCTATAAATATATGGCAATCTAATTAGACTTTTCGTTGTCCAAGGCTATTTGTAGTCTCTGCCAAAAATCCGATAGCGATATGGAGTTTCGGCTTCTTGGTGTGGGGAAGCTGTCAATGTTGGTTGTTGCTGTTGGCATTCTTGCGCTTGTAGTTGTGTGGAAGTCTTCTGTTGTTTGTTGTGGTGATTCCTCTTTTCTAGGTCTGGCAGGGTCAGACAGGTGATGGTGACGTTTTTGTGTAACTAGAGTGAAACTATTTGGTTCCTCTTCGCTGTCATTTTAGGCTGTTTCTGTAGGTGGTGGTGGCAGCGGTGTCTTCCTTCGTACATCATTCTTTTCGTGCTTCGTTGAACATTTGTTTGACCAATGTCTATTGTCGCCACAGGTCATGCACGCTGTTCGGCGTCCCGCGATTGTCACCATGACTGTTATACTCCTCTCCCCCGTAACATTAAAATTTGTATAATGCGGAATAGGCCTCTTTGACTTTGCCAGAAGGGTCCACTTGTCCGTGCTGGACGGGATTTTCTGAATTTCAGCATCCGGTCACCAGTTAGCGTGTAGCGACTTCTTTTGCCATTTCTGCCTTCATAGTTGGTGGTAGCCAATGGATAGTGGCTTTGGTTCTCTCTTTTTCTAAGTGCTCCACGGTCACCTGCATTTCCGGTTCCATACATGAAAATTTCATTACATGGAGGTCGCGGTAATGAACGCGATGCTTCTGTGTTCAGTGTAGCAAACCAATTGGAAGGGGCTCTCAAATCGATTTAATACGCCTCGTTTAACTCACGTGGGCCCAGCTTGCGATGTCCAGGTCACAGCCATCCGATCGTGTTCCTCTGATGATAGTCCCATTTGCTCTGGAGAACCGTTTATTTCGTTATATGGTACCTTGCATGGTACAATTTTGTGGTCGGTTATCATAATTTTTATGTCGCCTTCTCCTCTTACCTTAATGTTTGCGTAGTGCAGGAGAGGTTCTTGAGGTTTTGATAGCAGGACCCATTTGTCCCTACTAGATGTTTTTTTGCATGTCTTGGTCGCCGGTGAGTTGTACAGCAATTTTTTCAATGTTTCCAGCCCTACGTCGAGGGATCCAGTGGATAGTAGCCTCGTTCTCTGCTTTCTAGGTTCTCTGCTTGGGCCGACAATTCTGGATCCCGCCATTGAAAATTCTTCCCATGTAGGGCCTTATATCTGGCCCGTGGGTCTCAGGATTGAGCGGGGCGAACCACTTGAACAGGTTTTCAAACCTGTATATCGATTTTATTCTGCCTTTGCTGAATGCACATGGCCCCAACAAAATGCTGGCGATTGTTCCGTAGGAGGTAATGACGCTGCGGCCCTGTAACTGAGAACACCAGGTGCCAGGAAATGAAGGATCCCCTCAAAATCCTCAGCATCCAGACAGATGGTCGGTATGATTGGTGCCATAGCTATGTTGATTGATCTATACAAATTTCAAACAAACCTTGATTTTTTGAATGTCCAAAACACGGGTGAGCACTACTAATTGAAAATTTCAAACTTCACAGGTTTTCAAACCTGTGAATGGATTTTATCCCGCTTTGCTGACTCCACATGACCCCAACAAAATGCTGGATTGTTCCGTAGAGGTGCGAACCGCCTGCGGCCCTGTGACCGAGAACACCAGGGTGCCAATGGAAATGAAGGATCTTCTTTTCACACAATTATGCGACAGCGTTGCCTAAAGCTGGGGCTTGGCAACTTGAAGAAATTATGTCGCCACGTGTTGATAACTAGCTCTCTGACACGTTATATCCACGTTGTAATAGAACAATTATCACGAGATTGGCACTTTGATATATCAAACCTAATAAACTCAGCCTTACTTTATCTAACACTTTGTTAACTTATTTTAATATGTTCCTACTACCTGTATCACTTTCCTGCCTAAGTCGGAATCTTCCGTACTTCTCTTCTGTTCCAGGGTTCTCTTCTTCTGTTCCAGGGTTCTCTGTCGTTATCTCGTAATCCTAGGTCTCCTATGTCCTTCTGTCGTAATCTTAGGTCTGCTTCTTGTGATTCTAACCGCATGTGCTGACTGTGTCCCGCCTTATATAGCACCCTCATACGGGAATTTGATTGTCCAATCAGCAGCCTGCTGCCCATCTGGTCATCCATGTCCAGTCACATGTTATTCGAATACCTCTGAAAACAAGGGCCGATTAGCGTATCGCTTCTGCTACCCTATTACATATGTTGATGCTGGCTATTTTAATTTCATCAGTCATTTCTAAGATGTTGGTGGTGTGTGAATATATAATATAATTGTGGAAAACAAATTTGATATTATTAAACATTAATACTATTACAAGTATATAAAATTACCGGTTATAAATTACATCTTGTGTTGATCCACATCGGTGCTATCGTCGTCCAAGATTATAATTAATCTTTGAGAAATGTCTGATAGCGATTTCCGTCTTCGTGGCATCCTGTGTGCTTGTGCCGGTGTTGGGCAGTCGTCATCAAGTGCGTTTGTTGATGGATACTCTTCTACTTTGGGGCTGGCAGGGTCGGTCAAATGGCGGCGACAAGGTTTTCTGGTCACCAGAGTGAAGCCTGCTGAGTCGTTGTTGGCGGCTTGATCTTTTGGTGATGAAGGTGGTGGTGGTGGTCGCTGTTGTTGGGCAGTTTTGCCCTATGGTTTTGGCTGCCGTGGTGGGTCATTTATCGTATAAAGTCGTGTACTTTATTTTGTATGCCGCATATGTTTATGATAGCTATTCAGATTTCTGCAGCCATTTTAAAGTTTTCTGGTTTTGACCGTACAAGATTAACTAAATGATACATTGTTATTTTATCTCTATAAATATATGGCAATCTTAATTAGAGCTTTATCGTTGTCCAAGGCTATTTGTAGTCTCTGCCAAAAATCCGATAGCGATATGGAGTTTCGGCTTCTTGGTGTGGGGAAGCTGTCAATGTTGGTTGTTGCTGTTGGCATTCTGTACGCTTGTAGTTGTGTGGGGGAAGTCTTCTGTTGTTTGTTGTGGTGATTCCTCTTTTTCTAGGTCTGGCAGGGTCAGACAGGTGATGGTGACGTTTTTGTGTAACTAGAGTGAAACTATTTGGTTCCTCTTCGCTGTCATTTTAGGCTGTTTCTGTAGGTGGTGGTGGCAGCGGTGTCTTCCTTCGTACATCATTCTTTTCGTGCTTCGTTGAACATTTGTTTGACCAATGTCTATTGTCGCCACAGGTCATGCAGCTGTTCAGGCGTCCGCGATTGTCACCATGACTGTTATACTCCTCTCCCCGTAACATTAAAATTTGTATAATCGGAATAGGCCTCTTTGACTTTGCCAGAAGGGTCCACTTGTCCGTGCTGGCGGATTTTCTGAATTTCAGCATCCGGTCACCAGTTAGCCGTGTAGCACTTCTTTGCCATTTCTGCCTTCATAGTTGTGTAGCCAATGGATAGTGGCTTTGGTTCTCTCTTTCTAAGTGCTCCACGGTCACCTGCATTTCGGTTCCATACATGAAAATTTCATTACATGGAGGTCGTGTAATGAACGGCGATGCTTCTGTGTTCAGTGTAGCAAACCAATTGAAGGGCTCTCAAATCGATTTAATACGCCTCGTTTAACTCTACGTGGCCCAGCTTGCGATGTCCAGGTCACAGCCATCCGATCGTGTTCCTCTGATGATAGTCGATTTGCTCTGGAGAACCGTTTTATTTCGTTATATGGTACCTTGCATGGTACAATTTTGTGGTCGGTTATCATAATTTTTATGTCGCCTTCTCCTCTTACCTTAATGTTTGCGTAGTGCAGGAGAGGTTCTTGAGGTTTTGATAGCAGGACCCATTTGTCCCTACTAGATGTTTTTTTGCATGTCTTGGTCGCCGGTGAGTTGTACAGCAATTTTTTCAATGTTTCCAGCCCTACCGTCCGAGGGATCCAGTGGATAGTAGCCTTCGTTCTCTGCTTCTCTAGGTTCTCTGCTTGGGCCGACAATTCTGGATCCCGCCATTGAAAATTCTTCCCATGTAGGGCCTTATATCTGGCCCGTGGGTCTCAGGATTGAGCGGGCAACCACTTGAACAGGTTTTCAAACCTGTATATCGATTTTATTCTGCCTTTGCTGAATGCACATGGCCCCAACAAAATGCTGGCGATTGTTCCGTAGGAGGTAGTACGCCTGGCCCTGTAACTGAGAACACCAGGGTGCCAGGAAAATGAAGGATCCCTCAAAATCCTCAGCATCCAGACAGATGGTCGGTATGATTGGTGCCATAGCTATGTTGATTGATCTATACAAATTTCAAACAAACCTTTGATTTTTTGAATGTCCAAAACACGTGGTGAGCACTCACTAATTGAAAATTTCAAACTTCACAGGTTTTCAAACCTGTGAATGGATTTATCCGCTTTGCTGACTCCACATGACCCCAACAAAATGCTTCGATTGTTCCGTAGAGGTGGAACCGCCTGCGGCCTGTGACCGAGAACACCAGGGTGCCAATGGAAATGAAGGATCTTCTTTTCACACAATTATGCGACAGCGTTTGCCACAAGCTGGGGCTTGGCGAACTTGAAGAAATTATGTCGCCACGTGTTGATAACTAGCTCTCTGACACGTTATATCCACGTTGTAATAGAACAATTATCACGAGATTGGCACTTTGATATATCAAACCTAATAAACTCAGCCTTACTTTATCTAACACTTTGTTAACTTATTTTAATATGTTCCTACTACCTGTATCACTTTCCTGCCTAAGTCGGAATCTTCCGTGCTTCTCTGTTCAGGGTCTCTTCTGTTCCAGTTCTCTTCTATCTGTAATCCTAGGTCTCCTATGTCCTTCTGTCGTAATCTTAGGTCTGCTTTTTGTGATTCTAACCGCATGTGCTGACTGTGTCCCGCCTTATATAGCACCCTCATAGCTGTGGAATTTGATTGTCAATGCAGCACTTGATCTGAAGTCATCATTCATCATTTTTGAAGGACCTCTGAAACAAGACACAATTTTAGTATCTTTGCTACCATTATATTATCTCATTTTAATTTCCTTAGTCATTTTCTAAATGATTGTGTGGTGTGAATATATAATTATAATTGTGGAACAAATTTGATATTATTAAACATAACTTATTTTACAAGTAGCTATAAACTTCACCGGATTTATAATATTATATCTTGTGTTGCGATTCAACATGCGTTGTATAGTTCAATTCTTCCGCCGATTAAAGATTATAATGTAATCTTGGAGAAATGTCTGATAGCACTTTCCGTCCTCGTAGGCTGAATCCTTTTGCTTGTGCCGTAGATTGGGCAGTCAGCATATTCGATTCTGTTGCAAAGAGATATACTATTTACTTTGGGGTTGGCAGGTCTGGTCAAATGGCTGTCTGTATTCTAAGGTTTTCTGTCACTGAGTGAAGCCTTCTGATCGTTGTTGGCGGTTGATCTTTTGTTAAATACAGGTGTGCGTGGTGGTTCGTTCTGTTGTTGGCCAGTCTTTGCCCTCTATGGTTTTCTAGGCTGTTCGTCCTAGGGTCATTTATCGATAAATCTAGTTTAATTTTGTATGTCTGATATGTTTATGATAGCTATTCAGATTTCCAGCCATTTTAAAGTTTTCTGGTTTGACCGTAAGATTAACTAAATGATACATTGTTATTTTATCTCTATAAATATATGGCAATCTTAATTAGAGCTTTCATGTGTCCAAGGCTATTTGTAGTCTCTGCCAAAAATCCGAAGCGATATGGAGTTTCCGCTTCTTGGTGTGGGGAAGCTGTCAATGTTGGTTGTGCTGCTGGCATTCTGTACGCTTGTAGTTGTGTGGGGAAGTCTTCTGTTGTTTGTTGTGGTGATTCCTCTTTTTCTAGGTCTGGCAGGGTCAGACAGGTGATGGTGACGTTTTTGTGTAACTAGAGTGAAACTATTTGGTTCCTCTTCGCTGTCATTTTTTTCTGTAAGGTTTAGTGGGCGGCGTTTGCGCTCAAGAAGGTGTGTTACCTGTTGATGGTGTTGCTGTTCCTGTAGTTAGTTGATTTTTGATTGTTGGTTTTTTTTTTTGGACATTGGCTTGTCCAGTGTGAATCTTGACCACAGATCGTACACTGTGTACGCCTGCCAGGTAGCGTTATCCACAGTGTGCGTGGTTTTGTTCAGCCCTAGTAAATTTAGCGTAGCGTAGTGTGTATAGGTTGTGTAGATGGTTTGTAGAGAAAAGTCCACTTGTCTGAAGCACTTTTGATCGGAAAAACGTTTACATCTTCATCTTTTGTGAAGGACTTTGCTAACTGCAAGACACAATCTTTAGATATCGTGGCGTAGCCAATTTATAACTCCTTTTAATTTCTCTTTATACTGATTTTCAATTAAAATTGATAATTTTGGGTGGTCCCATTCAAACTTTTTTTCATGAAGCCTTTTGTAATGGATAATGTAAGCGACTGTGTTCAGGGTCACATACCACTTATTCGGGTTGGCGAACGGTAGAGCGTTCCACTCCGTTACACCTACTCCGGCCGGACCGGCGAGGATACTTGTAATAAGTGAGTATGATGCTCTGGATGCTTGTGGACCAGTGACGGTCAATACTAGGGTGCCTGGTTGGTGGATGGAGCCTCCTTCCAGAACTTCTTCCGCCTTGAATGTAAATTGAGGTATGTCATTCGCAATGGTAGCCATTTTGAGAGAAAATTTGAAAAACAAACAAAAATACGAACCACAGTCCAGAGAGGAAAATCACAAATGAAATCCTTTGTAATCAAAGTTGCACCAGTAGATTGTGGGAAAAGGACGCTTTTGAGCATTCTTTCACAAAGAACAGATATCACTAATAGAGTTACTGGTCTGGAGTTTTGCGGCTCTCTGGTCTGAAGATCTTTGTCTGTTACTTCTTCCTAAGTTCTTCTGTGAGTTGTGACTTGTTCAACCGTTTCTTCAATCCGTTTGAATCTGTCTGGTCAGCCTCTTAACACCTTGTTTAAATCACAGCAGAGGAGTTCTGCTCTATTCTGATTCTATATGCTGCCAGTAACTGCACTCTCTCAAACAAATCTACTCGTTGACCCTATACAAGCTGTTCTGTCCCTAGTTCTGTATTCTGAATCATAACATCTAGTTTAAATCACAGCAGTGTTCTGTTCTGATCTAGAACTATCAACTCCATCTATCTCTTGAGTTATAATTTCTACTCTTGGGACTGTTGATGTTACCTGCCTAAATTCTGAATCCTAACCTTCTAATTCCTCTCGGTCTCTCTCTGTCTAACCTCTCTGTCTCCTCTTCTTCTCAGTCTGGCCTCTTTTTTTTTAAAATATTTTTTATTGATCTTAGACCGCCATATACGGGGTTTACCGTAGGCGCCTATACTGAAATATACGTTTTTATATTGTTTCGGAAGAATTCGCTAAATAAAACAGAAGTCCAAATTTTATATAGCTTGAACTGTGACCTATAAGTAGGACGAACCGCTGGAAATTTTCCTTATTTCACACCGAAAACTGATCGGAGCTAGTATTTCTTTGTGAATTTTATAAATTGTACTTCGTAGTTGAAATTTTTGGGAAATGGCTTCTAATTTCAATACCGATAGTTAAAGTGAGGACTTTGAGTTTGAGGAACATTTCATGCAGCTAGGTGAGATAGGGATTACATTAGATCTTGTGATTCTGAGAGTGATGTTGAATTGTCCAGTGACAACGAAGCTGAACCTGTCGACCACGATGTTCAATTAGATTTAGAGGATTTTCTTCCGACATCGAGGAGCCCGGCCCTGTGCCCGTTGTTGACAGGGATGGTTGGAGTGATACCACTTCCCCATTAGTTGTGGAGCCATTTATGGAAGAGAGTGGGCCTTCTCATACACTAGAGGAGGGTGCAGAACCATTCGATTATTTCAGCTTAATTTTTGAGGAGCAGTATTTTGAATTTGTACGCTGATCGTCAGAAAAGAGCTGGGAAAATTGATTCAAAGTGGGACGCAGTAACTGCTGCCGAAATCAAGGTTTATCTGCAGAATTATATCTTTATGGGTATAATTTCTTGTGAAACTTTATCCAGTTCACAGTATTGTTGCTCATTATTTGAATGTTCTACAAGCAATAGTTTTTATTATTAATTTAGAAGACTGTTCTTTTGAGAGTTATTCTTAGTTTTTTTAGAGTAATTTTGATGTGCTGGGACCAAAGGTTAAAGGTATATGACATTTATATATATATATATACACACGTTTCTATGTGTGCAGGTTTGTCATGGAAGAGTTACAACATTTTGAAATACATTATGAAGTGTAAAATTATTTTCCATTCTTATTACTTAGTGATGTTTTCTTTGGTATTCTCGTTTTAGGGGTGTTCAAATCTCATTTCTCTTCTCATTCACTCAGTGTGTTTGTGTGTCAGCTGCTCTTTGTGTTATGTGTGCTGCTTTCTGGTCATATATATGTTTGAAAATTCCTGTGTTGTCTCATTCGTTTTTGTTTATTTCTGCATATCAGATGAGGTATCTGAATTCTCTAGCATGTGAGATTTGTTTGTGTGAATTTTCGGATTGTGTTTAGATGATTGCTTGTACATGTTTACTTTATTTGTTTGCATTGTCGATATTGTTTGTTGCAGTGACTTTAGTGATATTGTGCTGCAGTGGAAGAAAATATGGTCTTCTGTTTCTTGTTTGTTTTATCTGCGAGTGCATTGGTTTGTTGTGATTTGTGTGTTCTTCTATGCTACTGGTGTTATGCTGAAGAGTAGTCTGTACATTACTTCTTTTGCTTTAGTTGATGTTTGTGTTCTGTGTAGGTTTCTAAAGATGCTTGAGTAGTCTGTTATAAAGTGAGTGTAACCTCGTTTAATTCTATTGTGAGTGAGGTTCCTGTCTTGTGACTAGGTGTCGTGATTGTCTTTGTGGGATTTTGTATTGTTTTAGTTCTGTTGCTTTGTATGCACTGTTTGTAAAGTCGGTAGTGTTCCGATGTGGTGTCATGTTGTTTCTGTGTGTAGTGAGGATAGTCTGAGGTCTATGAGTAGTGACTAGTGGTATTCATTTGGTTTCTTAGTGATTTCTCCAACGTTTTTTATTCTTTGTGCCTGTATTCTGGTTTTATGTCTGTAGGGATATTCTTCCTGTCTTTGTGTTGTATTAAAGTTTTTGTTTTGATAGCGTGTATTGTGTTTTGGAAAATAATTTCTGAAATTTTTGTTTATTTCTGTTAGCACTTGTGAGTGGGTGAAACGTTTGATTTTATAATAATCTAGGAGTGATGTAGGTGTTAACTCAGTGCTTCTACCAAAGAAGGTGATGGTTTTGTATCTGTATAGTTGTAGCGTCCTTGATCTCTGTGGTGATGTTGTGCCTATTTCTGTTTTAGGGGTGAGTTGAGGTAGTGAATACTGCATGTTTATTTTTTACTTGTGTTAAATTGAAAGGAAAGTCCGTTGTTTCCATTTTCTATGCCCATTATTTGTGATTTTGTTGTTTACTTGGATCCACTTTCTGTGCTATATTTTGAAAGGTTGCAGGATTTATTTATGGATGAGTTTTGGATGGGAAATATTGTTCGCCTGCATATCTATTGTTTTTGTCTCTAGCCAGGGAGAAAGGTTCTTTGATGCCCGGCCTGATTTCTTCTAGGACTGGTTCTAGCACTAGTTTACACAGGGAAGAGGGATCTGTCTTACGCTCTTGTATCGGTTCTGTTAACGTGTTTTATGATAGTGCTTTTGTTCTTTGTAAATCAAATCTATCAGTTCGGTGGCCGGAACCGATGTTTCGTGAATCGTTTGTGGAGGAAGTCTTTGGACACTCTATAAGGCTTTCTCTGGTCCAAAAGACAGTATTGCTTGTGTTTCTTTTCATGTGTGTATTGTATTAGTCTCGATTAGTGTGTGTGTTTGATGATGTTCTGTTCTGTATGCTCATTTTGGTCTCTGTATGCTGCATTGTTGAGATTCTATGCTGCATTGTTGGTCTCGTATGCTGCATTGATGTCCTGATGCTGCATTGTTGGTCTCTTATCTGCATTGTTCCTGATGCCATTTTGGTCTCTGTATGCCATTGTGGTCTCTGATGCCATTGTTGGTCCTTATGCTGCATTGTTGAGTCTGATGCTGCATTGTTGGTCCTATGCCATTGTTGGTCTCTGTATGCGCATTGTTGGTCTCTGTATGCGCATTGTGTCTGTTGTATTGTTGTCTCTGTATGCTGCATTGTTGGTCTCTGATGCTGCATTGTTGGTCTCTGTTGCGATGTTGGTCTCGTATGCTGCATTGTTGGTCTCTGTATGCTGCATTGTTGGTCTCTGTATGCGCATTTGGTCTCTGTAGCTGATTGTGGTCTCGATGCGCATTGTTGGTCTCGATGCTGCATTGTTGGTCTCTTGCTCATTGTTGTCTCTGTATGCTGCATTGTTGGTCTCTGTATGCGCATTGTTGGCTCTGTATGCTGCATTGTTGTCTCTGTATGCGATTGTTGGTCTCTGTATGCGCATTGTTGGTCTCTGATGCTGCATTGTTGGTCCGTATGGCATTGTTATCTTGTGGCATTGTTGGTCTGTATGCGCATTGTTGGTCTCTGATGCTGCATTGTTTCTCTGTATGCTGCATTGTTGGCTCTGTATGCTGCATTGTTGATCTCTGTATGTTGCATTGTTGGTCTCTGTATGTTGCATTGTTGGTCTCTGTATGCTGCATTGTTGGTCTCTGTATGCTGCATTGTTGGTCTCTGTATGCTGCATTGTTGGTCTCTGTATGCTCATTGTTGGTCCGTGTGAACTAGGGTGTGCATAAAGGAGCAAGTTTCAGCGTTAGCGCTTGGTTAGTATTTTGTAATCTGTGTTGAGTAGAGATATCGGTCTGTGGTTTTTCATTTGTGTCTTGTCAGCAGCGCCTTTAGGTATGAGTGTAATGTATGCTTGGTTTAGGCTGTGTGGGAATTTCTGTCATTGTAGTGCTTCCTCTAGCACTCTCAGAAAAAGCGGTCCTATTATGTGGAAGAATTTTTTGTAGAAACCGGCTGTTAAACCGTCTGGTCCTGGTGTCTTGTTTTCTTGCAGCGTATCCTGGGGCTGCTTTTAGGTTTGTCAGTGTTAGCGGTTGGTCTAGTGTGTGCTTGTCCTGGTCGGTTAGTTTCTTGACGTGTGTCCGGTGGTTTTCTTGCTGATGTGGTGTTTCTTCCGGAGTGTATAGGTGTTTGTAGAATTGTTTAAATTCCTTGTCTATTTCTTTAACGTCTGTTATTGTCTCCCCTTTTTCGTTGATGATTTCTTTTATTTGTCTGTTTTTTGTGTATATTTTGCTCTACTGCTAGTATTTGTTTGCTGGATGTTTCTTGAGCTGTACTGTCTAGTCTGGTCCTTAGTTGGGCACCTTGAAATTTATGTATGTTATATTTGTCTAGTCTGGTCCTTAGTTGGGCTCCTTGAAATTGATGTATGTTATATTTGTTTAGTTCTTCTCGTAGCATATGTAGTTGTGGTGCTTGACTGTCTATAAGTTCCGTTAGTCTTATGGCTTCTTCTATGATTTTCCTTTGTCTGTTGGACTGTTTGTGTAGCTGTGATGCGGAGATTTGAGTAACTTCTCTAACTGCATGTCCCAGTAGTTTGCTAGGTCTTCTGTTGGTGTTTCTTTCGCGTAATCTGTTAGTATTTTTGTTATAGTTTCGGTGGAGGTTTTATTCTGGAGTAAGGTATCGTTGAATTTCCAGTGTGGTGATCTTTTGTTTGTGTTATCTATTTGGTTGTCATTCATTTGTATGGCTACCGCTTTGTGATCGTGAAGTGCATGGTGCTGCTGACGTGTTCTATTTTGTTGATTTTGTACCATTTATGTGCGTAAATACGGTCTAGTCTGGACTTTCTGCTGGTTATATGGGTTTTGTTGGTGAACGTAGTGTCTCTTCCTTCTGGATAGGTGTGTCAGTATGTGTCCACGAGAGCGTGTTTTTCTAGTATTTCCTGTAGTAGGTCTGCCGTTTGTGTGTGGTTATAATCATCGATTGGTGTGCCTGTGGAGAGGTCCAGGTCTCGTAGGATTATGTTGAAATCTCCTATTATCATGTGGTGTCCTTTGTATTGGTGAAGTGTTTTTAGTAATTCTTGGTAGAAGGCAGGTTGTTCGCTTTTGTTTGCTATACGTTTACTAAAGTGTGTGTGTCTTTGTTGTTGTGTTTGTGTCTAAGTTGTACTATTGCTATTCTACCGTTTTTGTCTGTGTTCTTGTGTGTGATTACCCATTCGTCGGAGGTCTGTAGTATTGCTACACCTCGGAAACCGTTGCTTGGGCTGTACTACCCGTGTCGTAGGCCTAAGAGTGTTGTTGTCTGATTAGCTATTGTTTTGTTGCTTATATGTGTTTCTTGTAGTAGCAGGAAGTCTGTTTTGTGTTTCTGTATTAGTTTTATTATGTGGTTAATTTTGCCTCTGATCCCTCGTAGTCTGTTTTGTGTTTCTGTATTAGTTTTATTATGTGGTTAATTTTGCCTCTGATCCCTCGTATGTTGAGTGACAATATGTGTAGCTTGTTTGTGTGGGTCATTTTTGTATGTGTGTTTTGTTTTGTTCTTTCACGCTTCATTCATACATACCACTTCGTTCTGTGGTCTGTTACTGTACTCTGTGGTTTCTGATGGAGGAAATTCCTCGTATGTTTCTGTCCTTAGTGCTAGCCAGGAAGGGGCTGTGTACTGTTATTGTAGTTCGTCGTCTGTGTTCTTGTTTTCTGCATTTTTATTGATTGTTTCTTTTATTTTCTTGTCGCTGGTTGTCGGTGAGGTTATGTTTGTTGGTGCTGCTTGCTTTTTTCTTTTCCAGCGGCTGTCGACTTCCGTGAAGCCATCTGTCGAGTCATTGGAGTCCGAGACGTTGGTCTGTGGCGGCTGTGGTTCTTTCTGCGTCGGTCCTGGTGTCTTTGATCTGGTTGTTGGTTTCTTGTTCTTTTTCTGGAGGCACTGGCTGACCCAGTGTATATCTTCTCCGCATATCTCGCACTGTGTACGGCGGCCTGGCAGGGTTATCCATATTTGTTGCTCTGTGTTGTGTGTACCTTTCAGGCGCAAGTTTATAAAATGGTGTATTTCGTTGTTGTTTTCTCTGTACAAGAAAGTCCATTTGTCTGTAGCGTTTGCTATTGGCAGGGCTTCTGCCTCTGAATCTTTGCTGATGGCTCTTGCAATTTCTGTTGCCCCTTCTTTCGTGTAGGTTGGGGGAGCCAATGGATGACTCCTTTGATCTTTCTTTATCTTTATGCTCGATCAAAACAGGAGTGGGTTTCCCCATTCTAATTTTTTCCCATGTAGGTTCTTGAAATGCTGTATGTGCGCTGCTGTGCTCAGTGTCGCGTACCACTTATGTGGGTCCGCGAACCGGTACAGCGTTGCGCCCGTTTGGCCCAATGCCGGCAGGTCCGGTTAGTATGCTATGCTTGTTATCATGGCATACGAGGCTCTAGATACTTGGCCCGAAAGGGTTAGTACCAGGGTGCCTGTTCGGTGGATGGTTCCACCTTCTAGGACTTGATCTGCCTTGAATGTTAGTGTTGGTATTGTCATTTTTTTGCTTCGTTGTCTGGTGTGGTAGCTGCTTCAGTGCAGCGTTCTTATCATGCTCGTATGAGGAGCGAATGTTGTTGGAGAAGTCAAATCAAGTTTAGCGAAAATAAAGACTGGAAAAAATTTAACGCTGTGGCGCTGGTACAACGTTGAATATCAAACCTCCTCTAAGTCTCTTCTTCTCAGTCTGTCCCTCTCTAACCGTGTGCCTACATTTTATATTCACCCAAAAGTCTTTCTCTGGACCACCCATTTTGACTAGGAAAAGTAATAGTGTAACTGATACTGGTTTTCTAGCAAGTGGTTAAATTCTTGTCTATTCAACTAGGAAAATGATACACTAAGGACACCTGTATGACCCCACTACCCAGTGAGTATTCATTTCTCTGGTAATTCACTAATGGCCCGTAAATTGAGTCATACCACCTTGCGTTTTTTTTAATGCTCCTCCCATTGTACTTAACCTTCCCTGCTAAATCAAACTTCAACCTTGCACCTGTGGTAGAAATATGATGTGACTGGCTCTGTCTCACACTGTTACAATATTTCAAATGATGGTTATAATGATAGGGATGATATACATGCATGTACCCACACACATACATATAAATACATACATATAAATACACACACATACCCAGACCACTTTGATCTTAGCCAAAAGGCCGAGAAGCGATAATGAATGGCCTCGAGAGCTTCCGTGCCAACGAAACCATAAGAACTCAACTTTAGCACAGAGACCATTATAATTGCAATAGCTCTCACCTGCCAGGAAATAGACCAACACTTGAATCCTGTCAATCTGTACTGAAAATCAGCTTCCGTGCAAGGGCACATTCCATTTTCTGCAGGTCGTGCAACAGTTTCTAGTCCTGCGGAAAGAGAAAAAATGCGGCAGCAATGTGCACGACGTTCATGCATTATTATGTACCTTTGTAGCGCAATTTATATTTATTTGCCCACATGGTCCGTCAATTCCAGTTTTTCACATGTGTATGAATGCTATGATGTTTAATTTATTGCAAATGCCACAAATGTTAATACTGGCTTTTCTAATTACTATATAGCCATTTCTAACATGTTGGTTGTGTGTGGTTGTATAAACAAATTTAATAATCCAGTTAAATATTAATTACATCTTTTTGTGTGATCCTTGTTGTGTTGTCCAAGACTATTATCAGTCTTGGTGAAATGCCATAAGGATTTTTAGTTTTTCTCTGGGGTGTTGTCTGGTGCCTTGTATTTGATGGTGTTCTGTATGATTGTGTCAGTGTTGGGCATTCATCATCTAGTGGCTTGTATTTGATGGTGTTCTGTATCTTTATGCCAGTGTTGGGCATTCATCATCTAGTGGCTTGTATTTGATGGTGTTCTGTATCTTTATGCCAGTGCTGGGCATTCATCATCCAGTATCGTATTTGGGAGATATTCTCTCTCTTTCTTTAGACTGGCAGGGTTAGTCAGGTGCTGATGTTCTTTTGGCCACCAAGGTGAAGCTTTCCGAGTCCTATTCGTTGGCTTGATGTTAAGGTGGTTTTACCTTGTTCTTTTTTTTTTATGTGTGGGACATTTATTGGACCAGTGTTCATTATGTATCATTACGACCCTTCACTATTACATAGATATGACATTATTATTATATATAGTTAATCTTAATTACAACTTTCGTCGTTGACATTGTTTTTTCAAGGCTATTTATAGTCTTGGCCAAAAATCTGATAAAGATATAGAATTTCGTCTTTTTGGTGTGGATGAGAAGCTGTATGTGTTAATTGTTGACGTTCTGTATGCATGTAATGGTGTCAGAAATTCTTCTGCTGTGTGTTGTGGTGATGCATTTCTAGGACTGGCAGGGTCAGACTGGTGATGTTTCTTTGCTGCCAAGGTGAAGCCTTCTGGGTCATTTTTGTTTGCTTGTATTTCTGTTGGTGGTGTATTTATGTTTTTCTGTGTCTCTGACATTTGTTTGACCAATGTCCATTATCGTCACAGATCATAGAGCTGTTTGGCATCCAGCGATTGTTATCATAATTTTATGTTCCTCTCCCGGTGACGTTGAAATTTGTATAATGCAGGAGAGGCCCTTTTGGCTTTACCAACAGGGTCCATTTGTCCGTGATAGACCAAAGTTTCTACAAAATGAAGCTTGAATAAACTGATCCATGTGTTATTCTATTGTTGTTGATTCTTGTGTTGAATTCTTCAGCTTTGAAACAATGGTTGCTGTCTTCATAATACTACTGTGGTTGCACTTCAACTCAAAGAAATACACAAAGCAATATATAAATGATGTCAGCCTTGTGGAACAGAACATGTATTCTGTTACTACCCTCAGACATCTCAGAATAATGTCTGGCTGCAACATCTTTTCTTGCAGAAATGTCACTAATCATACTGGATCGCCAGAGTCTTGTTTATACCTAAAATTGTTTGACAAAATATTTTTTTTAAAATGAACTACAAATAATTTTCTTTAAATATTCATGAGTTATGCTATTTGTGTAAGAAAACATGTTCTCTTGAACAATACCAATGACAACAATAAGAACAAAGATTACCTCATTTTTGGAAAAGCTGTGTGTATTAGATCTGCAGCAACACATCTTGTAGAACAACTCATTTCTTGTGACAACGAGCCCCATTCTTTGTCAAAATTTTCTAGTGTAGCCCTCACAGACTCAGCCCGTTCATCCAATAGGTGAACAAGACACTTCAGTTCCACCAGATCCATATCATGCTCCCCCTTGAATCTTTTCACCACACAGTGATTGACTTCAGCTCTATGCCATAGTGCTCTTCATTTTAGTCAAAATGTCCTGTTTGAATACTATGTCAGATAGACCATAGCAATCCCTATGTTCTGACAACATCAAGGAGAGTGATATGTGCTGGGTGTAGTCCTGGATGGTTCCTCCTGGAAGTGCATCTACAGGGAGCTAATGATTGAATAGATTGTTGTGCTGTTCTCTTTTGGCTAGTAGTATTTCCTGTCTAGATGTCTTCTCTCCTCTCCCCATAAGTTGTCCCCTTTCTCTCTTGCAAGGCGCAAATAATCCCTTAAAATGTCCACCTCATATAAGATTCCTTATACTTCTTCAACACATCTATGGTGGCTGCCTTCCTCTTCATGGTCTGGCTTATCAACTTCACAGAATATCCAACTAGTCTTTCCCTGTGCTGCTTCCTGATCTCTGTAATCTTCCTCTGCAAATTATTACTCCTCTGCCTCACATTCACATTTACAAACATTAGCACAGCTTTCACATTGACAGCTGCATCTTAGGGAATGGTGATCTAACAGGTGAGCCTGAAACAGATGGTAATTCTGTGGGGCTGCAATAGACATATTTTAAAATGAGCTGGAAAGATCTCCACAGACAAAGATGCATAATGGAAGACCACTGCCGATTCAAAGGTCTGTTCTTTTGTAGCAGCAATTTATCAAAACATGCAACATTATTTCTAAGAGTTAAGAGAAACATCATCGATACACATATCCTTTTCTATGCCTGTAGCAAGCACTACAGTTTCCCTTTTTTTTTTTACCATATTTGCATGAGTCGGGTCTACACAGAAGTCCAAGAGTAGCTGTTCTGCATATCCTTTCGTAACAGAAAACTCAGGTACATAACAAAGTTCACTAAATGAACTCTCAGATCTTCAATAAATGTCATGATTCTATCCAGCTGATTCAGTATACATTTCTGTGATTCAAGAACAGAGCAGCTCTCAGATGTTCAATACAATTTTTTGCATTGATATGATTCAGTCCAGCTGTAGTATAAATATCTGCCATTCAAGAACAAAAATTTTAAGTGCTGGGGCCCACAAGGAAAGCAAAGAATAGTACCACTGCAACCTACGATGTATGTCGTAAGAGGCATATAATGTAGGCACTAGGGATGCTACCCTAGTAAATAGAAAGCAGCGAAGAAATCGGCTGTGCTGGCCTAATTGTAGGCACATAACTGGCACAATGTACAATCGCTCTTAGGCTCAGATCACATACAAGTCACACAGAGTGGTTGACAGGTGGTTGATATTGAACGTTCGACGAAGAAATGACAAAAAAGTGCAACCTATCTTGGGGCTAAAATTAATATTAGAAAGATGGAGAAACTACTTTGAAGAGCTACTTAATTGTGATAAAACTTATGGGAGAATACACTGCTATAACACAGAGGATGAAATAGAGAAGTTAGAACCAGGAATACTACTAGCAGAAGTAGAGAATGTAATAAAGTTGGAACCAAAGCAACAGGCACAGATGATTTACCCACAGAAGCCACAGATTCCTGGAGTCGTATACCAGAGGTTCTTCCTTGCTATATCAAGAGAGGGGTCAAATGCGCATGAGGGTGTGTGCCAGGATTAGTGAGCCGGCACTAAAGACCCGGCACCAGCTCCACGTGATGACCCTGGAAACAGACTTTGGTTCCGGTATGGCTAAGGGGGTAACAGGGATCGAAGGAGAGCCACAGGTAGTGGTAGCAGTGCAAGCTCGGAAAGGCAAGGTATGTTCACAAATAACAAAATGCACGCATCTCCTGGCCGGGGTCCGATAAAACATGCCCAAGTAGCTAACAATTTTGCAGATGATATTGCCTTGCTAAGTAGAAACAACCAAGATATGCAAAGAAAAACAGACAACTTGTCATCTATAGCATCAAAAGTTGGACTGCATATAAGCTATGAAAAAACAAATATAATGAAGACACCTATGGCAAGTAATGCAGATATCACACTGGAATCTAAAATGATAAAAATAACAGAGCAGTTCACCTATTTGGGTAGCAATTTTGATTGCACAGGAAATGTTAAAAAGAAAATTATGATACGAATTGGCAAAGCAACATCGGCTTTTAAAAGTCTAAATAAAATATGGAACTGCAAGTTATATAGTATTAAAACTAAATTACGAATTTTCAATTCAAATGTTGTATCAATCCTAACATGCCAGCGAGAGTTGGGAAAATGACTAAAGATATAGAAAACAAGTTGAATGCATTTTAAAATAGATTGCGAAAAATAATGAATATAAAATGGAACGAATTCAGAAGTGATGAAATCAGAGACATGTCTGGTCAACCACTAGTGACAACTGTTATAAGAAAGAGAAGATGGAGATATGTTGAGCACACCTTGAGGAGAAATGATCAACGAATATCAAAGCAGGCATTGAAGTGGTGTCATAGTCTGTCATAGCCCCCTCCCAGGTGGCAGCTGAGGAACAGACAGGTAGTTAGTGTAGTATGCAATTATATATTTAATAGAAGAGAATATGTGTTGCACTCTCTAAACAAAAGTGCAACACATAACAACGAGACATGTTGACGTAATAAAAGTAAGATACGTAGTTGGAGTTAGCAACAGGGTGAGAAGAGAAAACATTAGACATGACGATGGACATGACGTGTTTTTGTTGTGCCTCCATGTATCAACATCAATAAAGAAGATATGGAACTTACAGAATGCCTCTATTTATTACTTGTGCTGTACTATCAAAGTAATAACTACAATAACAGGATACCATCAATGCTATAACAACATTACCAATATACACCCATCAACACATACGAGCCATCCTGACAAGCCCTTTTACAGTGGGATGCAAAGGGTTCAAGAAAGAGAGGTCGACCTAGAGAGACCCTGAAACGAACTTTGCTGAGAGAGGCATGAAATATCGGTCTGAGTTCCATGGAGGAGATTGAGCGAGTTGCCCAGGATAGAGCGGTATGGAGAAATTACTTGCAGGCCCTATGTAACGTTACAAGAGGAATTATTATTATTACAGTATAAGTAGTTAATAAGTAAGAAACGGCAGTGAACGAGTCGTCCGTAAACGAATACAAACTTGCCTCGGAGTAAATGACCGCACCAAAAGTATAGAGATGAGAGGTGCATCTCCCGAAGAGAAGTGAACCCACGTGGAGCGAAACTCGAAGCCAGTATAGCTTTCTCTCGTCCCCTAGGGTCCGATATGCTGGGCCGCGGGTTGAGTTGAACGTGGGTCCACATAAGCACGATTTAAGCTCCAGGGTCGGACAACCAAGGCAAATGTAAGCACGGCGAAAACTGACGTTGACGATAAGTAATATTTCAGAACTTTTATTTGCAGATGACCAAGTACTGATTGCAGAAAACGAAGAATCTCTCCAGATGCGGGGCAGAGCGAGCACGCATGCGGGCGATGCGTGAGTGGGTCCACCAGTGGGCAGAAGAGAACGACATGCATGCACGGAAGATATGGAAGGCGCGAGAGGGTGTGTGGACCACCCGAATGTGCAAAAAAAACAAACATGGAAAGCCCAGCAGAGGTGAAGCCAGTGCGCGTTTCCGCTCGCAGGAACTACTACTGTCTTAAAGTATGATTGGAGACAATCAAAGTCTAGCGGAGCAAACCGTACACAAAACTGGACGAGCGGCAAACCAATGTGTCCACAAAACGACCGGTTCGCTGGGCAGATGGCGCTCATAAACCCGGGAGGGCAGGCCATCTAAGGGTCGCTGCCCTAAATTAAAATAACAACCTGCTCTCTTGCAGGTTTGGCTGGGGACAGCAAAAGGCTAACGGAGAGCGAACATAGTAAACGCTGGTTGAAACCGAACACACCACTGAAGGTTGTGCACGTACACCCGTTCTTGGTGTTTGGCTGTTTAAATATCACATTAGAATGATAAAACGGCCTAAGAACGATCGCGAGAAGAGAAAAATATCAAGGGGGAAGAGTGCACCATGAAAATAAAAATAATAGAGACAATGGCAATAAGTAGACAACCAGAAAACCTTACAATAAAACTCCAGAAAGTAGAAATAAAACAAGAAATTGAGGTCAAATATTTAGGAGCAATTTTCACAGCAGATGGAAGTATCAATAGCGAAATCAGCAATCATTACACCAAAAGCTAACCATGTACTGGGACAGTTAACACAACTGTTGTCACATAAAGAAATACCGATAACTAAAGCCAATCTCATTAGAACGATTTTATGGCCAACACTATGTTACCAGTGCCAAACTTTGCCAATAACAGCAGCTAATGAGCGGAAAATCATAACGGCAGAGATTAGGCGTCTTAGAAGAGCTGCATGTGTGACAATAAGAGACAAATGAAGAAATCAGAAGAAGACTGGATGTGAAACCAGTCATGCAATTCATAAAAGAACAACAGATTAGATGGTTTGGACACCTGACAAGAATGCCCTGGTATTGCCTACCATAAAGAGCCACACATGAAAAGTGTAATGAGTACAAAACAAGAGGAAGACCACGCAAAAGATGGAGCGACGTCATCAAGAACAGCCTTACGAAAATGAATATCAGCTTACAAAGTGCCGCACAAGCACACACAAGATTACACGCAAGACGATAGCAAATGTGGTATCAGTCAGTCAGACCTAATTCTGGCGTTTTGTCTTTTTTTTTAAAAGTCTTTTGACGCAAAGTTTTTTTAAAAATTTTTAAATATTGAAGTGTTTATTTTCATTTTTGCATTACAATTCATTGTTTACAGACATTTGTGAACTGATGTGATTATGCTCGTGAAATGAAAATATGAGATGGTAAGCTTTCAATGATGGCGATGATGTAAGCTTTCAATGATGGCGATGATGATAATGATTTTACATATACATTTATATATACATGCACATACCCATACATACATACCCATACATATATATACACACACATATATATATATATATATATATATATATATATATACACATATATATATATAATGCAATTTGATATAGGAAAAAACACACAAAAAATATAGCATAAAGATTGTGCTTGTTAAGAAGCTTCCCGCTGGAGTGGGAACCACTGTTACCTGCCATGCATGTCATAAGAGGCGACAAAGGAGGTTTTGCTGAAATCAGATGCACGTGTCCACTAGGGAATGCTAACCCGAAACAAATGCTTGCAGAAAACGGATGCAATAGGCCGTAAGGCGCATAACATGGTGCAACGACCCCTCACAATGAGAAATGGGATAACGGATTTTATGGTCGCCAATCTGCCTCGGAGATTTAACCACGCAGTAAGAATGTCAAACCTACCATCACGAGGGTGGCCAAAACTTACTGCGGGAAGAGGTCGGCACAAACGCGGGAAAAATCATAAGAATTATATCCTACAGAACTGCCCCCAGTATGCAGACTTGGGAAGAAAGAGGTTGCCCACTTACACTAGCGTCAAAGATAAACTGTATGGTATAGCTGATAATCTGAGGCAGACTATTGCCTTTATTAGAGAATCCGAAATCCCAATCTAGTGAGAACGCAGAAGAAGATTTAAGGAATAAACATTTATAAGGATTATTTCAAAACAATAAAGTTATATGCATCAAAATACAAATTGTAAAAATGTACCGTTGAATCGTGCAGATCATTCCGAAGCTTCAGTGCAGTATACATAACTTTATTTTCAAATTCGCCAAATGCCTGCAACAAATGACACTATAGATGTATAAAACTGATTTTATAAAACAGGACAGTTCTGTATATCCTAAACAATGAAATATCAAAACAAAAAGTAGTCTTCTTCTTTTTCCTTGCTCCCTCTCATACTCCCGCTGGTTATAGCAGGATACAGTTTAAAGAATGGACTGCGATGTGTCACAGTTTTAAGCATGGTCTGTGGTATCTGCACCTTTTGGTCCAACAAATCCGACTTCAGCATACGTTTTTTTGGGTACTGGGAATCTCTCTCTTTCATACACAAACTTAGCCAGGCTTCTTGATTGTCATCTCCTGCCGGTCCTGCCATGGGAAGACAGAGTGGAGTCTTGGTCAACTATGTTCTTACGCTGGCCCTGACGCTAGCAGTCAGCTATGCATCGCTGACTATCCCCTGAAGAAGAACGGAGTGTCTAGCCCCCACAAAGTAGTAATGTTACAAAGTGCAAAAAACATATGAAATTAAAATGTCAACCAAAAGCCTTTTGTTAAGTAAAGGATACAAGATACAGATCAAATCTTCTGCCTTGCAGGTATGTTGGGGACAGCCAAAGGCTGACGGGGAGCGAACCCAGTAAACACTGGCTGAAACCAGACAAGTCGCCAAAGGATAAGCACCAGAGCTCCAAATGGCGCTGAATGATGTGAAGTAAAAATACGTTCTTGGCAAAGGCAGTTTTTATATCACAATAAGAATTATCAAAAAGTCTTGCAGTCCTGAAACTGTCTTGCGTGTGCTGTTGTGTATTCCCTTGTGTATAGGGCTTTGTAATAATTTTGAGTTAATTTTGCTAGCATGATTTGTGGTGTCTCTGTCTGCATGTTTCCTTCTAGAGCTACAACAATTCCTATCTGTTTGCTATTTTGTATGTTTTGCTCTATTGCCATGTGCTGTTTGCTTGGTGTTTCTTGTGTGTAATTGTGTTTAACTTTGTTCTTAACAATGCACCATGAAATCTATGATGTCTGTATTGTTCTAGTTCTTCTTGTAATATAAGAATGTTGAGTGCATTGTTGTCTATTTGTCTCGGATTACGTCTTCTAGTATTATTTCTTGTCATATTCTATCTCTATTAATGTGTGATATCTTTTGTGTCATTGCTTGTATAGTGTTCTTGAGTATTTCCCAATGTTGATGTACGTTGTCTGTAGGTAAATTGTTTGTGTAAATGAGGATGAGATGTGTTATGTGTTCAATGTATGTTTTGTTTTGAAGAAGTGTGTTGTTGAATTTCCTGTATGTGGTTAGCGTTTGGAGCTTGTGTGTGTGTGTGGAATGTATAGTTGATATGACAGCTTTGTGATCTGTAAAGCTGAGAGTTTATGAAAGATGTTTGGTTTGACCTATGTGGAGGTCTGATGGTGAATATATTCTGTCTAAACGTGTTTGCTCTTTTGTATGCCCTGTTTGTGTGTGTGGTTTCAATACCTTTATGGCAGCCTCTAAGTATCTGTCAAGTTGTGTGTTTCAATTATGTTTTGTAATATGTCTAACTGGTGTGTGTTGCCTTTAGTTATACTCTTAATTTGTATTGCAATGTCTGCTCCTACCACATCCATGTTACTGAGAACACAGTTACAATCTCCAGCTAATATAATAGTTTTACCTCTGTATGGAGTCAGTAAATTGTTCAAATGTTCATAAAAGCGAGGCTGATCTCTATAGGCAGGTGGGGCATGTATGTTGACTAACGTATATGTTTGAATGTTGTTACTTGCTTGAACTATTGCTAGTTTCCCTTCCTTATCACTGTAAAGTTTGTGAAGAACCCGCCTATCCGAAGTCTGTATTATAGCAACCCCTGATCCAGTGTTCTGAATTCCTAAACTAAAATGTGAATGTCTTAATCCTAGCTGTGTTGTAATTCGTGATGCATGTTCGTCTGTATGTATGTTAGTTTCTTGTAAGAATATAAAATCTGGTTTATATTTATGTATAAGTGATATGACCTCACCAAGTTTATTACGGAGGCCTAAAATATTAATAGGCCTACTAATTAATAAAACACCAGGCCCAGACAATATCCCGGCCGACCTAATCAAAGCAACTAAAGAGGTAGGAATCAGCTGGCTCCATAGACTATTCAACCAAGTCTGGATCACACAAGAAACACCAGTAGATTGGAGGAATGCTACAATTGTTCCCATCTGGAAGAAGAAAGGTAGCAAGAGGACTGTACAAAGTATAGAGGCATAGCGCTACTGAGCCACACTGGGAAAATATTCTGCAAAATACTTGAGAAAAGGCTCCGCCACATCATCGAGCCACAGCTTAATGACTCCCAAATGGGATTCAGGAAGAACAAAAGCTGTACAGACGCAATATTCGCCCTCAGACAGTTAGTAGAAAGGACTATCGAATCCGACAAACATTTACACGTTGCATTTGTAGATCAGGAAAAAGCGTTCGACCGCGTAGATAGGCACAAGTTGTGGAAAATACTAACAACCTATGGGGTTAATGAACACCTAATCAACCTTTGCAAGAACATTTATACTGACAGCCAATGTACGATTAGAACAAATACAGGATTATCAGAAAAGTTTCACGTAGGTTCAGGAGTAAGACAAGGTTGCGTACTATCCCCGCTGCTATTCATCACGTACATTGACCACATTTGTAAAATAGCTAACACCAGCGAAGAAACAACCTCGGAGAACTCTTAAATGAATTTCTTTTGCAGACGATCAGGCAATCATATCAACAACAGAAGAACAACTACAACAACACATCAACAGACTCCAGTTAGCATGTAACGAATACAACATGAGAATTAACATCGACAAAACAGAAGTAATGACATTCGCCAGAGAGGAAAACACTACCAACATCTCCATCGATAATCATCTACTAAATCAAGTATCAAGTAAAAAATTTCACATACCTGGGGAGCATTTTTCAGCAAATGGAAGAATAACTAATGAAATTCAACACAGATGCAACAAAGCAAATCAAATGATAGGCAAATGGCGCCAATTTTAAGATGCAAACACGTCACCATGAACACAAAAAGAGCAATGTTCAACACAATCTTTCTCCCACATTATGTTACCAGTGCCAAACCTGAACGCTGACAACAAACGATAGAAGAAAACTAGTCACAACAGAGATGAAGTGTCTACGCAGAATGCTGGGTGTAACAAGAAGAGACCGGTTGAGAAATGAAGACATCAGGAAAAAGTGGGTACAACATCAGTACTAGACTTCATCAAGAAACAACAAATTAAATGGTTCGGTCACGTAAGCAGATTACCATCAGACAGTGCACTCCAAAGAGCAATGCTGCTCCGATACAATGGGTACAAAGCAAAGGCCGGCCACGCAAAAGATGGACCTCAGAGATAACAGAGGCGACGAAAGAGACTATCTACGAAGCGCATACTAGGGCCCGTTTTAGAAATCTCTTCCTGACCTGACGCTGTGAGGCATACAGGATTCGAGAAAGAAAGAAAGAAAGAATTAATATACTTCGAACTGCTATTCGTAATATTTAATTGATGGTTTGGGCCATTCCCGGAAGTACTGCAATACCGGGTCGACCCTCGACGAGAGCCGAGCAAGCCCCGGGCATCTCATCTAGTTCAAAAAATCAGTTTAATATCGTAGTGACCCAATGGGCTACGTATCAGATATTAAGCTGATAAGAACAGATTTAAAAAAAAAATTATTGAAGTGTTTATTTTCATTTTTGCATAACAATTCTTCATTTTGTACATACATTTATGATCTGATGTGATTCTGCCCGTGAGATGACAAAATGATATGGTGGGCTTTCAATGATGATGATGATTATACACATATGTTTATATATACATACATATCCGCATACATACATACATATACTTCAAATGCGTTTTCATTGAAATTAAGAAAATATACAATAGACTTAGGACGATGAATATGATTTTAAAACGAAGCAACCAAGACAGGTGTGTGTCAACAACAACGTGATCCCCGTCCCTCCCATTGGAAAGACATCTTGAAACCACATAGGCAGGTGTCTAGTATCAACACTAGAAGTAACAACCTTGACCTCCGTCTGCCACCTGGCGAGACTAATAGGTGGTGGGAGGGTGGTGGGGGTTCTTTCAACCCCCAGGTGTTGTCGTTCGCGTATCGCGATCATGGCTTTGTTTTGTATAAGCATTCAAAATAGGACATATTTCAAATGATGGTTATAATGATAGGGATGATATACATGCATGCACGTATCCACACACACACATATAAATACATACATACAAATACATACCCATACATACGCACATCCCACACACATACATATAAATACATACATATACCCACATACATACAAACATATATACACACATATATATACATATACACACACATCTATATACACCCCCATACATACATATATATCATTTTTTTCATGTTGCCTGCCTTTCTCACATCTTGCTCTTGGCTTTATTTGTATAAACATTCAAACATGTGACATATTTCCACTGCTGGTGGTGATAAGAGAGATACATACATACATTGCTTATACATGTTGAATGGAATACATTACACACAATGCATATATTATATTATACAACATAGGTTCGACATAGTAGCACTCTCCAGGTCGAGGTGAGGTGGAGTCGTGTAGCAGAGGGACTGAAACCAACGAAGGAAGAGTATAGTTGAAAGAGGAAATACCTCCCGTGAGAAAGTTTGAATCGGTCAGAAAGTAAGACTGACCAAATTTGCCGTAGGGCATTTTGGCGGAAATTCCGTCACGAGGGCCTGCCAATAGACAAAGAAAAAATCAGTCCAGATGTTTGTGAGAAAGTAGGTTAGCGCGAAATAACTGACCATGTTTCAGGAACATTCTATACGTTTAAAAATACATTTTTCATTGTAGTTATACATTGCAAAATACATTATAAAAGACCTGTATTCTGCAAGCAATATGAGTAGTTTTGTGTTTGTATCTGGAGTGGCTTTTGATAATGTGTTGAGCATGATGACTCTGTAAATGTCTGTCTTTCTATGTGTGTGTGTGTGTGTTTCAATCATCTGGTGGAGTGTTTCTTTTGTCGGTATGATTGTAGTGCATTCGAAGAATATGTGCTCTTCAGTTTCTTGTGTGTGTAGTCTGCATAGTTGACATCTTGCGAGTTGTCGTGATCTGTTGGATGCTCGCTCTCTTGTAGGTGTCATGTTGTATATCAGTCTGAATGTCACCTCTCGGGCTTTGAGAGGAATGTTTGGGTTGTGTAGGTTTACAAAAGTGTTGGTGTGGTCTGTTATGAAATATTTGTAGCCCCTTTTGATTCTGAGGTGTAATGGTGGAGCTTGGAGCTTAACTAAATGTTTATATATTTTTGTTGTTGTCTGATGTATTAGTTTCTCGTGTCCTTGTATGGCTTGAATGCATGTTTTGTAGAATGTAGGTAGTTTAGTTTAGTTTAGTTTAGTCGTCGGATCACCATCACTGCACGTCGAACAAATTAGTCCATAAGTGCTCCGATCTCTCCTCAGTATGTCCATCAGCGTGTGGCGACTAACGACACCGGTTCTTTGTTGGTTTACAATTCTTCTTTGTCTGCCAGCATAGCGTTCTTGTCGAGCTACACCACACTTAACTTTGAGTTCTTGTAGTCTGGTTAGTGTTGTGGATTCACCGCTATCACCTGAATCATGTACACGCCCTCTCTCCCTTAAGGAATTTATAATATCAGCCTGGTCCATTGCTCGTCCGCTTTGGACAGCAGCCATACCTGCAAGCCTATCCGCACGCTCATTCCCCTTTACACCTGCATGCCCTGGCACAAAATAAAACTGATCTTTGTCAGCTTAGACCTCCCCAGCGATTCTATCCAATGTCTCCTAGCCCATCCTGTTTCAATCTTCCTGAGCATACTCATTGAGTCACTGAGAAAACATGCATGGATGAAAGTCTGTGATTCTAGCCAAATCATCGCTTTGGTAACCGCCATGATTTCCATAGTGAGACTGCTTGTAGTCACGGCAAAACCACCACTGTCTTCCTTCACAACATCACCTCCGACCTGAGCAGTGAAAGCCCACGAGCTCCGCACATGTCGAATCACCGAACCATCCGTATAAATGATTACATCATGCTCAGATGCTTTCTCAGAAATTAATGTCTGAACCTCTGCCTCCACAACAAGTGGGTTGCGTTGCCTGCATTCTTTATCAAGTTCGATGCATACAGAAAAGGATGTAGCGATTGCTCTTGGCACTGGTATCCATTCTTCACCGGGATCAATGTCTTCAAGTGTACACACCTGTTCAATACAGTCCTCGGCCTGACCCATCCAAGATTTTCCTCTTTTAACCTATTTCCTTTATGTAGGTAGTGATCCAAAGTAGTGTGGCACTGAATTTTTCAGTGGGACCAGTTTGGTTAATCTGAGTCCTATGTAGTAATGTGCTAGTGCGTGTTGGTCTGGGTGTTTGATGATGTGACTTATATAGTTTATTCTGAGTGCTTTTATTTTTGTCTGTATGTCCTGTAGTGCTATGCCACCTTGTTTCTTGTCCTGTATGAGTGTTGCGTGCTGTATGCTGTATATTGTGTTTCCAAAGACGAATCTTCGTATTTGTTTGTTGATGTTTGTGATTGTCTGTTTTGGAAGGTCAAAGACTGTGGCTACGTATATTATTTTTGGGAGAATGTATGTGTTGACAATTACACTTCTGTCAAAGGTTGTTGATGTTTTTAATCTGTATCTGTTGACCATGTCTGTTATCTGTGTTTCCATGTTCTGCCATGTTTGTGAATGTGTTTTGTCTGGGTGGGATGGATATGTGATGCCATATATTTTCATATTGTTTGTTGGTGTAATGCTAAATGGAAAGTCTGACTTGTACTTCCATTTCCTATCCCCATTATTAATGATTTGTGCACGTTTATTTGTGCCCCACTACGCAGCCCAAAAATTGAAAATGTGTTTAGAATGTTTTCTACAGATCTAGTGTTTGGCGGAAAGAAGACGGTGTCATCTGCGTAAGCAAGTAACTTCCGTTCTCCTTTCCCTGGTATAAAGGTACCTTTAATGGTGTTGTCTTGTCTGATCTTTTCCAAGAGTGGTTCTAATGCTAGAACGTACAACAAGGGAGACAGAGAGCAACCCTGTCTAACTGACTGGGTTAACTCGAAGGTTCC
The DNA here is from genome assembly GCA_020796225.1 of Arion vulgaris. Lineage (NCBI taxonomy): Eukaryota > Metazoa > Mollusca > Gastropoda > Stylommatophora > Arionidae > Arion > Arion vulgaris. The sequence goes on from CM036770.1 coordinate 5,420,594, forward strand.
ACTTATTGTATGGTTCACCAATACCCTACTTTCGGGTTTGGTGTATAGTATTTTAATCCACTCTCGGAAATATATACCTATGTTGCAGTTGAGTAGTGTTTTATGTAGGTATGTGTGTGATATTCTATCAAAGCCTTCTCCTGATCTAACGATAGGATCGACGATTGACAGTCTTTCTGGTGTGTGTATGTTATGATGTCTCGTATGAAGTGTGTATGCTGGTGTATGTTTCTGCCTTTCACACTGCATTGTTGGTCTTCGTGTACTAGTGTTGGCATGAATGGTTTTAGTTTATTTGTCAGAGTTTTTGTCAGTATTTTGTAGTCTACATTTAATAATGATATTGGTCTGTAGTTTTTCAGTTGTGTTTTGTCAGAGTTGTCTTTAGGAATGAGAGTGATGTATGATAGATTTAACTGGGAGGAAGTTCTTTTTCTTCAAAAGAGGCTGTGTATACTCTCAGTAGGAGAGGACCCAGGAGAGGGAAGAAATGTTGGTAGAACTCTGCTGTGAGTCCGTCTGGGCCTGGTGATTTGTTGTTTTGCATTGCGTTGACTGCATTTGTTATGTCAGTTAGTGTCAGTTCTGTCTCTAATTTGTCTTTATCTGGTTCAGACAATTTTTTGGTATATTGCATGAAGTCGTCTTGTGTCTGCTGTCGTACATTACCTCTCTGTGTAGAGAGTCTTGTAGTAGTTTTCAAATGCTTTTGTTATTTGTGGTGTCTCTGTCTGTATATTTCCTTCCAGGTCTATTATGCTTCCTATCTGTCTGCAGTGTTGTATGTTTTGTTCTATTGCCATGTATTGTTTGCTTGGTGTCTCTTGTGTGATTGTGTTTAACTTTGTTCTTAACAAGGCTCCTTGAAACCTGTGGTGTCTGTATTGTTCTAGTTCTTCTTGTAATGTGTGGATGTTGGGTGCATTGTTGTCTGTTTGTTTTGTTAGTTTGATTGCTTCTTCTATTATTTTTTCCTCTTGAATTCTGTTTCTGTTAATGTTGGTGGATATCCTTTTTGTTATGTCCTGTATGGTACTCTTCAATATTTCCCAATATTGATGTATGTTGTCTGTGGGTATGTTGTTGGTGTATGTTTCAATGAGATGGTTCATGTGCTGTATGTATGTTTTGTTTAGAAGAAGTGTGTTGTTGAATTTCCAGTGAGATGAGCGTTTGAAATTGGTGTTTGTGTGTGTGGTGTTTATGGTTGAAATGACCGCTTTGTGGTCTGTGAAAATAAGTGTTTCTGGCAGGTGTTTAGTCTGCCCTATGTGATGGTTTGCTGGTGCATATATTCTGTCTAGTCGTGCTGATACTCTGTGTGCTTTGCTTGTGTGTGTTGTGTCCATTCCATCAGAATGTGTCTGTCTATAGGTGTCTATTAGATTGTGTGTGTCAATTATGTTATGTAGTATGTCTAGTTGATGTGTGTCCCTATTGTTAGTTCTATTTATTTGTGACCTAATGTCCCTCCCTATAACGTCTTTATCTGTGAGTACACAATTAAAATCCCCGCCAAGAATAAGGTTTTGTCCCCTGTGTGAGAGTGTGAGCCGACTGTCTAAATGTTCATAGAATTGTGGTTGGAAACTGTAGTTAGGTGGTGCATGTATATTGACTATTGTGTATGCTCGTGTTGATTGGGTCACACGCACAGCCTACGCCAGATCTGGAAAAGGCATACAGTGGACACTTATGTCAAAGCTAGAAGACCTGGACTTTGCGGACGATCTCGCCTTGCTTTCGCATAGACTACAAGACATGCAGGAAAAAGTGGATGCTCTGACACAAACGGCACAACGAGTCGGTCTTAAAATCAGTCAAGAGAAGACTAAAGTAATGCGTAGCAACAACATACATCAAGATCCAATACTGATTGAGGGAAGGGATATAGAAGATGTGGATGAATTTGTCTACCTTGGAAGTAAGATCAGCAGATCAGGAGGTACGGACGAGGACATTAATGCTAGGATTAGGAATGCCCGACAGGCCTTTGCGATCCTGCACATGGTGTGGAAGTCCGCTGCCATCTCCACGAAAACAATGCTCAGGATTTTCAGCTCAAATGTGAAGTCGGTGTTGCTGTATGGCTCGGAAACTTGGCGAGTCACTAGGCAAATACAAATAAGATCCAGACCTTTGTCAACGGATGTTTGCGGCGGATTCTCAGATTGAGATGGTATGATAGAGTTACAAACACGGATCTGGGGATAAGAACAGGGCAGGAACCTATGATGACACAGTGTAACAGTTTCACTGTTATGATTAGGGGTATATTCGGGGTCAACCCAAACCACCCCCTTTATTGCACTGGGTGTCCTTAAGTCTGTAAGTAAACACCTTGTTTACCAATATTTAGCTGCTGACCAGCAGTTTACTAACTCAGGACATTAGTTTATCCCATGGTATTCGGGGACTCCTTTAATCTCGGAAATCTCGAGACCCAGGTAGGGGCAGCTGGGGGTTTTGGTTACATATATTCAGTGGAACTTTAGATTTAGAAGAGAGACGACACACACTACAGAGGAGATATAGTTATATTAAGGAAGAGAAAAGGACTCGAAAAGGAACACACGAGACTGAGTTCCGTGGTATGAAGATTATTGAGAGAGAGGAAGACTAACTTATAGTCTTATATATTTTTCTGACAAAATTTAAGGAACATTAAGCTTTGAACAGTGAGGGAGATAGTCAGAAGTGAACTAGCGAAGTGAACAAGCGAATATTGTTTTCTTATACGGAGAGACATACAACCTTACAATCATCTGATGAATATTGGTGTTGTTGTGAACAAACACCCAGAGACCTTGATGACCAGAGAAGATTGTTTTCATATACAGAGGGACATATAACCTTCCAATCATCTGACGAATATTGGTGTTGTTGTGAACAAACACCCTGATGACCAGAGACCCTGATGACCAGAGACAAGACGACCAGAGACCAGACGACCCAGTTCTAGAGAGGCCACTTCTACGACCTAGGCCGAGACGATGTCCGAACTTTTAGTATGAGGATTCAAAAACAAACTTTAACCCTGGACAAAAAAAAATTAACTGTTTTCGAGGAACTAGGAAACCCTGTTCAACGAACTTTTCAGTGATGGTAGAGAGTTCAGAGAGCGGCCACTTGTAGACCACTGTATTTCTGAACAGAGTATGCCACCAACTAGCATACACAGAATTGCTGGCGATGACCATGTCAAATCCTTAGGTTGATGGGAGTTGACCATAAGGTAAAGAACAATTTCTGAACTAAGATATATTGTTTAATTGTGAAATGAACTAATTGCGGTGAACTTATAAGGTAAAGAACAATTTCTGAACTAAGATATATTGTTTAATTGTGAAATGAACTAATTGCGGTGAACTTATAAGGTAAAGAACAATTTCTGAACTAAGATATATTGTTTAATTGTGAAATGAACTAATTGCGGTGAACGTATAAGACGGTTTCCAATTAGAGTATAGAATGAATTAGGTTGATGTGAGTTGATGCCTAGGATTGATTTATTAAGATATACATTACGGGTGTCCAAAGTGACGTTGAGTTAGGAGAGTTACCTGTGAATCAATATTTTCTTTGCTATTAAAATGTATTGTTTTGAAGAACGAAGTGTGTACTTATGTGTGTTCCTTGCATCTTCATGAGAGAGTATCATTCTATTAAATTAACACTACTACCTCTTTCAACAAGGACCTTGTACCAGCTAGCCTGTTATAACAGGTCAAGAGGAGAAGATGGCGATGGATAGGTCATACCTTGCGGAAGACACAGTCAAGTGTCACTAGACAGGTGCTCGAGTGGAACCCGCAGGGAAAACGAAAAAGAGGACGCCCTATGCAGACATGGAGACGAGGTCTTGTTGAGGAGCTGAAGAGTACTCAATTGACCTGGGAGACCATAAAAGAACAGCCAGAGACCGAGAAGAGTGGCGAACAACTGTTGAGGCCCTATGCTCCACGAGGAGCGGAGAGGATTAATGATGTATGCTCGTGTACCATTACGAGCCTCTACAATCGCTACCCTCCCTTCATTATCCCTACTCCCTTTTACAAAGACCCACCTGTCTGATGTCTGTATAATAGCTACCCTGATCCTGTGTTGTGAATTTCCAGACTAAAGCATGCATGTTTTAAACATAACTGTGTTGTAATGTTGGATGCATGTTGGTCTGTTCGTATATTGGTTTCTCGTATGAGTATGAAGTCTGGTTTGTGTATGAAAGTTATGATGTATTGTAATTTGTATCGCATACCACATATGACATAAGACCTCTATTCGAAGAACAATCCAACAAGAAAGTCAAACTATTGGCATGTAAAACCATACAAGATCTCCGACTGCTAGCAACGAACCGCATCACACTTGGAGATCTAAAACCTCTTCCCTATGTGCCGCCTTTGGCACGAAAGGAACAAACTAACTAACTAACTAACTAACTAACCACATATGTTGATGTTGGCTATTTTAGTTTCGTCAGCCATTTATAATATGTTGGTGGTGTGTGAATATATAATATAATTGTGGAAAACACATGTGATATTATTAAACATTAATACTATTACAAGTATACACGACCGAGTGGTTACCGGGGCTCAAATTTGGGGTGTAAAGAATAGAACCACTGTTACCTGCCACGCATGTCGTAAGAGACGACTAAGGAGGTTCGGCTGAAATCGGATGCACATGTCCTAAACGTGTAGAAATATATGCGTTTAGGGGCCTACCAAACCAATGTGCAATGTATACACGTTCTTGGCAATGATCAAACATATCACAAAGAGTGATTAAAATTGGTGGTAAAGAACGAACGCAAAGAAGAAGAAGAAGATAACAGGACCCATTTGTCCGTGCTAGATGATGCTTTTTGCATCTCGGCGTCTGAGTTGCCGGTAAGTTGTACAGCTATTTTTAAAAAATGTTTCCAGCTCTACTCGTCAGAGGATCCAGTGGATTGTAACCTTCGTTCGTTGCCTTCTAGGTGCTCCACTTGGACTAACATTTCTGGACTGGATCCCGCCATTGGAAATTCTTCCCATGTAGGGCCTCATATCTGGCCGCGTGTGCCTCATGAATGAGCGTGGCGAACTTTAACCGTACAAGATTAACTATATGATACATTGTTATTTTATCTCTATAAATATATGACAATCTTAATTAGAGCTTTCGTCGATGGTATCATTGTTGTACAAGGCTATTTGTAGTCTCGGCCAAAAATCCGATAGCTATATGGAATTTCATCTTGTTGGTGTTGGTGATAAGTTGTCTGTATTGTTTGGTGATGTTGGCGTTCTGTACGCCTGTAGTGGTGTGGAGAAGTCTTCTGTTGTTTGTTGTGGTGATTCTATTTTTTCAGGACTGGCAGGGTCAGACAGGTGACGGCGGCGTTTTCTTGTAACAAGCGTGAAACTCTCTGGTTCCTCTTCGCTGCCTTTTTTGTCTGTTGCTGTTTCTGTAGTTGGTGGTGGTGGTGTTGGTGATGCTGGTGGTGGTGGCGGCCGTGTCTTTCTTCGTACGTCCTTTTTTTCGTGTTTCGTTGGACATTTGTTAGACCAATGTCTATTGTCACCACAGGTCATGCACGCTGTTCGGCGTCCCGCGATTGTCACCATGACTGTTATACTCCTCTCCCCCGTAACATTAAAATTCGCATAATGCGGAATAGGCCACTTTGACTTTGCCAGAAGGGTCCACTTGTCCGTGCTGGACGGGATTTTCTGAATTTCAGCATCCGGGTCACCAGTTAGCCGTGTAGCGACTTCTTTTGCCATTTCTGCCTTCATCGTTGGTGGTAGCCAATGGATAGTGGCTTTGGTTCTCTCTTTTTCTAAGTGCTCCACGGTCACTTGCATTTCCGGTTCCATCCATGAAAAGTTCATTCCATGGAGGTCCCGGTAATGAACGGCGTATGCTTCTGTGTTCAGTGTAGCAAACCAATTGAAGGGGCTCTCAAATCGATAACTCGATTTAATACCCCCACGCTTAACCCTACGTGGGCCCAACAAGATACTAGCTATCGTGCCAAGCTGGTGCGGCTGCTTGTGGCCCTGTCACCGTCATAACTAGGGTGCCCGGATAATGGAAGGATCCTCCTTCGAAATCGTCAGTGGTCAGGTTGAATGTGGGGATTGCTGTGGTCATTTCTGTAATTTATATATTTCTTGAGAATTAAAAACTTGAAATAAAACAAAACTGTTGATTCACGTTTTTGAAAAGTCCCAAATTTAAAATCACTGTCACAACAATTTTGTTGTCGGTTATCATAATGTTGATGTCCTCTTCTCTTACCTTAATGTTCGCTTAGTGCAGGAGAGGTTGTTGATGTTTTGATAGCAGGACCCATTTGTCCGTGCTAGTTGATGTTTTTTGCATGTCTGGGTCGCCGGTGAGTTGTACAGCAATTTTTTCGATGTTTCCAGCTCTACCGTCCGAGGGATCCAGTGGATTGTAACCTTCGTTCGCTGCTTCTCTAGGTGATTCACTTGGACCGACAATTCTGGATCCGCCATTGAAATTCTTCCCATGTAGGGCCTCTTATATGGCCGCATATATGGCCATGTATGGCCGCTTGGTCCTCAGGATTGAGCGGGGCGAACCACTTGAACGGGTTTTCAAACCTGTTAATGGATTTTATCCCGCTTTGCTGACTCCGCATGACCCCAACAAAATGCTTGCGATTGTTCCGTAGAAGGTGCGAACCGCCTGCGGCCCTGTGACCCAGAACACCAGGGTGCCAATGGAAATGAAGGACTCCCCATAATCCTCAGCATCCAGGCAGATGGTTGGTATAATTGGTGCCATAGTTGATGTTGAATGATATATAAAAATTTGAAACAAACCTTTGATTTTTTTATGAATGTCCAAAACACGTGGTGAGCAAACTCAAATTGAAAAATTTCAAGCTTGGATGAAATCTTATAAACGTGGACTAAACTCCTGCACGTTGAATTTTTAAATGAATATCCTAAACAATGCTACCAGAAAAATTTTTGCGAGAACACGTATCTAGAACTAAAACAAATAAACTAAAAACCCCAATTAAAAATAAATTTCCTTGTAGTTTCCCTGAAAATTTTTTTTTTTGAAGGTTTTTTTCTTTTCATTACATTTCTTGTTTACAACATTTGGAACTGATATGATTAGGGAAAATAAAAATATGAATTGGGTTTTCGATGATGGTGATGATGATAATGTTTTCATATATTAATATATAACGCACAATCCAAAACTACCCATACATATATAAATATGAAAATGCGATTTGATATCAAAAAACCCCCAAAAAAAAACCACACAAAAAATATTGCATGAAGATTGTTTTTTTTAAGAAATTTCAACCCGACATAATCTCTCCATTTTTTCTATCGGTTGGGGGCTCGAACACCAACGCGGGTGTTATAAAACAACAATGGTCGCTGTCGTCGTAACCTTGGAGACATAATTGTTTGACTCAGACCATTTTGTCCTCGGGCGACACTCCCAATTTTTCTCGGAAAAGTTTAATCGGTAAAAAGTAAGCCCAAACAAGCCTTGAAAAAAGTCAGGTTAGCTGCCCAAATTTTGGCCCGTAGGTCATTTCAGCGGGACATTCGTCTCCTGGCCTGACAAAGAAAAAGGAAAAACACAGATGTTCGTGAAAAATAGGTTTGAGAAAAGTAGCTGCCCGTGTAGGAACTTTTTATACATTATAATTTTCCTGTATTATACATTAAAAAATACAGTTTTCATTGTTTAAAATTTTAAAAATAAATTTTTACATTACAAAATACTTTTTTTATTGTAGTTATACATTAAAAAATACATTTTCTTGAGTTGTACTTTTTAAAAATACTTTTTTCATTGAATTTTTTACACTTCACCACCCTTCCTTTTGACAGTGTGTTGTACAAATATAAAAAAATTTGACAACTTCAATGTACATTGGATCTGCCATTCATCCTTCATTATTTATACATCTCAAGGCATACATTAAATGATAATATAAAGTGCAACAATTTTCCTTCCATTTTTCTCCTTTTTTTTTTTCTTTCTTTTTTTCTTCTTTCCAACAGTATTTGAGGTGGGATATTTTCCAAATTATATTCTGAGTTATTTACATATTTCGTTTAAAAACAAATAAACATAAAAGCATATATTACATGATAGTAGCGGCTCTCCAAAGGAATATTTGTTTAAATAAAGGTTCATTGTAGATTTTCATGTGGAATGTTGCTGCATTTCTACAGACCCATATCAGGTGTCTGTATTCTGCAAGCAATATTAGTAATTTGTTGTGTATATCTGGAGTTGTTTTGGGCAGAGTGTTGAGCATTATGGCTCTGTAAATATCTGTCTTTTTATTTGTGTGTGTTTCAATCATCTTGTGGAGTGTTTCTTTTGTTTGTCTGATTGTATTGCATTCGAAGAATATGTGTTCTTCTGTTTTTTGTGTATTCGTTTTGCATAGTTGGCATTTTGCTAGTTGTCTTGATATGTTGGGTTCTTTGTCTCTTGTAGGTGTCATGTTGTATATTAGTCTGAATGTCACCTCTCGGGCTTTGAGAGGAATGTTTGGGTTGTGTAAGTTTATGAAAGTGTTGGTGTGGTTTGTTATGAAATATTTATAACCTCTTTTGATTCTGAGATGTAGTTGAGGTGCTTGGAGCTTGACTAGATGTTTATATATTATATTTGTTGTCTGATGTATTTGATTTTCATGTCCTTTGATGGCTTGAATGCATGTTTTGTAGAATGTGGGTAGTGTGCCAAAGTAGTGTGGTGTTGAGATTTTTGGTGGACATAGGTTGGATAGTCTAAGTCCTATGTAGTAATGTGCTAGAGTATGTTGTTCTGGGTGTTTGATGATGCAACTCATATATTTTATTCTAAGTGCTTTTATTTTTGTGTGTATGTCTTGTAGTGCTATTCCTCCTTGTTTCTTGTCTTGTATCAGTGTTGCGTGCTGTATGCTGTATATTGTACTTCCGAAGACGAATCTTCTGATTTGAATGTTGATGTCTGTGATTGTCTGCTTTGGAGGGTCGAAAACTGTTGCAATGTAGATTATTTTTGGAAGGATGTAAGTGTTGGCTATTATGCTTCTACCAAAGATTGTTGTTGCTTTGTATTTGTATCTGTGTAACATATGTGTTATCTGTGTTACAAGGTGTTGCCATGTGTCTGTATGTATTTGGTTTGGGTGTGATGGAAATGTGATGCCGTATATTCTCATGTTATTTGTTGTTGTTAAACTAAATGGGAAGTCGGATTTATTTTTCCATTTTCCGATGCCCATGATTAAAGACTTGTGTACGTTTACTTTTGCTCCACTACCTTTCCCAAATTCTGTGAATGTATTTAGGATATTTTCTATTGATCTAATGTTTGGCGGGAAAAATACAGTGTCGTTGCGTAGCAAGCAACTTTCTTTTCTTTTCCCTTGTATAGAAGTGCCTTTAATGGTGCTGTCTTGTCTAATCTTTTCCAAGAGTGGTTCTATTGCTAAAATATACAACAACGGAGAGAGAGAGCAACCCTGCCTGACTGACCGTGTTAGCTCAAATGTACCGCTTATCGTATGGTTCACCAATCACCTACCTCGGGTTTGGTGTATAAATTTTGATCCACTCGGAAATGTGTACCTAAGTTGCAGGCAGTAGTGTTTTATGCAGGTATGTGTGGAAATCCTGTCGAATGCCTCTCCTTGATCTAAGGATAGGATTGAGGATTGACAGTCTTTCTGATGTGTGTAGGTAATGATGTCTCTAATGAAGTGTGTATGTTGGTGTATGTTTCTACCTTGTACACTGCACTGTTGGTCCTGTACCAGTGTGACATGAAAGGTTTTAGTTTATTATTAGTGTCTCTTGTCAGTATTTTGTAGTCTACATTTAATAGTGATATTGGTCTGTAGTTTTTCAGTTGTGTTTTGTCAGAGTTGTCTTTAGGAATAAGAGTAATGTATGATAGGTTCAAGCTAGAAGGTAGTTGTTTTTCCTTAAAGGAGTCTGTGTAAACTCTCAGTAGGAGAGGGCCTAAGATAGGAAAGAAATGCTGATAGAATTCTGCTGTCAGTCCGTCTGGTCCTGGTGATTTGTTTTTTTTGCATTTTATTTATTGCCTGTGTTATGTCAGTTAGTGTCAGTTCTGTTTCTAGTTTATCCCGGTTTAAGTCAGATAGTTTCTTGGTATACTTCATGAAACTGTCTTGTGTATGCTGTTGTGTATTCCCTTCTGTGTATAGGGCTTTGTAATAATTTTCGAAAGCTAGTATAATTTGTGGTGTTTCTGTCTGCATGTTTCCGTCTAGGTCTACAATACTTCCTATCTGCTTGCTGTTTTGTATGTTTTGCTCTATTGCCATGTACTGTTTGCTTGGTGTTTCTTGTGTGATTGTGTTTAACTTTGTTCTCAACAAAGCACCCTGAAATCTATGATGTCTGTATTGTTCTAGTTCTTCTTGTAATATAAGAATGTTAGGTGATTGTTGTCTATTTGTCTTGAGAATTTGATTGCGTCTTCTAGTATTCTTTCTTGTCGTATTCTATCTCTATTAATGTGTGATGATATCTTTTGTGTCATTGCTTGTATAGTGTTCTTGAGTATTTCCCAATGTTGATGTACGTTGTCTGTAGGTATATTGTTTGTGTAAATGAGGATGACATGTGTTATGTGTTCAATGTATGTTTTGTTTTGAAGAAGTGTGTTGTTGAATTTCCAGTGTGGTGAGCGTTTGGAGCTGGTGTGTGTGTATGTGGAATTTATAGTTGATATGACAGCTTTGTGATCTGTAAAGCTGAGAGTTTCTGGAAGATGTTTGGTTTGACCTATATGGAGGTCTGATGGTGCATATATTCTGTCTAAACGTGTTGCTCTTTTGTGTGCTCTGTTTGTATGTGTGGTTTCAATACCTTTAAGGTGTGTCTGTCTGTAAGTATCTGTCAAGTTGTGTGTTTCAATTATGTTTTGTAATATGTCTAACTGGTGTGTGTTGCCTCTAGTTATACTCTTAATTTGTGTTGCAATGTCTGCTCCTACCACATCCATGTTACTGAGAACACAATTAAAATCTCCAGCTAATATAATATTTTTACCTCTGTATGGAATCAGTAAATTGTCCAGATGTTCATAAAAACGAGGCTGATCTCTATAGGCAGGGGGTGCATGTATGTTGACTAACGTATATGTTTGAATGTTGTTACTTGCTTGAACTATTGCTGTTTCCCTTCCTATCCCTGTAAAGCTTGTGAAGAACCCACCTATCCGAAGTCTGTAATATAGCAACCCTTGATCCAGTGTTCTGAATTCCTAAACTAAAATGTGAATGTCTTAATCCTAGCTGTGTTGTAATTCGTGATGCATGTTCGTCTGTATGTATGTTAGTTTCTTGTAAGAATATAAAATCTGGTTTGTATTTGTGTATAAGTGATATGACTTCACAGAGTTTATTCCGGAGGCCTAGAATATTAATACTAATTACTCTAATTTCGTCCGCCATGGTAATAGTACAAATATATATATATATATAGCATTTAATTAATATTTTATAATAATAAAAATGAAAGTAAAATATTTTATTTACGTGTTTAGGAGAATCACTGGCTGGTTCCATCTGTTGTTGTTGTTGTTAAATCTATGACTAATTTGGAAAAGCTGGCGTCTATTATGTCTTGTTTTCCTTCTGTTTCTTTTTCTAAATCTGTTTTTGCTAGTTTCTGTGGTGTGGTCTGCTGGAGGTCTTGTCTTGTTTTTTCTGTAGGTTTCGAGCACGGGTTTTCACTTGCACTAGGACTGTCACTGTCTGTATTGACGTGCCAACGTCGTTTCTTTCCAACGTAGGTTACAAACTGGAAGCCGTCATCAGTGGTCTGTACTTCTTCATCAGCTGGTTTTGTATTTTGATGTCTGTCTGGTGTTGGTTTTAAAGGCCTCTCTGCTATATCTGGCGGCTGTTGGCTGATCTCAATGGTGTGTTGGATCTGGTTACCAGTTGTGTCTTTCGGTGTCTTTTTGGGTGCCAGCCACTGCCAAACAACCAGCTATTCAAACTATAATCGGCAACATCTTGGACGATCCTGACGTCGAAGTATTTCCGCTCAAACACTCGCCGGAAAAATGGGGAGTGCTCTGTCGGCCGAATTTGCCGATACCACATTATATCGACTTCGAAATCGGAGATTCATCAAATTTAAGACATACGGTCAGGGTGACCATGGCGGGACGTCGAACTGTGTGTCCACATTGTGGGCAGGACACACATTGGGCAAATAGATTCCTGAAAACATTTTTTTTTTTTTTTTTTTGGAAGTGTTTATTTTTCGTTTTTGCATTACATTTCATTGTTTACAGACATTTGTGAACTGATATGATTATGCCCGTGAAATGAAAATATGAGATGGTGGGCTTTCGATGATGGTGATGATGATAATGATGTTACATATATACTAATATATACATGCACATATCCACACATACATATCTCATACATATACATACATACACATACATACATACATATATAAATATAGAAAATGCGATTTGATATCGAAAAAAACCACCAAAAAAAACCACACGAAAAGTATTGCATGAAGATTGTGATTTTTTAAGAAACTTCCCAACTGACATAATCTCTCCATTATTTCTATCTGAGTTGGGCGGCTCGAAGCAGCCAACGCGGGTGTTATAAAACAACACCATGGTCGCTGTCGTCGGTAACCTTGTGAGACATAATTGTTTCGACTCAGACCATTTTGTCCTACGGGCGTACACTCTCCAATATTTCTCGTGAGAAAGTTTCAAACGGGTAGAAAGTAAGACCAACAAGCCTTGATAAAAGTCACGGTTAGCTGACCAAATTTGGCCGTAGGTCATTTTCAGCAGGACATTACGTCTCCTGGCCTGACAAAGACAAAGGAAAAACAGTCCAGATGTTCGTGAGAAAAAAAAGGTTTGAGCAAAGTAGCTGACCGTGCTTAAGGAACATTTTATACATTATAATTTTCACTGTAGTTATACATTATAAAATACAGTTTTCACTGTAGTTTATACATTATAAAGTACATTTTTCTTTATAATTTTACATTACAAAATACATTTTTTATTGTAGTTATACATTATAAAATACATTTTTCATTGTAGTTGTACATTTTAAAATACATTTTTCATTGTAATTTTTACACTTCACCACCCTTCCTCTTGACAGTGTGTTGTACAAATATACAAAAATATGACAACTTCAATGTACATTGGATCTGCCATTCATCCTTCATTATTTATACATCTCAAGGCATACATTAAATGATAATGAATATAAGTGCAACAATTTTCCCTTCCATTTTTTCCTCTTTTTTTTTCTTTCTTTTTTTTTCTTCTTTTCAACAGTATTTGAGGTGGGATATTTTCCAAATTACATTCTGAGTTATTTACATATTTCGTTTAAAAACAAATAAACATAAAAGCATATATTACATGATAGTAGCGGCTCTCCAAAGGAATATTTGTTTAAATAAAGGTTCATTGTAGATTTTCATGTGGAATGTTGCTGCATTTCTACAGACCCATATCAGGTGTCTGTATTCTGCAAGCAATATTAGTAATTTGTTGTGTATATCTGGAGTTGTTTTGGGCAGAGTGTTGAGCATTATGGCTCTGTAAATATCTGTCTTTTTATTTGTGTGTGTTTCAATCATCTTGTGGAGTGTTTCTTTTGTTTGTCTGATTGTATTGCATTCGAAGAATATGTGCTTCTGTTTCTTGTGTATTCGTTTTGCATAGTTGGCATTTTGCTAGTTGTCTTGATATGTTGGGTTCTCTGTCTCTTGTAGGTGTCATGTTGTATATTAGTCTGAATGTCACCTCTCGGGCTTTGAGAGGAATGTTTGGGTTGTGCAAGTTTATGAAAGTGTTGGTGTGGTTTGTTATGAAATATTTATAACCTCTTTTGATTCTGAGATGTAGTTGAGGTGCTTGGAGCTTGACTAGATGTTTATATATTATATTTGTTGTCTGATGTATTTGATTTTCATGTCCTTTGATGGCTTGAATGCATGTTTTGTAGAATGTGGGTAGTGTGCCAAAGTAGTGTGGTGTTGAGATTTTTGGTGGACAGGTTGGATAGTCTAAGTCCTATGTAGTAATGTGCTAGAGTATGTTGTTCTGGGTGTTTGATGATGCAACCTATATATTTTATTCTAAGTGCTTTTATTTTTGTGTGTATGTCTTGTAGTGCTATTCCTCCTTGTTTCTTGTCTTGTATCAGTGTTGCGTGCTGTATGCTGTATATTGTACTTCCGAAGACGAATCTTCTGATTTGTATGTTGATGTCTGTGATTGTCTGCTTTGGAGGGTCGAAAACTGTTGCAATGTAGATTATTTTTGGAAGGATGTAAGTGTTGACTATTATGCTTCTACCAAAGATTGTTGTTGCTTTGTATTTGTATCTGTGTAACATATGTGTTATCTGTGTTACAAGGTGTTGCCATGTGTCTGTATGTATTTGGTTTGGGTGTGATGGAAATGTGATGCCGTATATTCTCATGTTATTTGTTGTTGTTAAACTAAATGGGAAGTCGGATTTATTTTTCCATTTTCCGATACCCATGATTAAAGACTTGCGTACGTTTACTTTTGCTCCACTACCTTTCCCAAATTCTGTGAATGTATTTAGGATATTTTCTATTGATCTAATGTTTGGCGGGAAAAATACAGTGTCGTCTGCGTAGGCAAGCAACTTTCTTTCTGTTTTCCCTTGTATAGAAGTGCCTTTAATGGTGCTGTCTTGTCTAATCTTTTCCAAGAGTGGTTCTATTGCTAAAATATACAACAACGGAGAGAGAGAGCAACCCTGCCTGACTGACCGTGTTAGCTCAAAGGTACCACTTATCGTATGGTTCACCAATACCCTACTCTCGGGTTTGGTGTATAATATTTTGATCCACTCTCGGAAATGTGTACCTAAGTTGCAGTGCAGTAGTGTTTTATGCAGGTATGTGTGCGAAATCCTGTCGAATGCCTTCTCCTGATCTAAGGATAGGATTGAGGATTGACAGTCTTTCTGATGTGTGTAGGTAATGATGTCTCTAATGAAGTGTGTATGTTGGTGTATGTTTCTACCTTGTACACTGCACTGTTGGTCCTCGTGTACCAGTGTTGACATGAAAGGTTTTAGTTTATTTGTCAGTGTCTTTGTCAGTATTTTGTAGTCTACATTTAGTAGTGATATTGGTCTGTAGTTTTTCAGTTGTGTTTTGTCAGAGTTGTCTTTAGGAATAAGAGTAATGTATGATAGGTTCAAGCTAGAAGGTAGTTGTTTTTCCTTAAAGGAGTCTGTGTAAACTCTCAGTAGGAGAGGGCCTAAGATAGGAAAGAAATGCTGATAGAATTCTGCTGTCAGTCCGTCTGGTCCTGGTGATTTGTTTTTTTTGCATTTTATTTATTGCCTGTGTTATGTCAGTTAGTGTCAGTTCTGTTTCTAGTTTATCCCGGTTTAAGTCAGATAGTTTCTTGGTATACTTCATGAAACTGTCTTGTGTATGCTTTGTGTATTCCTTCTGTGTATAGGGCTTTGTAATAATTTTCAGCTAGTATAATTTGTGGTGTTTCTGTCTGCATGTTTCCGTCTAGGTCTACAATACTTCCTATCTGCTTGCTGTTTTGTATGTTTTGCTCTATTGCCATGTACTGTTTGCTTGGTGTTTCTTGTGTGATTGTGTTTAACTTTGTTCTCAACAAAGCACCCTGAAATCTATGATGTCTGTATTGTTCTAGTTCTTCTTGTAATATAAGAATGTTGGGTGCATTGTTGTCTATTTGTCTTGAGAATTTGATTGCGTCTTCTAGTATTCTTTCTTGTCGTATTCTATCTCTATTAATGTGTGATGATATCTTTTGTGTCATTGCTTGTATAGTGTTCTTGAGTATTTCCCAATGTTGATGTACGTTGTCTGTAGGTATATTGTTTGTGTAAATGAGGATGACATGTGTTATGTGTTCAATGTATGTTTTGTTTTGAAGAAGTGTGTTGTTGAATTTCCAGTGTGGTGAGCGTTTGGAGCTGGTGTGTGTGTATGTGGAATTTATAGTTGATATGACAGCTTTGTGATCTGTAAAGCTGAGAGTTTCTGGAAGATGTTTGGTTTGACCTATATGGAGGTCTGATGGTGCATATATTCTGTCTAAACGTGTTGCTCTTTTGTGTGCTCTGTTTGTATGTGTGGTTTCAATACCTTTAAGGTGTGTCTGTCTGTAAGTATCTGTCAAGTTGTGTGTGTTTCAATTATGTTTTGTAATATGTCTAACTGGTGTGTGTTGCCTCTAGTTATACTCTTAATTTGTGTTGCAATGTCTGCTCCTACCACATCCATGTTACTGAGAACACAATTAAAATCTCCAGCTAATATAATATTTTTACCTCTGTATGGAATCAGTAAATTGTCCAGATGTTCATAAAAACGAGGCTGATCTCTATAGGCAGGGGTGCATGTATGTTGACTAACGTATATGTTTGAATGTTGTTACTTGCTTGAACTATTGCTAGTTTCCCTTCCCTATCCCTGTAAAGCTTGTGAAGAACCCACCTATCCGAAGTCTGTAATATAGCAACCCCTGATCCAGTGTTCTGAATTCCTAAACTAAAATGTGAATGTCTTAATCCTAGCTGTGTTGTAATTCGTGATGCATGTTCGTCTGTATGTATGTTAGTTTCTTGTAAGAATATAAAATCTGGTTTGTATTTGTGTATAAGTGATATGACTTCACAGAGTTTATTCCGGAGGCCTAGAATATTAATACTAATTACTCTAATTTCGTCCGCCATGGTAATAGTACAAATATATATATATATAGCATTTAATTAATATTTTATAATAATAAAAATGAAAGTAAAATATTTTATTTACGTGTTTAGGAGAATCACTGGCTGGTTCCATCTGTTGTTGTTGTTAAATCTATGACTAATTTGGAAAAGCTGGCGTCTATTATGTCTTGTTTTCCTTCTGTTTCTTTTTCTAAATCTGTTTTTGCTAGTTTCTGTGGTGTGGTCTGCTGGAGGTCTTGTCTTGTTTTTTCTGTAGGTTTCGAGCACGGGTTTTCACTTGCACTAGGACTGTCACTGTCTGTATTGACGTGCCAACGTCGTTTCTTTCCAACGTAGGTTACAAACTGGAAGCCGTCATCAGTGGTCTGTACTTCTTCATCAGCTGGTTTTGTATTTTGATGTCTGTCTGGTGTTGGTTTTAAAGGCCTCTCTGCTATATCTGGCGGCTGTTGGCTGATCTCAATGGTGTGTTGGATCTGGTTACCAGTTGTGTCTTTCGGTGTCTTTTGGTGTTGCCAGCCACTGCCAAACAACCAGCTATTCAAACATAATCGGCTAACATCTTGGACGATCCTGATGTTCAAGTTTTCGGTCAAACACTGCCGGAAAAATGGAGTGCTCTGTCGGCCGATTTGCGATACCACATTATTCACTTCCGAAACGAGATCACCAAATGATATCGGTCAGGTGACCATGGCGCCGACTGTGCGAACTGGTTCATCATGTTGAGTATTTGATCTGGCAAATGTTGAAAGTCTTTTTTTGGAGTGTTTGTATCTCAATAATTTATTGTTTACATTTGGAACTGTATGTTTTGGTCCTGCCATGAACAACCTATTGAACTTGATATGATGTGCGATGATAATGAGTTCATATATCTCAACATCACGGAAAATAGATGCTCATTATACCATAATACCATACACATTATTGATAAATGGAATTCATTAAATTTAAAAACAATCAGAAAAACCACACGAAAAGTGATCATGAAATGGATTTGAAGAAATCCACTGGAAATGATCTAATACATCTATTTGGTCTGGAATTTCTATTTCGGTTTGCTTAAATCCATGTTTACGATTTGTAATAATACTGCGTGAATGAAATTTGACATGAGCTTTTGATGTTATGTAATCACTTCCATATTATCTAAAAGTTTCAACTAAAAGTAAGACCAAAACTTGATAAAAATCACATAGTTATATGAAAATGGATTGTAGTCATTTTCAGCAAAAAACCACCGAGAAGCATGAAAATGCAATTTAAAAATTCCAGTGACATATACAATTTTTAATAGTGACTCGAGTAGCAACAGTTTATAATTAAATTTCACTGTGTTCTATAAAACTAAAGTTACTAAGTTTACATTCAAACATTTTTTTAGGTTACATTCTAAAATACATTTTTTAATTTCAACATTATAAAATACATGTCCTTGTAATTACGGTTAGTTGACAAAATTGCCAGCAATTTCAAGACATTACGCTCCCTTGCCTTGACAGTAAGGATACATATCAGAAATTGAAAATATTAGATTGACTGCCATTCATACCTTATTTTTACTTTACAATGCATACATTAAACATAATAAAATAAGTTCACTATTTTCATTTAATTTCTTTTTTTATTTTCTTTCAAATAATTTTTAAAGTATAGTGGAAAATACTATTACATTATGTATTTAAATCATTTTTTTCAATGAATTTAAACATTCACAGCTCATTACTATTGTGTCAATATCAAAGATCAATTTATTTAATAAATTGTCATTGTATTTCATGGGATGTTGTGCATTTACAACCATTAGTTATATTAGTGCAAAATTTTCTCATTTATCTATTTTTTTGTTTCTGAGTTGTTTTCGTTGTTAAGACATTGGTGGATTTTTAAATCATTTCTAGTTGTTTATAGTTGTTAAAATCTATGAATGTCTTTATTTGTCTGATTGTACGCTTCAAAGGAATATTGTTTATAGTTTCATTTGATTTTCATGTGGATTTGCTGATTTCTAGACCCATTTGGTGTTTTTGTTCTAAGATGTTAATTTGTTTGTATATCTGAGTTTTTGGCATTTCTTTGGCTTGAAGGAATGTTTTGTTTGATTTGGTAAGTGTTGCTGTGTGTTTGAATTTTTTACATTTTGATTCTGAATGTAGTATGTGCTTGAGTTTTGTGTTTTTATTATATTGTATTATTATTTGCTTTTATGTTTGTTTTGTCTTTGATGCATGTTTTGTTGAATTAGTCTGTAAGTGTCCAGGGTTGGTGTTGAATTTTTTGTGGACTTTAGTTGTGTAGTTGTTATGTAATATTGCATACTTTGTTCTGGTGATGTGATATTGAGGATTAATTGTTCTAATCTTTTATTTTGTTGTATGTTGTATTTATTCCTTTGTGCTTGATCTGTTAGTGTTGTGTGTAGTGTCAATTGTTGGTGTTGAGATTTTATGCTAGGTTGATGTCTAGTCCTATTATAATGGGGTCGTAATTTTTGATTTGATGATTTGAACCTTATGTTTTATTTGCTCTACTTAATTGTTGTGCTATGTTTTTTATCTTGTATTTGTTATCTTGTTTGCAGTGTTGCTGTGTCTGTGATGTATTGGTTTGATCTTGAATTGATGTGATATGTCTCTGTTATTTGTTTGTTAAAGTAAATGTAAGTAGATTATTTTTCAATATGAAGTGCCATGACTTAAAGCTTCGTACAGTTATTTTGCTCATTGTTCCCAAATATTGTGTATGTTTTCGTTACTAATGTTGCGGAAATTGTGTTTGTGGTGGAGTTACAACTTTTTTCTTTTCCCTTGTTGAAGTCTTAATGGACATGTCTGATTATTTTTTTCAGTGCCTATCTAAAATAACTGAGGGTAGCTCCCTACCTGACCTTCTGAATGTTCTAGGTATCTATTGTATGGTTACTCAGAAAAATACTGTCTTTGCGTAATTTTGATCCATCTTTAAATTTGCCTGTATTGAGTGCAGAGTGTTTATGTGTGATGTTAATCCTGTCGAATGCCTTTCTAATTACAAAGGTAGGATGAGGATGCTGTCTTACTGTTGTAGGTAAGAGTCCTAATGAAGGTTGATGTTCTTACTCGGGCCTTGGTGTATATTTGTCCTCTGAAATGTGCCTAAGTTTCAGTGGCAGTGTTTTTCAGTATGTGTAATTTTGATGTTCATTTATATGAATGGTTGGGTTAGTTTTCTGTGTGTGTGGATTGTCTTAATAAGTGTTAATTTGGTGTGTTTACCTGTACATGTTTGTCCTCGTGATCGTGTTACATAAGGTTTTAGTTTATTTGTCATGTTTTGTCAATAATTGTATTACATTTTAGTGATATTGGTCTGGTGTTTGTTTGTTTTTTAGATTTCTTATGCTGTATGTTATAGGTTAGCTGTAAGTGTTTTTTTTCCTTTTAAAGGATGTTCTTAATACCTCATGAACTGTATTGTAGTATGTTGATGATTCTTCTGTGTTAGGGCTTGTAATATTTTCAGTATTTATTTGTGTGTTTTGCAGTTTTGTTCTGGTCAAATATCCATTGTTTGCTAGTTTTTTGTTTGCTTATATGCTTGTGTTTGCTTGGTGTTTCTTTGTGTATGTTTTAATAGTTTCAAAGCTGAAATTTGTGGTTTCTGTAGTTTTCTAGTTCTACTTGTATTGAATGTTGGTTTGTGATTATTTGTCTTGATTGATTGTCTTGTTGTCTTTCTTGTGTGATTTTTTACTATTATCTGCAAAGATCTTTATCATTGTTTATATGTTCTGAGTATTCTTAATGTTGATGAGTTGTTGTAGTATTTGTTTGTTGAAATGGATACAGTTTATTTAATTACTGTTTGTATTCAGCTATAGTGTTGTTGAACTTGTGTGTATTGTTTGAGTGTGTGTGGTATTCAATTTAGTGATATGCGTGTGTATTTTAAATGAGGTTTCTTGTATGTGTTATGGTTTTTGATTTGAAGATGATGTGATTATTTCCAAGTGTGTGTTTGGGCTTGTGTGTGTGGATTTATAATTAATTGTGATCTGAGTAATTTCTGGAAGATGTTTGTTTGATATTGGTGTGTATTCTTATGGTTAAACTGCTCTAGTTTATGTTATTGTTATGTGTTTCATCCTTTAAGTTGTATTAGAACTAATTTCATGTAAATATTTTTACTCTTATGGAATTTATTAATTAGTCAGATGTCTAAACGGTTGATTCCTTAGGATGGTTCATTTGTTCTAAGTTGCTTTAACATGATTGTTGGAACATTTAATATCTCCCTATCTAAATTTTCTGTAGAATCGTAATGTAGTGTATAAAACAGCCCTTGATCCAGTGTATTAAGTTCTAACTATGTGACTAAGTCTACTTGTGTAATTCTGAACTGTTCTGTTTCTTCCTATCCTGTAAATAGAAGAACTCTATTTGATAGTATATGACTTACAGATTTGTTCCAAACTAAAATGAATTTAATCCTACTGTTGTTTCGATGTTTGTCAATTATTATTTCTTTAATAATATTTTAAATATAAATGGTAAAAATATGTTAGAGTATTCGGGGCTAATTAATACTAATTACTCTAATTTTATTAATGACAAATAATTATATCTTATTTTTTTTTATTTAATAAAATTTTTATTTAGCTGTTTGAGTGGCTGGTCTCTTGTTTTTTAGTTGACTAATGGTTAACTGGCTCTATGGTTTCCTTCTGTTTTCCAATCGTTTTTACTGTTCATGGAGCCTGAGGTTGTCTGTACTTCTTCATCAGCTGGTTTTGTATTTTGATGTCTGTCTGGTGTTGGTTTTAAAGGCCTCTCTGCTATATCTGGCGGCTGTTGGCTGATCTCAATGGTGTGTTGGATCTGGTTACCAGTTGTGTCTTTCGGTGTCTTTTTGGGTGCCAGCCACTGCCAAACAACCAGCTATTCAAACTATAATCGGCAACATCTTGGACGATCCTGACGTCAATATTTCCGCTCAAACACTCGCCGGAAAATGGGAGTGCTCTTCGGCCGAAGGTGCCGATACCACATTATATCGACTTCGAAATCGAGATTCATCAAATTTAAGACATACAGTCAGAGGTGACCATGGCTGGGACGTCGAACTGTGGTCTCCATTGTGAGGACACACATTGGGCAAATAGATTCCTGAAACATTTTTTTTTTTTTTTTGGAGTGTTTATTTTCGTTTTGCATTACATTTCATTGTTTACAGACATTTGTGAACTGATTGATTATCCCGTAAATGAAAATATGAGATGTGGAGCTTTCGATGATGGTGATGATGATAATGATGTTACATATATACTAATATATACATGCACATATCCACACATACATATCTCATACATATACATACATACACATACATACATACATATATAAATATAGAAAATGCGATTTGATATCGAAAAAAAAACCACCAAAAAAAAACCACACGAAAAGTATTGCATGAAGATTGTGATTTTTAAGAAACTTCCCAACTGACATAATCTCTCCATTATTTCTATCTGAGTTGAGGCGGCCGAAGCAAACGGGTGTTATAAAACAACACCATGGTCGCTGTCTCGGTAACCTTGTGAGACATAATTGTTTCGACTCAGACCATTGTTCGGCAGTACTCCAATATTTCTCGTGAGAAAGTTTCAAACGGGTAGAAAGTAAGACCAACAAGCCTTGATAAAAGTCACGGTTAGCTGACCAAATTTGGCCGTAGGTCATTTTCAGAGACATTACGTCTCCTGGCTTCTTGACAAAAACGAAAGGAAAAACAGTCAATGTTCGTGAGAAAATAGGTTTGAGCAAAGTACTGACCTGTAGAACATTTATACATTATAATTTTCACTGTAGTTATACATTATAAAATACAGTTTTCACTGTAGTTTATACATATAATAAGTACATTTTTCTTTATAATTTTACATTACAAAATACATTTTTATTGTGTTATACATTATAAAATACATTTTCATTGTAGTTGTACATTTTAAAATACATTTTCATTGTATTTTTACTTCCAACCTTCCTCTTGACAGTGTGTGTAAAATATACAAAAATATGCAACTTCAATGTTACATTGGATCTGCCATTCATCCTTCATTATTTATACATCTCAAGGCATACATTAAATGATAATGCATAAATGAACAATTTTCTTCCATTTTTCTCTTTTTTTCTTTCTTTTTTTCTTCTTTTCAACAGTATTTGAGGTGGGATATTTTCCAAATTACATTCTGAATTATTTAATATTTCGTTTAAAAACAAATAAACATAAAAGCATATATTACATGATAGTAGCGGCTCTCCAAAGGAATATTTGTTTAAATAAAGGTTCATTGTAGATTTTCATGTGGAATGTTGCTGCATTTCTACAGACCCATATCAGGTGTCTGTATTCTGCAAGCAATATTAGTAATTTGTTGTGTATATCTGGAGTTGTTTTGGGCAGAGTGTTGAGCATTATGGCTCTGTAAATATCTGTCTTTTTATTTGTGTGTGTTTCAATCATCTTGTGGAGTGTTTCTTTTGTTTGTCTGATTGTATTGCATTCGAAGAATATGTGCTTCTGTTTCTTGTGTATTCGTTTTGCATAGTTGGCATTTTGCTAGTTGTCTTGATATGTTGGGTTCTTTGTCTCTTTAGGTGCATTGTTGTATATTAGTCTGAATGTCACCTCTCAGGGCTTTGAAGGAATGTTTGGGTTGTGCAAGTTTATGAAAGTGTTGATGTGGTTTGTTATGAAATTTTATAACCTCTTTTGATTCTGAGATGTAGTTGAGGTGCTTGGAGCTTATAGATGTTTATATATTATATTTGTTGTCTGATGTATTTGATTTTCATGTCCTTTGATGGCTTGAATGCATGTTTTGTAGAATGTGGGTAGTGTGCCAAAGTAGTGTGGTGTTGAGATTTTTGGTGGACATAGGTTGGATAGTCTAAGTCCTATGTAGTAATGTGCTAGAGTATGTTGTTCTGGGTGTTTGATGATGCAACCTATATATTTTTTTCTAAGTGCTTTTATTTTTGTGTGTATGTCTTGTAGTGCTATTCCTCCTTGTTTCTTGTCTTGTATCAGTGTTGCGTGCTGTATGCTGTATATTGTACTTCCGAAGACGAATCTTCTGATTTGTATGTTGATGTCTGTGATTGTCTGCTTTGGAGGGTCGAAAACTGTTGCAATGTAGATTATTTTTGGAAGGATGTAAGTGTTGACTATTATGCTTCTACCAAAGATTGTTGTTGCTTTGTATTTGTATCTGTGTAACATATGTGTTATCTGTGTTACAAGGTGTTGCCATGTGTCTGTATGTATTTGGTTTGGGTGTGATGGAAATGTGATGCCGTATATTCTCATGTTATTTGTTGTTGTTAAACTAAATGGGAAGTCGGATTTATTTTTCCATTTTCCGATGCCCATGATTAAAGACTTGTGTACGTTTACTTTTGCTCCACTACCTTTCCCAAATTCTGTGAATGTATTTAGGATATTTTCTATTGATCTAATGTTTGGCGGGAAAAATACAGTGTCGTCTGCTGGCAAGCAACTTTCTTTCTTTTTCCCTTGTATAAGTGCCTTTA
This sequence comes from Arion vulgaris, assembly GCA_020796225.1. Lineage (NCBI taxonomy): Eukaryota > Metazoa > Mollusca > Gastropoda > Stylommatophora > Arionidae > Arion > Arion vulgaris. The sequence continues at coordinate 5,444,966 of CM036770.1, forward strand.
ATGGTGCTGTCTTGTCTAATCTTTTCCAAGAGTGGTTCTATTGCTAAAATATACAACAACGAGAGAGAAGCAACCCTGCCTGACTGACCGTGTTAGCTCAAAGGTACCGCTTATCGTATGGTTCACCAATACCCTACTCTCGGGTTTGGTGTATAATATTTTGATCCACTCTCGGAAATGTGTACCTAAGTTGCAGTGCAGCAGTGTTTTATGCAGGTATGTGTGCGAAATCCTGTCGAATGCCTTCTCCTGATCTAAGGATAGGATTGAGGATTGACAGTCTTTCTGATGTGTGTAGGTAATGATGTCTCTAATGAAGTGTGTATGTTGGTGTATGTTTCTACCTTGTACACTGCACTGTTGGTCCTCGTGTACCAGTGTTGACATGAAAGGTTTTAGTTTATTTGTCAGTGTCTTTGTCAGTATTTTGTAGTCTACATTTAGTAGTGATATTGGTCTGTAGTTTTTCAGTTGTGTTTTGTCAGAGTTGTCTTTAGGAATAAGAGTAATGTATGATAGGTTCAAGCTAGAAGGTAGTTGTTTTTCCTTAAAGGAGTCTGTGTAAACTCTCAGTAGGAGAGGGCCTAAGAAAGGAAAGAAATGCTGATAGAATTCTGCTGTCAGTCCGTCTGGTCCTGGTGATTTGTTTTTTTTGCATTTTATTTATTGCCTGTGTTATGTCAGTTAGTGTCAGTTCTGTTTCTAGTTTATCCCGGTTTAAGTCAGATAGTTTCTTGGTATACTTCATGAAACTGTCTTGTATGCTGTTATGTATTCCCTTCTGTGTATAGGGCTTTGTAATAATTTTCGAAAGCTAGTATAATTTGTGGTGTTTCTGTCTGCATGTTTCCGTCTAGGTCTACAATACTTCCTATCTGCTTGCTGTTTTGTATGTTTTGCTCTATTGCCATGTACTGTTTGCTTGGTGTTTCTTGTGTGATTGTGTTTAACTTTGTTCTCAACAAAGCACCCTGAAATCTATGATGTCTGTATTGTTCTAGTTCTTCTTGTAATATAAGAATGTTGGGTGCATTGTTGTCTATTTGTCTTGAGAATTTGATTGCGTCTTCTAGTATTCTTTCTTGTCGTATTCTATCTCTATTAATGTGTGATGATATCTTTTGTGTCATTGCTTGTATAGTGTTCTTGAGTATTTCCCAATGTTGATGTACGTTGTCTGTAGGTATATTGTTTGTGTAAATGAGGATGACATGTGTTATGTGTTCAATGTATGTTTTGTTTTGAAGAAGTGTGTTGTTGAATTTCCAGTGTGGTGAGCGTTTGGAGCTGGTGTGTGTGTATGTGGAATTTATAGTTGATATGACAGCTTTGTGATCTGTAAAGCTGAGAGTTTCTGGAAGATGTTTGGTTTGACCTATGTGGAGGTCTGATGGTGCATATATTCTGTCTAAACGTGTTGCTCTTTTGTGTGCTCTGTTTGTATGTGTGGTTTCAATACCTTTAAGGTGTGTCTGTCTGTAAGTATCTGTCAAGTTGTGTGTTTCAATTATGTTTTGTAATATGTCTAACTGGTGTGTGTTGCCTCTAGTTATACTCTTAATTTGTGTTGCAATGTCTGCTCCTACCACATCCATGTTACTGAGAACACAATTAAAATCTCCAGCTAATATAATATTTTTACCTCTGTATGGAATCAGTAAATTGTCCAGATGTTCATAAAAACGAGGCTGATCTCTATAGGCAGGGGTGCATGTATGTTGACTAACGTATATGTTTGAATGTTGTTACTTGCTTGAACTATTGCTAGTTTCCCTTCCCTATCCCTGTAAAGCTTGTGAAGAACCCACCTGTCCGAAGTCTGTAATATAGCAACCCTTGATCCAGTGTTCTGAATTCCTAAACTAAAATGTGAATGTCTTAATCCTAGCTGTGTTGTAATTCGTGATGCATGTTCGTCTGTATGTATGTTAGTTTCTTGTAAGAATATAAAATCTGGTTTGTATTTGTGTATAAGTGATATGACTTCACAGAGTTTATTCCGGAGGCCTAGAATATTAATACTAATTACTCTAATTTCGTCCGCCATGGTAATAGTACAAATATATATATATATAGCATTTAATTAATATTTTATAATAATAAAAATGAAAGTAAAATATTTTATTTACGTGTTTAGGAGAATCACTGGCTGGTTCCATCTGTTGTTGTTGTTAAATCTATGACTAGTTTGGAAAAGCTGGCGTCTATGATGTCTTGTTTTCCTTCTGTTTCTTTTTCTAAATCTGTTTTTGCTAGTTTCTGTGGTGTGGTCTGCTGGAGGTCTTGTCTTGTTTTTTCTGTAGGTTTCGAGCACGGGTTTTCACTTGCACTAGGACTGTCACTGTCTGTATTGACGTGCCAACGTCGTTTCTTTCCAACGTAGGTTACAAACTGGAAGCCGTCATCAGTGGTCTGTACTTCTTCATCAGCTGGTTTTGTATTTTGATGTCTGTCTGGTGTTGGTTTTAAAGGCCTCTCTGCTATATCTGGCGGCTGTTGGCTGATCTCAATGGTGTGTTGGATCTGATTAGCAACTGTGTCTTTCGGTGTCTTTTTGGGCATCTGTTTCCAATGTGTTCCTGCCCACAATGTGGACACACAGTTCGACGCTCCGCCATGATCACCATGACCGTATGTCTTAAATTTGATGAATCTCCGATTTCGAAGTCGATATAATGTGTATCGCAAATTCGCTCGACAGAGCACTCCCCATTTTTCCGGCGAGTGTTTGAGCGGAAATACTTCGACGTCAGATCGTCAAGATGTTGCCGATTATAGTTTGAATAGCTGGTTGTTTGGCAGTGGCTGGCACCCAGTGTAGGGTAATCCTCTCTCTTTGTCGTTCCAAGTGCTCTATGATGACGGTTATCTCTGGGTTGCTGAGGTGAATCTTTTTCCCATGTAGTCTATCATAGTGTCTTGAGTGCGTTTCGGGAGTCAAAGTGACGTAGTACTTGTGGGTTTTCGTATCTGTAGATACTACTTACCCTTAGTGGACTCCTCCTGGTCCAACAAGAACACTTGTCAAGAATGCTGGTGATGCTTTTGCCGCAGCTTGAGCTCCAGTAATGGTAAGTAAATTCCTGAAAACATGCGCATATTTCCGAATTGCCGAAAATCGTTATCTCGAGAGCTTCCGTGCCAACGAAACCATAAGAACTCAACTTTAGCACAGAGACAATTACAATTGCAATAGCTCTCACCTGCCAGGAAATAGACCAACACTTGAATCCTGTCAATCTGTACTGAAAATCAGCGTCCGTGCAAGGCACATTCCATTTCTGCCGGCCGTGCAACAGTTTCTAGTCCTGTGAAGAGAAAAAATGCGTCAGCAATGTGCACGACGTTCATGCATTATTATGTACCTTTGTAGCGCAATTTATATTTATTTACCCTTTGCCACATGGCCGTCAATTCAGTTATTTCACATTATGTAGTAGCCTCTCTTTGACCGTCGACGATAGCAAACGTGGTATCAGTCAGTCAGTCAGATATTATTTCTGGCGTTTTGTACTAAGTCTTTTGGCGCGAAGTTTTTGGCTGGCAGAATTTTCAAAAATAAATTTTTGGCCCATACTGTAATCTGCTAGTGAACTTTTGACAGACGACATGTTCAAAAATTCAAATAATTTGCCTGTTCTATTACAATATAACGGGACGACAGTAGCATTAAATGCTCATCAATTATGTGATTAGAAATGTGTGAGGACGGACTGGTCAACATAACAAAAAAGCAAGCAAGACGGTGGTGGTTTATGGCCGTTGCGTACGTAAATACACAAGAGTCACACGCCACCGTCGTCTCTTGTGTTTGTGTGATTTGCTATTCGTAACATTTAATTGATGGTTTGGGCCATTCCCGGAAGTACTGCAATACCGGGTCGACCCGACGAAGCGGAGCAAGACCCGGGCATCTCATCTAGTTCAAAATCAGTTTAATATCGTAGTGACCCAATGGGCCACGTATCAGATATTAAGCTGATAAGAACAGATTTTTTTTGTTTTTGAAGTGTTTATTTTCGTTTTTGCATTACATTTCATTGTTTACAGACATTTGTGAACTGATATGATTATGCCCGTGAAATGAAAATATGAGATGGTGGGCTTTCGATGATGGTGATGATGATAATGATGTTACATATGTACTTATATATACATGCACATATCCACACATACATATCTTATACATATACATATATAAATATAGAAAATGCGATTTTATATCGAAAAAAACCCCAAAAACACGAAAAGTATCGATTAAAGATTGTGCTTTTAAGAAACTTCCCAACTGACATAATCTCTCCATTATTTCTATCTGAGTTGGGCGGCTCGAAGCAGCCAACGCGGGTGTTATAAAACAACACCATGGTCGCTGTCGTCAGTAACCTTGTGAGACATAATTGTCTCGACTCAGACCATTTTGTCCTGCGGGCGTACACTCTCCAATATTTCTTGTGAGAAAGTTTCAATCGGCCAGAAAGTAAGACCAACAAGCCTTGATAAAAGTCACGGTTAGCTAACCAAATTTGGCCGTAGGTCATTTTCAGCGGGACATTACGTCTCCTGGCCTGACAAAGACAAAGGAAAACCAGTCCAGATGTTCGTGAGAAAAATAGGTTTGAGCAAAGTAGCTGACCGTGCTTAAGGAACATTTTATACATTATAAAATACATTTTTCACTGTAGTTATACATTATGAAGTACATTTTTCTTTATAATTTTACATTATAAAATACATTTTTCATTGTAATTATATCATGCTAGTGAACTTTTGACAGAGGACATGTTCAAAAATTCAAATAATTTGCCTGTTCTATTACAATATAACGGGACGACAGTAGCATTAAATGCTCATCAATTATGTGATTAAAAATGTGTGAGGACGGACTGGTCAACATAACAAAAAAGCAAGCAAGACGGTGGTGGTTTATGGCCGTTGCGTACGTAAATACACAAGAGTCACACGCCACCGTCGTCTCTTGTGTTTGTGTGATTTGCTATTCGTAACATTTAATTGATGGTTTGGGCCATTCCCGGAAGTACTGCAATACCGGGTCGACCCGCGACAAGAGCGGAGCAAGCCCCGGGCATCTCATCTAGTTCCACAGGGACACAAAGTCGCACAGGTAAAGCGTATCTGAGAGTTTCTGCGGACACAAATCATCCTCTGCACAAATCCATAAATGAGAACAAGGGAAGGCGTTTGAAGAGAGGTCGATCCTGGATGGCCGAGGCAGAGGATATTATTAAACAGGTCTGTACTCTAGATGAGCTGAGGCGCGGTGACGAATGGATGCCTATATCAGAGGATATGACTGCTTACGCCAGGGTTATCAGCACACTTGGACGCCGCTGTAGAGAATGGGCCCCGGGCGTCGTCAATGCAGAAATTCTTGCACTCGTGGATCAGCACTCCCACCCAGGTGATATCATTATCTACACCGATGGCTCTGTCAAGCGTGGCACCAGATCATCGTGGACTTACTCAGCACAACGAAACGGTCGCACACTCCATGAGGACTGCGGGGCTTTCGAGACAACGACATCGAGCATGACTATGGATATCACCGCTGCCTCCAGGGCTCTGTCATGGGTGGCTGAGCAACAGGTTACCCATACGATCATCATATCAGACTCGATGAGTATGCTTCAACTGATTGCATCTGGAAGTATGCGGGTGGAATGGGTGAACAGCATTCGGAGATCAAATCTCAAGAAAATGACTTGGCTGTACACGCCTGGACATGCTGGAGTGCGGGGTAACGAGCGTGCTGACTCTCTTGCAAACAGTGCCCCGACTCAAGTGGGCAGAAGCATGGACAGAGCCGATATCATCAATGCGGTACGCTCTCAATTGTGTGACATGGGCGGGTCTCAGACACTGGAACGAGTTCGAGAATTAGGTGTTAAGTTTGGACATGCCAGACAGTGTCGTCTTCGTGGTAGAGAGAAGATATAGTAATCAACTTCTCATGGGTACTGTGAGCAAATGGACTTTGGGATGGCTGCTGCAACGGAGGACAGAGCACGAATGGGAATGCCCAATGTGCCATGACGTCGATCGCATAACATAACATAACATAACATATCATCTAGTTCCAAAAATCAGTTTAATATCGTAGTGACTCAATGGGCCACGTATCAGATATTAAGCTGATAAAACAGATTAAAAAAATATTTTTATAAATTGAAGTGTTTATTTTCATTTGAACATAACAATTGATTTTGTACATACATTTATGAGCTCATAAGATTCTGCCCGTGAGATGACAAAACGATATGGTGGGCTTTCAATGATGATGATGATGGTGATTATACACATTATGTTTATATATACATACATATCCGCATACATAGATATACATACATAGATATACATACATACATAGATATACATACATATCATAAATACGTCTACATACATATACATCTAATGTGTTGTCATTGAAAAATATGCAATAGACGTAGCACAATGAATATGATTTCTCAGACTATTTTTCGGCAAAAAAAGCAGAGAAGAACAAAAGAAAGAAAGGAGTGTACTTTCTCCAGTATTCTTCGTGGGTGTGGCATCCTGACACCACACCGGCAGGTATCTAGTATCAACACTAGAAGTAACCAACCTTGACCTCTCCGTATGCCATCTTACGAGACTAATAGGTGGTGGGATGGTGGTGTGGGGTTTTCGAACTTTTCAGTCGCGTTCATGGATTTGTTGTGTATGAAAATGAAAATCGTGGCATATCCCAAAGGACGTAGCCATCAACCACAGTAAACTCAGAACGTCGGGGTTAATGAACAAGTCACTCCCTAGGCCAACGTCGGGGTTAATGACCAGAGTCACTTTTCGTAATTAGAAATTCCTCGCCATACGGCAGATTTTCTCCGACTTCAGAGGGCTCACGTTGTCGTCCTGGGGTAAGACCAGGGACTCGAACAAATGCCGGACGGTGGGTTCGGCCGGGGCTATGGGCGTCTCACAGTAGGCGAGCTACTATCACACTCTAGGCAGTCCCCATACCCCATATAAATACATACATATACCCACACACATATATTACACCTATATATATTCATATACACACACACATAATACACCCCATACATACATATATATATTTCCTTTTCACGTTGCCTGCCTTTCTCATCTGCTCTTGGCTTTTTGTATAAACATTCAAACATGTGACATATTTCCCTGCTGGTGGTGATGATAAGAGAATACATACATACATTGCTTATACATGTTGAATGGAATACATTACACATAATCAATATTATATTATACAACATAGGTTCGAATAGTAGCACTCTCCAGGTCGAGGTGAGGTGGAGTCGTGTAGCAGAGGGGCTGAAACCAACGATGGAAGAGTATAGTTGAAAGAGGAAATACCTCCCGTGAGAAAGTTTGAATCGGTCAGAAAGTAAGACTGACCAAATTTGCCGTAGGGAATTTTGGCGGAAATTCCGTCACGAGGGCCTGTAATAGACAAAAAAACCAGTCCAGATGTTTGGAGAAAGTAGGTTAGCGCGAAATGCACCATGTTTCAGGAACATTCTATACGTTTAAAATACATTTTTCATTGTAGTTATACATTGCCAAATACATTTTTCATTGTAGTTATACATTACAAATACATTTTTCATTGTAGTTATACATTATAAAATACATTTTTCAAGAAATGTGAGAAGTGTGCCAATCAAATGACAATTGTATTATTTTTTTCATTTTTTCTCCATTTTTTTTTTTTTTTTTAAAACACAGGTAAATTATATTCCCTTTGAGAATAAATCAGCATACATAATATACAGTTATGATGATACATTTGTGTTATTGTATTGATGTAGTTTTATGGAGGAATATTTGTTTCAATAAAAGTGCGTTGTATTTCCCATAGTGGAACATTGCTGCATTCCTACAGCCCCCAAATCAGGTGTCTGTATTCTGCCAACAATCTGAGTATTTTGGTGTTTGTATCTGGAGTGGTTTGGGGCAATGTTTGAGCATGATGGCTCTGTAAATGTCTGTTTTTCTATGTGTGTGTGTTTCAATCATCTGTTGAGTGTTTCTTTTGTCGGTATGACTGTAGTGCACTCGAAGAATATGTGCTCTTCAGTTTCTTGTGTTAGTCTCATAGTTGACATCTTGCGAGTTGTCGTGATCTGTTGGATGCTCGCTCTCTTGTAGGTGTCATGTTGTATTCGTCTGAATGACCTCTCGGCTTTGAGAGGAATGTTTGGGTTGTGTAGGTTTACAAGGTGTTGGTGTGGTCTGTTATGAAATATTTGTAGCCCTTTTGATTCTGGGGTGTAATGGTGGAGCTTGGAGCTTAACTAAATGTTTATATATTTTTGTTGTTGTCTGATGTATTAGTTTCTCGTGTCCTTGTATGGCTTGAATGCATGTTTTGTAGAATGTAGGTAGTGATCCAAAGTAGTGTGGCACTGAATTTTTCAGTGGGACTAGTTTGGTTAATCTGCCTCCTTGTTTCTTGTCCTGTATGAGTGTTGCGTGCTGTATGCTGTATAGTTTTCCAAAGACGAATCTTCGTATTTGTTTGTTGATGTTTGTGATTTTTCTGTTTTGGAGGGTCAAAGACTGTGGCTGGTATATTATTTTGGGAGAATGTAGTGTTGACAATTACACTTCTGCCAAAAATTGTTGATGTCTTAAATCTGTATCTGTTGACCATGTCTGTTATCTGTTTTTCCCCATGTTCTGCCATGTTTGTGAATGTGTTTTGTCTGGGTGGGATGGATATGTGATGCCATATATTTTCATATTGTTTGTTGGTGTAATGCTAAATGGAAAGTCGCTTGTACTTCCATTTCCCTAACCCAATTATTAATGATTTGTCCCGTTTTTTTTGGCCCCCTCCCCAGCCCAAAAATTGAAAATGTGTTTAGAATGTTTTCTACAGATCTAGTGTTTGGCGGAAAAAAGGGCATGTCATCTGCTTTAAGCAAGTAACTTCCGTTCTCCTTTCCCTGGTATAAAGGTACCTTTAATGGTGTTGTCTTGTCTGATCTTTTCCAAGAGTGGTTCTAATGCTAGAACATACAAAAAAGGGGAGACAGAGAGCAACCTGTCTAACTGACCAGTTAACTAAAGGTTCCACTTATTGAGGTTTCACCAATACCCTACTTTCGGGTTTGGTGTATAGATTAAATCCACTCTCGGAAATATGTACTATGTTGCAGTTGAGTAGTGTTTATGTAGGTATGTGTGTGATATTCTATCAAAAAGCCTTCCCCTGATCTAACGATGGGATCGACGATTGAAAATCTTTTCTGGTTGTGTATGTTATGTTTGTCTGTATGAAGTGTGTATGCTGGTGTATGTTTCTGCCTTTCACACTGCATTGTTGGTCTTCGTGTACTAGTGTTGGCATGAATGGTTTTAGTTTATTTGTCAGAGTTTTTGTCAGTATTTTGTAGTCTACATTTAATAATGATATTGGTCTGTAGTTTTTCAGTTGTGTTTTGTCAGAGTTGTCTTTAGGAATGAGAGTGATGTATGATAGATTTAACTGGGAGGAAGTTCTTTTTCTTCAAAAGAGGCTGTGTATACTCTCAGTAGGAGAGGACCCAGGAGAGGGAAGAAATGTTGGTAGAACTCTGCTGTGAGTCCGTCTGGGCCTGGTGATTTGTTGTTTTGCATTGCGTTGACTGCATTTGTTATGTCAGTTAGTGTCAGTTCTGTCTCTAATTTGTCTTTATCTGGTTCAGACAATTTTTTGGTATATTGCATGAAGTCGTCTTGTGTCTGCTGTCTTACATTCCCCTCTGTGTAGAGAGTCTTTAGTAGTTTTCAAATGCTTTTGTTATTTGTGGTGTCTCTGTCTGCATATTTCCTTGGGGTCTATTATGTTTCCCTATCTGTCTGCAGTGTTGTATGTTTTGTTCTATTGCCATGTATTGTTTGCTTGGTGTCTCTTGTGTGATTGTGTTTAACTTTGTTCTTAACAAGGCTCCTTGAAACCTGTGGTGTCTGTATTGTTCTAGTTCTTCTTGTAATGTGTGGATGTTGGGTGCATTGTTGTCTGTTTGTTTTGTTAGTTTGATTGCTTCTTCTATTATTTTTTCCTCTTGAATTCTGTTTCTGTTAATGTTGGTGGATATCCTTTTTGTTATGTCCTGTATGGTACTCTTCAATATTTCCCAATATTGATGTATGTTGTCTGTGGGTATGTTGTTGGTGTATGTTTCAATGAGATTGTTCATGTGCTGTATGTATGTTTTTTTTTAGAAGAAGTGTGTTGTTGATTTTCCAGTGAGATGAGCGTTTGAAATTGGTGTTTGTGTTTTGGTGTTTATGGTTGATATTGACCGCTTTGTGGTCTGTAAAAATAAGTGTTTCTGGCAGGTGTTTAGTCTGCCTATGTGATGGTTTGCTGGTGCATATATTCTGTCTAGTCGTGCTGATACTCTGTGTGCTTTGCTTGTGTGTGTTGTGTCCATTCCATCAGAATGTGTCTGTCTATAGGTGTCTATTAGATTGTGTGTGTCAATTATGTTATGTAGTATGTCTAGTTGATGTGTGTCCCTATTGTTAGTTCTATTAATTTGTGACCTAATGTCCTTCCCTATAACATCTTTATCTGTGAGTACACAATTCAAAATCCCGCCTAGAAAAAGGGTTTTTGTCCCTGTGTGTAAAGTGTGAGCAGACTGTCTAAATTTTCCTTAAAATTGTGGTTGGAAACTGTAGTTAGGTGGTGCATGTATATTGACTATTGTGTATGCTCTTGTACCATTACGAGCCTCTACAATCCTACCTACCTTCATTATCCCTACTCCCTTTTACAAAGACCCACCTGTCTGATGTCTGTATAAAAAGCTCCCCCTGATCCCGTGTTGTAATTCCCAGACTAAAGCATGCATGTTTTAAACCTAACTGTGTTGTAATGTTGGATGCATGTTGATCTGTTCGTATATTGGTTTCTTGTATGAGTATGAAGTCTGGTTTGTGTTTGTGTATGAAATGAGTATATTGTAATTTTTTCCTACCACATATGTTTATGCTGGCTATTTTAATTCTCAGCCATTTCTAATATGTTGGTGGTGTTTGAATAATATAAAATATGATTGTGAAAACATATGTAATTATTTTTAAACATTAATCTATTATCAATATAAAATTACAAGTTATAATTTACACCTTGTGTTGATCCACACAAGTGCTTTCATCGTCCAAGACTATAATTAGTCTTGGCAAAATGTCTTTAGCGACTTCCGTCTTCGTGGTGTTGTCTGTTGAACGGTGTTGGATGGTGTTCTGTATGCCTGTGCCGGAGTTGGGCGGGCATCATCAATTGTGTTTGTGTATGTATACACCCCTTCTGTTTTGGGGCTGGCAGGGTCTGTCAAATGGCGACGACGCTTTCTGGTCACCAAGGGGAAGCCTTCTGGGTCGTTTGTGGCTTGGTCTTTGGTGATGAAGGTGGTGGGTGGTGGTTGCTGGGCAGTTTTGTTTTTATGGTTTTTTGGCTGCCGTGTTGGGCATTTATTTGACCAGTGGCCGTTGTCTCCGCATGCATGCACGGTGCGACGCCAGGTTTTATCATAATTTTTATGTTGTCTTCTCTTCATATCTTAACGTTTGCATAGTGCGGAGGAGGTTCATGGGGTTTTGACAGCAGGACCCATTTGTCCGTGCTAGATGATGTTTTGTGCATCTCGGCGTCTGGGTCACCGGTGAGTTGTATAGCGATTTTTGAAGTTTCTGCCCCTCTGTCAGAGGGATCAGTGAATTGAGCCCCTTTTTTCTCTCCTTTCTAGGTCTCCACTTGGGCTGACATTTCTGGTTTTGCCATTGGGAAAAGTTTGCCATTAGGGCCTCATATCTGGGCCCCATGGGCCTCAGCATTGAGCGTGGCGAACCACTGAAAGGGTTTTTAAACCTGTATATCGATTTTATTCCCCCTTTGCTAACTGCCCTGGTCCCAACAAAATGCTGGCGATTGTTCCGTAGGAGGTACGTATCGCCTGCGGCCCTGTAACTGAGAACACCAGGGTGCCAGGAAAATGAAGGGATCCCCCCTCAAAATCCTCAGCATCCGGGCCCGATGGTCGGTATGATTGGTGCCATAACTATGTTTATTGATCTATACAAATTTCAAACAACCTTTTTTGAATGTCCCAAAAAAACGTGGTACTCACTAATTGAAAATTTCAAACTTAAATGAAATCTGTATTTGAAAATACTCGTAACTTTACAATTTAAACCACTGTCCTAAACTTATACTTATCGGAAATTTATGCACGAACCAAAAATAAACAAGTAAAAAAAACAACTCCAAAATAAAACAGTCCAAATGTGAATATAAAATAGATTTACGTGAAGATTTTAATACACGTGCCGTAAACTACACTTTGATCTTATCCAAAAGGCCGAGAAGCGATAAAAATGGCCTGAAGCTTCCGTGCCAACGAAACCATAAGAACTCAACTTTAGCACAGAGACCATTAACAATTGCAATAGGCTCTCACCTGCCAAAATAGACCAACACTTGAATCCTGTCAATCTGTACTGAAATAGCGTTTGTGCAAAGGGCACATTCCATTTTCTGCCGGCCGTCAACAGTTTCTAGTCCTGCGGAAAGAGAAAAAATGCGTCAGCAATGTGCACGACGTTCATGCATTATTATGTGCCTTTGTGGCGCAATTTATATTTATTTCCCTTTGCCCCATGGGCCGTCAATTCCATTATTTCCCTTGGTAAGTAGCCTCTCTTTGACCGTCGACGATAGCAAACGTGGTATCAGTCAGTCAGTCAGATATTATTTCGGCTTTGTACTAAGTCTTTTGGCGCAAATTTTTGGCTGGCAGAATTTTCAAATAAATTTTTGGCCATACTGTAATCTGCTAGTGAACTTTTGACAGACGACATGTTCAAAAAATTTAAATAATTTTCCTGTTCTATTACAATATAACGGGACGACAGTAGCATTAAATGCTCATCAATTATGTGATTAGAAATGTGTGAGGACGGACTGGTCAACATAACAAAAAAGCAAGCAAGACGGTGGTGGTTTATGGCCGTTGCGTACGTAAATACACAAGAGTCACACGCCACCGTCGTTTTCTTGTGTTTGTGTGATTTGCTATTCGTAACATTTAATTGATGGTTTCGGCCATTCCCGGAAGTACTGCAATACCGGGTCGACCCGCACGAGAGGGGAAGCCCGGGGATCTCATCTAGTTCCAAAATCAGTTTAATATCGTAGTGACCCAATGGGCCACGTATCAGAATTAGCTGATAAGAACAGATTTTTTTTTTTTTTTTTTTTATTGAAGTGTTTATTTTCATTTTTGCATAACAATTCTTCATTTTGTACATACATTTATGATCTGATATGATTCTGCCCGTGAGATGACAAAATGAGATGGTGGGCTTTCAATGATGATGATGATGATAGTGACTATACACATATGTTCATATATCTGCATATCCGCATACATACATATACATACATAGATATACATACATATCATAAATACATCTACATACATATACTTTAAATTGTCATTGAAAATTAAAAACAAAACATGCAATAGGCGATGAATATGATTTCTCAAGTATTTCCCACTCGCACAGCTCGAGCAACGAGGCAGGTGTGTTAACAACACCGTGGTTACCGTCAAACATACTTGATCCCATTCAGACTATTCGGTTTCCGGTATCAACACTAGAAGTAGCAACCTTGACCTCCGTCTGCCACCTGGCGAGACTAATAGGTGGTGGGATGATGGTGTGGTGTCTTCCAACTTTTCAGCTTTCGTTTTGTATAAGCAGTCAAAATATTTCCCATGATAGTTATAATGACAGGGATGACATACATGCATGCACGTACCCACACACATACATATAAATACATACATACAAATACACACACATACCCATACATACCTATATATCCGCCTTACCCACAACATACATATAACTACATACATATACCCACGTACACACACGTATATACATTACACACACACACCCACATACATACCCCCCATATATATATATATTTTCTTTTTCATGTTGCCTGCCTTTCTCACATCTTGCTCTTGGCTTTATTTGTATAAACATTTAACATGTGACATATTCCCACTGGTGGTGGTGATGATAAGAGAGATATATACATACATTGCCTATACATGTTGAATGGAATACATTACACATAATGCATATCTTATATTATACAACATAGGTTCGACATAGTAGCTCTCTCCAGGCCGAGGGGGAGGTGGAGTCGTGTAGCAGAGGGGCTGAAACCAACGAAGGGGAAAAGTATAGTTGAAAGGAAATACCTCCCGTGGGAAAATTTGAATCGGGCAGAAAGTAAGACTGACGAAATTTGCCGTAGGGCATTTTGGCGGAAATTCCGTCACGAGGGCCTGCCAATAGACAAAGAAAAAAATCAGTCCAGATGTTTGTGAGAAAGTGTGTTAGCTGAGCAACTGATCATGTTTCAGGAACATTCCATACATTACAAAATACATTTTTCATTGTAGTTATACATTACAAATACATTTTTCATTGTAATTATACATTATAAAAAACATTTTTTATTGTAATTATACATTTTTAAATCATTTTTCATTGTAGTTATATTTTCATTGTAGTTATACATTATAAAAAACATTTTCATTGCAGTTATACATTATAAATTATATTTTTCCTTGTAGTTATACATTACAAAATACATTTTCATTGTAATTATACATTATAAAATACATTTTTCATTGTAGTTATACATTACCAAATACATTTTTCATTGTAATTATACATTATAAAATACATTTTCCTTGTACTTATACATTACAAAGTACTTTTTTTCAAGAAACAGGGGAAGTGTGCCAATCAGATGACAAATTTCATGTTTTTTTTTTTTTTTTTTTTATAATTTTTTTTTCTTTTTTTTTTTTAAATTTTTTTTATAGACACAGGTAGAATTATATTTCACTTTTGAGAACAATTCAGCATACATAATATACAGTTTATGGTGATACATTTGTGAACAGATTTTTTTTTTTTTTTTTTTGGTTAAAATATATAATTACCAACGTCCAAAAATAAAAACACAGAATTCCAGAATAAAAATGATAACGAGATGCGCGTAAGCGTGATAAATGTATCCGAGATTCCTCCGCGATGGTTTCTCCGTAGCAGATATGTACACTTTGATCTTATCCAAAAGGCCGAGAAGCGATAATGAATGGCCTCAGGCTTCCGTGCCAACGAAACCATAAGAACTCAACTTTAGCACAGAGACCATTACAATGCAAGCTCTCACCTGCCAGGAAATAGACCAACCCTTTAATCCTGTCAATCTGTACTGAAAATCAGCGTCCGTGCAAAGGGGACATTCCATTTTTTGCCGGCCGTGCAACGGTTCTGAATCCTGCGGAAAGAAAAAATGCGTCAGCAATTGCACGACGTTCATGCATTATTATGTACCTTTGTAGCGCAATTTATTTTATTTACCCCTTTTCCCCCATGGGCCTCAATTCCAGTTATTTCACATTGTGTAAGTAGCCTCTCTTTGACCGTCGACGATAGCAAACGTGGTATCAGTCAGTCAGTCAGATATTATTTCTGGCGTTTTGTACTAAGTCTTTTGGCGCGAAGTTTTGGTTGAGAATTTCAAAAAAAAATTTTTTGGGCCATACTGTAATCTGCTAGTGAACTTTTGACAGACGACATGTTCAAAAATTCAAATAATTTGCCTGTTCTATTACAATATAACGGGACGACAGTAGCATTAAATGCTCATCAATTATGTGATTAGAAATGTGTGACGACGGACTGGTCAACATAACAAAAAAGCAAGCAAGACGGTGGTGGTTTATGGCCGTTGCGTACGTAAATACACAAGAGTCACACGCCACCGTCGTCTCTTGTGTTTGTGTGATTGCTATTCGTAACATTTAATTGATGGTTTGGGCCATTCCCGGAAGTACTGCAATACCGGGTCGACCCGCGACGAGAGCGGAGCAAGCCCCGGGCATCTCATCTAGTTCCAAAAATCAGTTTAATATCGTAGTGACCCAATGGGCCACGTATCAGATATTAAGCTGATAAGAACAGATACTACTTTTTCGGTGACCAGACATTTGCACATTTGATATTAGCACAATGACGGTTGCGTACCTTGCATTAGCACACTTGACCGATGCACATATAGACAGTTGTACACGTAGACAATTGAACATTTTACAGAACATAGAGAACTAAACATAGACAAATATAATGTTGTTTTATTAGTTTAATATGAGATGAAGCACAGTAAATCTGAAGCGGAGATGTAAATTGTAGCAAACTATCCGCAAACATTGTCTCATTTACAGGAATTTACGTTTTCGCCACTAGACTTAGTGTGAAACTGAAACTAACATTGTTGTTTGTTATTTATTGATCTGTAGGATTCTGTGACAATAACTTCTATTGTTAAACAAATTAGCAATGTTGATGAGTTATAGTTTGTTAAATGCTAGAAAAATAAGTTACTCATCTTTAATTCAGCAACTGATTTCTGGGACAAGGCTATAATTTGTTGTTCGAGATACAATGTTTTGTTTACTCTATTGTAGTTGTTAGATCTTGTTTATTTCTACGTTTTTGTGATTTTCTAGTAGGATGTAAATGAATGTTCATACAGGCTGTCTGATTGTTCAAATTATTTATTTATTCATTTCTGCTAACAATTATATTTGTTTCTATTGTTTGCCAAATCCTGTGGGAAGTGACCAGTCATGCGACAGCCTTGACAGTGATCCAGAGGATATATTCCCTTTTTTCGACCAGCATGGCACCCTAGTCTTGTCTTTCTCATCTCACAGTATGGAAAAAGATGTGATTGATAAGTGTATTATGATTTATTTTAATGTATGTTAAATTTATGCTCATGTTATTCACAGGGCCCTAGCTGCTTTTCCATGCATTTTATAAAGTAGCCTTTAAATTTTTGTATTTGAATTCCTAGTAATCATTGTATCTGCACTAAAATAATATCACAACCTTCTTTTATTCATCTACAGTCAGTTTCTTCAAGCTTTATTTTGACAAAGAATTATTGCAGCAGATGTACAATTTTACAAACCAGCAGCAACAGGGCACACAATCCCGAGAGGACCCATATATATACAGACGGATCATCAGACACGACAGGGAGAAAAGGAGGGGCCAGAACCATCATCATACTCCAAGACAGCACGACACTTAAAAATTCAAGTGCCACTGTAGAACTCTCAACAAATTTTAGAGCTGAACAACAGACAATTGTGGACACCTCAAAAATACTGCAGCAAAGAAACATCCAAAACAACAAACTTCTCTTCCTTTACGACTGCTTGTCATTCCTGCAGGCCACATAAAGAGAACCACTAGATAATATGGAAAGAAAGCTGACACTATGGTGTGCATACCAGACAGAAACTCCAACTGACATAGCTTCATAGAAGCAACCCATCTCATGGTTTAGATGAGCATACGAAACTGAACGCAAAGAAGAAGATACAGTTTTGTTTAGGATGTCAACATGCTGTTGTAGATCTTGTTCATTTTGGTGTATTTGAGTATTATTTGAATTTGCCTCTTGTTATTTTATCCATATGTGATAAAGAGTAGTAGAGAGAGAACACAACCTTGTCTGACACCTGATGTAATGGAGAACCAGTCGGTCATTCCTTCTGTTATTCTTACTGTACTCTGAGAGAACACAACCTTGTCTGACACCTGATGTAATGAAGAACCAGTCGGTCATTCCTTCTGTTGTTCCAGCTGTACTCTGGCTATCTTGAAATAGGGCCATGATATTACCTAATAGTTGTCACTGGATGCCATATTCTTCCAGGATTTTGTTGTACCCACTTTTCCCCTGATCGCAACTGGTCTCTTCTTGTTACCCCCAGCATTCTAGTCACTTCACCTCTGTTGGGACTAGTTTTCTTCTGTCACTTAATGTCAACATCCAGGTTTGACACTGACAGCAAAATATTGGGAGAAAGATTGTGTTGAACATTGTTATTTTTGTGTTCATGTTTGCATTTTTAAATAGGCACCATTTGTCCTATCATTTGATTTGCTGCATCTGTGTTGGATTTCATTAGTTATTCTTCCTTTTACAGCAAAAATGCTCCTAGGTATGTCAAGTCTATGACTTGTGATGGACGATTGGTGGAGATATTGGTAGTCGTTTTCCTCTATAGCGAATGTCAGTACTTTGGTTTTGTCACTGTTTATTCTAAATGAGAATGTAATAAAAACAATTGTTGCTATTCTTGATCCTTTTTTTTGTTCTTTCCAACCATATTATATGCCTAGTTTCAATGTTGTTGGTAATAGAGCGGGTCATCAAAAAAGGTTGCTGGTAATAGAGCAAGTCATCAAAAAGGTTCAAATAACAAAAACATAACAATGTTTAATGGTTAATAATCTTTAATTTTATAAAAACAATCAAGATATACAAAGAAAAACAGATATCATCTATAGCAGCATAAAAACAATCAAGATTTATAAAGATTTGCTTGATTTTGAAAAGGTTTGCATCAGCATAGTTCACATTGCATTTTAAAATGCAGAAGTCAAGGGGTATTATAAAACAGATGCCACTGAGCAGACATTGAAGCGGGATGCAAAGGGTTCAAGAAAGTGAAGACGGCCTAGGTAGGTAGACCCTGAAATGAACTTTGCTGAAAATTACGCAAATTGCCATCTGCCTAAAAAAAAAACTAAGCTTATCTTGCTCCTCTGCATAGCCATGCACAACGTAAGCAACTTGCTGATGCAGAGCTTCATACTTCTTCTTCTTGACCTCTGGGGGTCCTACTCTAGTTTTTCCAATGTAAGCTTGTGACATGCCAGATCTCTTTCAAGCCCATCCAACAACAACCAGATACTTGGATGGCTATAATGAGAAAATAGAGTTCAGTGCATTATGAAAGCCTTCACAGCAGTTAGTTGTTTTTGGAGACCTTACAGCCGAAGCTTCACAGCGATTCCAAACTCTTTACGGGAATTGGGATCTCTCCAGCGCCACCTTCAATGTAGGTGGAAGAAGTATGTCAAATTGCATTGTCCCTCTCTTCATCTGGAAAGGACTCTGCAAGGAGAGCAAATACAGGTCTAACCTCATTGCTTGGCACAAAGGCCTAGCCTTTTATAAAAAGGCTAAAACCACACTATTCATGCCAATCACATTTCTCGCAGTGGCGCCAACATGCTTTATAAACTCTTTCATTTTTCTCATTGCAATGTTTGCTTGGGCCTATTGTGGGCAGGAATCGTGAGAGTGTGAGGATGGTGCTTCTACAATATTGCCATCATTTGTTTTGGCAAAAGCCTTTCAGCAGCTGGATTTACACTCTCTACATCTCCAAGTTATCACACCAGTTGTTTTATTTTCTTTAAATTTGTTGTACTCAAAATCAAGATACGTCAAAACAGTATTTCCTTTCTGATTTGTTGAAAACTCCATCTCGACTCTAAAAATAAAAAGAACATTAAAAAATATAATAATCAATACCGTGGTATAAATATCAATAATGTGTTACTGGGAACATCTAAGATGATTTCATTTGTAAATAAAGAATAATATGGAGATAATATACCAACCATTCTACCTTGTAGTGGGACAAATAAAAAACAATTTATCAATACTGTTAATTATATAATCTTGTTAATGCTGTGTAGCAATACTGTTAATTAATAAAGCTAATTTTAAACAATTCTGTGCCAAAATAAAGCTTGAAGAAACTGACTGTAGATGAATAAAAGAAGGTTGTGATATTATTTTAGTGCAGATACAATGATTACTAGGAATTCAAATACAAAAATTGTAGGGCTACTTTATAAAATGCATGGAAAAGCAGCTAGGGCCCTGTGAATAACATGAGCACACAGTGTTCATTTAGCATACATTAAAATATGTCATAATACACTTATCAATCACATCTTTTTCCATACTGTGAGATGAGAAAGACAAGACTAGGGTGCCTTGCTGGTCGAAAAAGGGGTAATATATCCTCTGGATCACTGTCAAGGCTGTCATAGACTGGTCACTTTCTACAGGACTTGGCAAACAATAGAAACAAATATAATTGTTAGCAGAAATGAATAAATAAATAATTTGAACAATCAGACAACCTGTAATAACATTTATTTACATCCTACTAGAAAATCACAAAAAACGTAGAAATAAACAAGATCTAACAACTACAATAGAGTAAACAAA
This sequence comes from Arion vulgaris, assembly GCA_020796225.1. Taxonomy (NCBI): domain Eukaryota; kingdom Metazoa; phylum Mollusca; class Gastropoda; order Stylommatophora; family Arionidae; genus Arion; species Arion vulgaris. The sequence goes on from CM036770.1 coordinate 5,465,196, forward strand.
CCATTGTATCTCGAACAACAAATTATAGCCTTGTCCCAGAAATCAGTTGCTGAATTAAAGATAAGTAACTTATTTTTCTAGCATGCAACAAACTATAACTCATCAACATTGCTAATTTGTTTAACTAGGCAAGTGATTGTCACAGAATCCACTACGATCAATAACAAACAACAATGTTAGTTTCAGTTTCACACTAAATCTAGTTGCGAAAACGTAAATTCCTATCAATGCGACAATGTTAGTTTCAGTTTCACACTAGATCTATGGCAAAAACGTAAATTCCTGTCAATGCGACAATATTCGCGAATAGTTTGCTACAATTTACATCTCCGCTTCAGATTTACCGTGCTTCATCTCATATTAAACTAATAAAACAACATTATATTTGTCTATGTTTAGTTCTCTATGTTCTGTAAAATGTTCAATCGTCTATATGTACAACTGTCTATATAGCTCAGTCAAATGGGCTAATGTGAGATACAGCAACTCATTGTGCTAATATCAAATGTGCAAATGTCTGGGAATCACTTTTTCATTTGAAACATAACAAATTCAGCAAATTCATGTTTTACAAATATTTTGTGGACTGAAATGAAATGAAATGAAAATGCCCATGAAATGAAAAATGAAATGTTGGGCTTTATGATGATTTTCTAATCATGGTAATGATGATAATGATGAAGATGATAAGATATTATTTAAATGTTTAGGTAGGTTCAATTTGTAAAAAGATAATTTTTTTTTTTTTTTTTTTTTTTTTTTTTTTTTTTTAAATAACACTGATTCAATACCATACAGTGCAATATATCAAAAACAAAGCAAGAAAAGCATACAAAACACATATTGTTCAATACTTCAAAAAGACGATACAAAAACCCATACAAAGCAAAGCAGTTCAATATTTCAGTATAAAGCAAAACCCCCTGCAATTCAATGTAGTTCAATATTTCAATACAAAATAAAATCTTGTAATAAGAACAATAGTTCCATACTTCAATACAGAAAACAGATCTGTACAATACAATGCAGTTCAGTGCCTCAATGCGAGCAAAACCCATACGATCCATTCATTCCGTGTTTTGGGTGCGACATTTCCCAGTGTACATTGTCTTCATTGTGTTGTTTGTGTGTGTTTGCGTGTATCATGATGTTGTTTCTGCTGGGTGTTACATCTTTCAACGTTTCTTGTGTCGTTTTGCTGTGTTGTGTGTGTGTTGTCATGCCATGTGTACTCGTAAAGAAAACTTATTTCATAAAGTCTAACACGACAAAGAAAAAAAAAAAAAAAAAAAAAACCCAACACTTGTTCATTAGGTTATGTTGGCGGTTTTTTGGTCGTATAACACTTTAAAAAGTTGAGCGTTATATATTCTATCTTCGAAGATTGCTTTATTTCGACATACCCATATCAAGTATCGAAATTCTGCCAAGAATCGAATACTCTTTTTTTGAAAGCACCAATCTGTTTTTGGTATAACATTTAACATAACTGCTTTGTACATGTTTACTTTATTGGTTTTTTGTGAAGTTATTTGTTGTTTGAGAGTTTCTAGGCTAGCGTATTGTTGGACAATGGAAAATATATGATCTTCCGTGTCTTTTTCTGTAGTCTACATTTTACATCTGTATCTTGCAGTTTGTCTTTTTTGTGTTCAACTGGTGTAATACCAAATAATAATCTATATGTGACTTCCTTTGCTTGTGGTGATGTTTGGGTTTGGTGTAAGCTGTGAAATATTTCAGAATAATCTGTTATGAAACACTGATATCCTCTTTTTATTCTATGAAGTAAAGATGGCTCTTGCGCAAGGATTAGATGTTTATATATAATTTTTGTTGGTTGTTGGAGTAAATTTTCATTGCCTTTTATAAATTTAATGCACTGTTGGTAGAAGGGTGGTAGTGTGCCAAAGTGATGAGGCATTGTATTATTTACGGTGCATAATTTTGATATACGAAGTCCTATATAATAGTGTGCTAATGGGTAGTCTTCTGGGTGTTTAATTATTTCTCCTACGAATTTAATTCTTAGTGCTTGTAATTTTGTTTTTATGTCTTGTAGTGAGATACCCCCTCTCTTCTTCTCTTGTATAAGTGTTTTCATTTGAATTCCTTGTATTGTGTGTCGAAAGATAAAGCGTCTAATATAAGACTGTATTTCTGTCATTGTTTGCAGTGGTGGATAAAACACGTTTGATGTGTATATTAATTTTGGTATAATAAAAGTGTTGACCACTAAACTTCTACCGAAGATCGTATTGGTTTTATATGTATATTTTTCTAATTTTTCTTTAATTTTGGTTTTAATGTGCTGCCAAGTTTCTTTATTTCTGTGTAAGGGTGTACATTGGTATGTAATGCCGTATATTTTGATGCTGTTGACTTGTATTAACTGAAAAGGATAGTCTGATTTGTATTTCCACTTGCCTATCCCCATTATGTATGATTTTTGTATATTTAATTTTGACCCACTTTCTGCACCGTAACGTGTAAAAGTCGTGAAAATGTTGCGTATTGATGAGTAATTTGATGGGAAAAACACAGTATCATCTGCGTAAGCAATTAATTTTTTCCCTCCTAAACCAGGTATAAAGGTTCCCTGAATTGTTGAGTCTTGTCGAATTTTCTCTAAAACTGGTTCGAGTACTAGAACATACAGTAAGGGGGACAAAGGACATCCTTGTCTTACTGATCTGGTTAGAAAAATTGAGTCGGTTAGTGTATGATTTATTAGCAGTTTACTTTCTGGGTTATTGTACATAATTTTTATCCATTTGGAGAAATAGTGTCCAAAGTTACTGGCTTGTATTATTTTGTGTAAAAATTCATGAGATACTCTGTCGAATGCTTTTTCTTGATCTATAGACAGTATTGCTGACTGTACGTCTTTTTGGTGTGTGTATTCGATGATGTCTCTTATAAAGTGTGTGTGTTTACTAATGTTTCGATTTTGCACACTACACTGCTGGTCTGCGTGGATCAATTTATGCAAGAAAGGTTTTAATTTTAAGGTTAAGGTCTTTGTTACTATTTTATAATCAGTGTTTAATAAAGAAATTGGTCGATAGTTTTTCATTTGTTTCTTGTCTGTGTTACATTTTGGAATTAGCGTTATGTATGACTGGTTTAGACTAGGGGGGAATTGTCCTCGTTGAAATGCTTCATTGAGAACTTTCAGGAAGAGTGGACCTAAAATAGGAAAAAAATGTAAATAAAATTCAACTGTGAGCCCATCGGGCCCCGGTGATTTCTGTTTTTGCAACGTATTTAGTGCTGTTTGTAAATTCTCTAACGTCATGATTTGATCTAAAGTTTGCTTGTCATCATCGGTCAGTCGCCTAGCGAAGGCAGACACACTTTCACGTGGTTTGGGATCTGTGTCGTCTCTAGTGTAAAGCTGGGTGTAAAAAGCATGGAAAGCGTTGCAGATTTCGTCATTGTCTAGTAAGGTTGTTCCCCCTTGTCCAGTAATCTCGTGAATTTGTCTGCTTCTCTGAATATTTTGTTCCACTGCAAAATATTGTTTACTTGCCATTTCTTGTGTTACACAGTTTATTCTTGTTCTCAACAGAGCCCCCTGATAATTATACATTTTGTACTTGTCTAATTCGTCTTGAAGTAGCTGTAATTGGGGTGCCTGTCTGTCTAGGAGTTCCGTCAAACGAATAGCGTCTTCTAATATACGTCTTTGTCGTCTCATTTGTTGTTGTATTGCAGTTGCTAGTATTTGTGTTACTACTTTAATTGTATTTTTTAACATATCCCAGTATTCAGCTAGGTTTTCTGTGGGTGCGTGGTTAGCGTAATCATTCAGTAGTGTAGTCATCGTTGTCACGAAATTTTCATTTTTTAATAAACATGAGTTAAATTTCCAATGTGGTGATCTGTTTTGTGTGTTATTTCTGGGTGTTCCATTTAGAACTGTGACAACGGCCTTGTGATCTGTAAATTTCTTAGTATGATCTAAATGTTTTATTGTATTTATTTTGTATGACTCGTGTACATAAAACCTGTCTAGTCTAGTTGATTTACCCAAGGTGTGAGTATTGTCTTGATAAGTTGTGTCTCTTCCATTTGGGTATGTGTATCTGTATGCGTCTATGAGAGCGTGTTCTTCTAACACGTTTTGTAGTGTGTCTGAAATTGCGGTGTCTGTTGTTGTCTTCTGTCCGCTACTCGACACGTCTAGGTCACTGAGTAGGTGGTTGAAATCCCCTCCCATTATAATATCTTGTCCCTTGTACCGTTGCCTTAAGGTATCAGAAAGATTTTCATAAAAAGTAAAACGATATTTCTTTTCCGCTGGGGCGTATATGTTGACTAGTGTGTGTGTGTCTGTAAAGGTTTGTTTGTGTTTGACTTGAACTATTGCGACTCTGCCTTCTTTGTCATGGTTTTCGTGTGTGATTTCCCATTCATCGGATGTTTGTAATATTGCTACCCCGTTAGACTGTGTCACCGCTGGACTAAAACATGCGTGTCGAAGACTCAAGCGTGATGTAATTTGTTGTGCAAAAATGTATTGTTTATGTTTGTTTCTTGGACGAAAATGAAATCTGTTTTGTGTTTTTGTATCAAGTCTACTACATGGTGTATTTTGTTTCTAAGTCCTTTGATGTTAATGGTTAGAATACATAACTTGTGTGACCTCGACATTGCTGGCTTTGTTTATGATATCGTTGTGTTAATAAAGAAATTTTGAAAGGAAAAAGGAAAGGTTTATCGGGTCCTGACTGAAAGCTATAATTTTGTGTGTTTAGAATGTAGTATTACAGTAAAGTAAAACACAAAATAGATGCATATATATATATATATATATATCATTACGTTATTGAAAAAAGGATATTTCTGGAGTTAGATTGTTGTCCATTTCGTCGTCTATTAGTAAATCGTGCAGAGATGGAAGAGGGCAATCTATGTATGGGTCGTCATCATCAGTAGTAAGAGATGACCATGACTGTGACTGCTGTTTCTGTTGTTCGTTATTGGGTGTTTCGTTTAGTGTTTTATGTTCTTTTTGCGTGGTGTCGTTATTGTTCTGATGTGAATCCTTTGCTTTTGTAGAGGGTGATTCGCTAGGCTTCGTATTATTTCTCTTTCTTTTCTTTTGTTTCGACGTCAGTGAAGTCGTTTGCCTCGTCTGTGTCTGTAGTGTTGATTTCCGTGACATTTGATGGCGTGTTGTTCGCGCTTGGAGCCATTTTTTCCCTGTAGGTTTAGTGGCGCTGTGTTTGCGCATTGTAACGATTCCTTTTCTGTAAGGTTTAGTGGCGCTGTGTTTGCGCATTGGAGCGATTCCTTTTCTGCAAGGTTTAGTGGCGCAGCGTTTGCGCTCGAGGAAGGTGTGTTATCTGTTGATGGTATTGCCGTTCCTGTAGTTAGTTGATTTTTGATTGTTGTTTTTTTTTGGGACATTGGCTTGTCCAGTGTGAATCTTGACCACAGATCGTACACTGTGTACGCCTGCCAGGTAGCGTTATCCACAGTGTGCGTGGTTTTTGTTCAGCGCCTAGTAAATTTAGGGTAGCGTAGTGTGGTATAGGTTGTGTAGATGGTTTGTAGAGAAAAGTCCACTTGTCTGAAGCACTTTTGATCGGAAAAACGTTTACATCTTCATCTTTTGTGAAGGACTTTGCTAACTGCAAGACACAATCTTTAGATATCGTTGGCGGTAGCCAATTTATAACTCCTTTTAATTTCTCTTTCTCCTGATTTTCAATTAAAATTGATAATTTTGGGTGGTCCCATTCAAACTTTTTTTCATGAAGCCTTTTGTAATGTATAATGTGTGCGGCTGTGTTCAGGGTCACATACCACTTATTCGGGTTGGCGAAACGGTAGAGTGTTGCCACTCCGTTTACACCTACTCCGGCCGGACCGGCGAGGATACTTGTAATAAGTGAGTATGATGCTCTGGATGCTTGTGGACCAGTGACGGTCAATACTAGGGTGCCTGGTCGGTGGATGGAACCTCCTTCCAGAACCTCTTCCGCCTTAAATGTAAATTGAGGTATGTCATTCACAATTGTAGCCATCTTGAGTGAAAATTTGTAAAAACAAAACAAAAATACGAACCACAGTCCAGAAAATCACAGATAAAATCCTTCGGAATCAAAGTTGCACAAGTAGATTGTGGGAAAAGAACGCTTTTTGAGCATTCTTTCCACAAAAAACAGATTTTTTTTTTTTTTTTTTTTTTTTTTTTTTTTATATTGAAGTGTTTATTTTCATTTTTGCATAACAATTCTTCATTTTTGTACATACATTTATGATCTGATATGATTCTGCCCGTGAGATGACAAAATGAGATGGTGGGCTTTCAATGATGATGATGATGATAGTGACTATACACATATGTTCATATATACGTGCATATCCGCATACATACATATACATACATAGATATACATACATATCATAAATACATCTACATACATATACTTTAAATTGTCATTGAAAATTAAAAACAAAACATGCAATAGGCGATGAATATGATTTCTCAAGTATTTCCCACTCATACAGCTCGGAGCAACCGAGGCAGGTGTGTTAACAACACCGTGGTTCAAATCAAGACATACTTGATCCGATTCAGACTATTCGGTTTCTGGTATCAACACTAGAAGTAGCAACCTTGACCTCCGTCTGCCACCTGGCGAGACTAATAGGTGGTGGGATGATGGTGTGGTGTCTTCCAACTTTTCAGCTTTCGTTTTGTATAAGCAGTCAAAATATTTCCCATGATAGTTATAATGACAGGGATGACATACATGCATGCCTTTGTACCCACACACATACATATAACTACATACATATACCCACGTACACACACGTATATACCTTACACACACACCCACATACATCCCCCATATATATATATATTCTTTTTCATGTTGCCTGCCTTTCTCACATCTTGCTCTTGGCTTTATTTGTATAAACATTTAACATGTGACATATTCCCACTGGTGGTGGTGATGCTAAGAGAGATACATACATACACTGCCTATACATGTTGAATGGAATACATTACACATAATGCATATCTTATATTATACAACATAGGTTCGACATAGTAGCTCTCTCCAGGCCGAGGTGAGGTGGAGTCGTGTAGCAGAGGGACTGAAACCAACGAAGGAAGAGTATAGTTGAAAGAGGAAATACCTCCCGTGAGAAAGTTTGAATCGGTCAGAAAGTAAGACTAACCAAATTTGTGGTAGGGGATTTTTGGCGGGAAATTCAGTCACGAGGGCCTGCCAATAGACAAAGAAAAAAATCAGTCCAGATGTTTGTGAGAAAGTGTGTTAGCGCGAAGCAGCTGATCATGTTCAGAACATTCTATACATTTAAAAATACATTTTCATTGTAGTTATGCCTTACAAAATACATTTTCATTGTAATTATACATTACAAATACATTTTCATTGTAATTATACATTACAAAATACATTTTCATTGTAGTTATACATTACAAAATACATTTTCATTGTAGTTATACATTACAAATTACATTTTCATTGTAATTATACATTATAAATACATTTTTCATTGTAGTTATACATTACAAAATACATTTTTCATTGTAATTATACATTATAAAATACATTTTCATTGTAGTTATACATTACCAAATACATTTTCATTGTAATTATACATTATAAAATACATTTTCATTGTAGTTATACATTACCAAATACATTTTCATTGTAATTATACATTATAAAATACATTTCCCTTGTACTTATACATTACAAAGTACTTTTTCAAGAAACAGGGGAAGTGTGCCAATCAGATGACAATTGCATGTTTTTTTTTTTCTTTTATAATTTTTATTTTTTTTTTAAATTTTTTTAAAATAGACACAGGTAGAATTATATTTCACTTTTGAGAACAATTCAGCATACATAATATACAGTTTATGGTGATACATTTGTGTTATTGTATTGATGTAGTTTTATGGAGGAATATTTGTTTCAATAAAAGTGCGTTGTAAGTTCTCATGTGGAACATTGCTGCATTCCTACAGACCCAAATCAGGTGTCTGTATTCTGCCAGCAATCTGAGTAGTTTGGTGTTTGTATCTGGAGTGGTTTGGGGTAATGTGTTGAGCATGATGGCTCTGTAAATGTCTGTTTTTCTATGTGTGTGTGTTTCAATCATCTGGTGGAGTGTTTCTTTTGTCGGTATGACTGTAGTGCACTCGAAGAATATGTGCTCTTCAGTTTCTTGTGTGTGTAGTCTGCATAGTTGACATCTTGCGAGTTGTCGTGATCTGTTGGATGCTCGCTCTCTTGTAGGTGTCATGTTGTATATCAGTCTGAATGTCACCTCTCGGGCTTTGAGAGGAATGTTTGGGTTGTGTAGGTTTACAAAAGTGTTGGTGTGGTCTGTTATGAAATATTTGTAGCCCCTTTTGATTCTGAGGTGTAATGGTGGAGCTTGGAGCTTAACTAAATGTTTATATATTTTTGTTGTTGTCTGCTGGATTAGTTTCTCGTGTCCTTGTATGGCTTGAATGCATGTTTTGTAGAATGTAGGTAGTGATCCAAAGTAGTGTGGCACTGAATTTTTCAGTGGGACTAGTTTGGTTAATCTGAGTCCTATGTAGTAATGTGCTAGTGCGTGTTGGTCTGGGTGTTTGATGATGTGACTTATATAGTTTATTCTGAGTGCTTTTATTTTTGTCTGTATGTCCTGTAGTGCTATGCCACCTTGTTTCTTGTCCTGTATGAGTGTTGCGTGCTGTATGCTGTATATTGTGTTTCCAAAGACGAATCTTCGTATTTGTTTGTTGATGTTTGTGATTGTCTGTTTTGGAGGGTCAAAGACTGTGGCTACGTATATTATTTTTGGGAGAATGTATGTGTTGACAATTACACTTCTGCCAAAATTGTTGATGTCTTAAATCTGTATCTGTTGACCATGTCTGTTATCTGTGTTTCCATGTTCTGCCATGTTTGTGAATGTGTTTTGTCTGGGTGGGATGGATATGTGATGCCATATATTTTCATATTGTTTGTTGGTGTAATGCTAAATGGAAAGTCGACTTGACTTCCATTTCCCTATCCCCATTATTAATGATTTGTGCACGTTTATTTGTGCCCCACTACCCAGCCCAAAAATTGAAAATGTGTTTAGAATGTTTTCTACAGATCTAGTGTTTGGCGGAAAGACAGGTGTCATCTGCGTAAGCAAGTAACTTCCGTTCTCCTTTCCCTGGTATAAAGGTACCCTTAATGGTGTTGTCTTGTCTGATCTTTTCCAAGAGTGGTTCTAATGCTAGAACGTACAACAAGGGAGACAGAGAGCAACCCTGTCTAACTGACCGGGTTAACTCAGAAGGTTTCACTTATTGTATGGTTCACCAATACCCTACTTTCGGGTTTGGTGTATAGTATTTTAATCCACTCTCGGAAATATGTACCTATGTTGCAGTTGAGTAGTGTTTTATGTAGGTATGTGTGTGATATTCTATCAAAGCCTTCTCCTGATCTAACGATAGGATCGACGATTGACAGTCTTTCTGGTGTGTGTATGTTATGATGTCTCGTATGAAGTGTGTATGCTGGTGTATGTTTCTGCCTTTCACACTGCATTGTTGGTCTTCGTGTACTAGTGTTGGCATGAATGGTTTTAGTTTATTTGTCAGAGTTTTTGTCAGTATTTTGTAGTCTACGTTTAATAATGATATTGGTCTGTAGTTTTTCAGTTGTGTTTTGTCAGAGTTGTCTTTAGGAATAAGAGTGATGTATGATAGATTTAAGCTGGGAGGAAGTTCTTTTCTTCAAAAGGGCTTGTATACTCTCAGTAGGAGAGGACCCAGGAGAGGAAGAAATGTTGGTAGAACTCTCTGTGAGTCCGTCTGGGCCTGGTGATTTGTTGTTTTGCATTGCGTTGACTGCATTTGTTATGTCAGTTAGTGTCAGTTCTGTCTCTAATTTGTCTTTATCTGGTTCAGACAATTTTTTGGTATATTGCATGAAGTCGTCTTGTGTCTGCTGTCGTACATTACCCTCTGTGTAGAGAGTCTTGTAGTAGTTTTCAAATGCTTTTGTTATTTGTGGTGTCTCTGTCTGCATATTTCCTTCCAGGTCTATTATGCTTCCTATCTGTCTGCAGTGTTGTATGTTTTGTTCTATTGCCATGTATTGTTTGCTTGGTGTCTCTTGTGTGATTGTGTTTAACTTTGTTCTTAACAAGGCTCCTTGAAACCTGTGGTGTCTGTATTGTTCTAGTTCTTCTTGTAATGTGTGGATGTTGGGTGCATTGTTGTCTGTTTGTTTTGTTAGTTTGATTGCTTCTTCTATTATTTTTTCCTCTTGAATTCTGTTTCTGTTAATGTTGGTGGATATCCTTTTTGTTATGTCCTGTATGGTACTCTTCAATATTTCCCAATATTGATGTATGTTGTCTGTGGGTATGTTGTTGGTGTATGTTTCAATGAGATGGTTCATGTGCTGTATGTATGTTTTGTTTAGAAGAAGTGTGTTGTTGAATTTCCAGTGAGATGAGCGTTTGAAATTGGTGTTTGTGTGTGTGGTGTTTATGGTTGATATGACCGCTTTGTGGTCTGTGAAAATAAGTGTTTCTGGCAGGTGTTTAGTCTGCCCTATGTGATGGTTTGCTGGTGCATATATTCTGTCTAGTCGTGCTGATACTCTGTGTGCTTTGCTTGTGTGTGTTGTGTCCATTCCATCAGAATGTGTCTGCCTATATGTGTCTATTAGATTGTGTGTGTCAATTATGTTATGTAGTATGTCTAGATGATGTGTGTCCCTATTGTTAGTTCTATTTATTTGTGACCTAATGTCCTTCCCTATAACGTCTTTATCTGTGAGTACACAATTAAAATCCCCGCCAAGAATAAGGTTTTGTCCCCTGTGTGTGAGTGTGAGCAGACTGTCTAAGTTTTCATAAAATTGTGGTTGGAAACTGTAGTTAGGTGGTGCATGTATATTGACTATTGTGTATGCTCTTGTACCATTACGAGCCTCTACAATCGCTACCCTCCCTTCATTATCTCTACTCCCTTTTACAAAGACTCACCTGTCTGATGTCTGTATAATAGCTACCCCTGATCCCGTGTTGTGAATTCCCAGACTAAAGCATGCATGTTTTAAACCTAAACGTGTTGTAATGTTGGATGCATGTTGATCTGTTCGTATATTGGTTTCTTGTATGAGTATGAAGTCTGGTTTGTATTTGTGTATGAAAGTTATGATGTATTGTAATTTGTTTCGCATACCACATATGTTTATGCTGGCTATTTTAATTCCGTCAGCCATTTCTAATATGTTGGTGGTGTTTGACTAGATTAACATTGTTATTTTATTTCTATAAATATGTGATAATCTTAATTAGTTTTCGTCATTGTCCAAGACTATTTGTAATCTCGGCCAAAAATCCGAAAGCGATATGGAGTTTCGTCTTCTTGGTGTGGGTGAAAAGTTGTCAGTGTTGGTTGTTGCTGTTGGCGTTCTGTAAGCTTGTAGTGGTGTGGGGAAGTCTTCTGTAGTTTGGTGTGGTGACTCTCTTTTCCAGGACTGGCAGGGTCAGACAGATGACAGGCGACGTTTCCTTGTGACAAGCGTGAAACTTTCTAGTTCCTCTTCGCTGCCATTTTTGTCTGTTGCCGTTTCTGTAGTTGGTGGTGGTGGTGGTGGTGGTGGTGATGGCGGCCGTGTCTTCCTTCTTACGTCTTTCTTTGCGTGTTTCGTTGGACATTTGTTGGACCAATGTCCATTGTCACCATAGGTCATGCACGCTGTTCGGCGTCCCGCGATCGTCACCATGACTGTTAAACTTCTCTCCCCCGTAACATTAAAATTCGCATAATGCGGTAGAGGCCCCTTTGGCTTTGCCAGAAGGGTCCACTTGTCCATGCTGGACGGGATTTTTTGAATTTCAGCATCCGGGTCACCGGTTAGCCGTGTAGCGACTTCTTTTGCCATTTCTGCCTTCATAGTTGGTGGTAGCCAATGGATAGTGGCTTTGGTTCTCTCCTTTTCTAAATGCTCCACGGTCACCTGCATCTCCGGTTCCATCCATGAAAATTTCCTTCCATGGAGGTCCCGGTAATGAAGAGCGTGTGCTTCTGTATTTAGTGTGGCGAACCACTTGAAAGGGCTCTCAAATCGATAAATCGATTTAATACCCCCTCGTTCAACCCTACCTGGGCCCAACAGGATACTGGCGATCGTGCCATAACTGGTGCGGCCGCTTGTAGCCTGTCACCGTCAGAACTAAGTGCCCGGATAATGGAAGGATCCCTTCGAAATCGTCCATGGTCAGGTTGAAGGTGGGGATTGTTGGAGCCATTACTGTGATTTAAATTTAATCTAAAAACTTGAAATAAAACTTATCCACGTAATTGAAAAGTCACAGAATCAAACGTATTGTGTAGAATAAAGTGAATTCACTATTGCTCCACGTGCTTGAGAAAAGAACTCACAAATTTAAAATCAATGTCACAACAATGTTTTGGTTTAAAATATATAATTACCAACGTCCAAGAATAAAAACACAGAATTCCAGAATAAAAAATGATAACGAGATGCGCGTAAGCGTGATAAATGTATCCGAGATTCCTCCGCGATGGTTTCTCCGTAGCAGATATGTACACTTTGATCTTAGCCAAAAGGCCGAGAAGCGATAATGAATGGCCTCGAGAGCTTCCGTGCCAACGAAACCATAAGAACTCAACTTTAGCACAGAGACCATTACAATTGCAATAGCTCTCACCTGCCAGGAAATAGACCAACACTTGAATCCTGTCAATCTGTACTGAAAATCAGCGTCCGTGCAAGGGCACATTCCATTTTCTGCCGGCCGTGCAACAGTTTCTAGTCCTGCGGAAAGAGAAAAAAAATGCGTCAGCAATGTGCACGACGTTCATGCATTATTATGTACCTTTGTAGCGCAATTTATATTTATTTACCCTTTGCCCACATGGGCCGTCAATTCCAGTTATTTCACATTGTGTAAGTAGCCTCTCTTTGACCGTCGACGATAGCAAACGTGGTATCAGTCAGTCAGTCAGATATTATTTCTGGCGTTTTGTACTAAGTCTTTTGGCGCGAAGTTTTTGGCTGGCAGAATTTTCAAAAATAAATTTTTGGCCCATACTGTAATCTGCTAGTGAACTTTTGACAGACGACATGTTCAAAAATTCAAATAATTTGCCTGTTCTATTACAATATAACGGGACGACAGTAGCATTAAATGCTCATCAATTATGTGATTAGAAATGTGTGAGGACGGACTGGTCAACATAACAAAAAAGCAAGCAAGACGGTGGTGGTTTATGGCCGTTGCGTACGTAAATACACAAGAGTCACACGCCACCGTCGTCTCTTGTGTTTGTGTTATGTTATGTTATGTTATGCGATCGACGTCATGGCACATTGGGCATTCCCATTCGTGCTCTGTCCTCCGTTGCAGCAGCCATCCCAAAGTCCATTTGCTCACAGTACCCATGAGAAGTTGATTACTATATCTTCTCTCTCTACCACGAAGACGACACTGTCTGGCATGTCCAAACTTAACACCTAATTCTCGAACTCGTTCCAGTGTCTGAGACCCGCCCATGTCACACAATTGAGAGCGTACCGCATTGATGATATCGGCTCTGTCCATGCTTCTGCCCACTTGAGTCGGGGCACTGTTTGCAAGAGAGTCAGCACGCTCGTTACCCCGCACTCCAGCATGTCCAGGCGTGTACAGCCAAGTCATTTTCTTGAGATGTGATCTCCGAATGCTGTTCACCCATTCCACCCGCATACTTCCAGATGCAATCAGTTGAAGCATACTCATCGAGTCTGATATGATGATCGTATGGGTAACCTGTTGCTCAGCCACCCATGACAGAGCCCTGGAGGCAGCGGTGATCTCCATAGTCATGCTCGATGTCGTTGTCTCGAAAGCCCCGCAGTCCTCATGAAGTGTGCGACCGTTTCGTTGTGCTGAGTAAGCCCACGATGATCTGGTGCCACGCTTGACAGAGCCATCGGTGTAGATAATGATATCACCTGGGTGGGAGTGCTGATCCACGAGTGCAAGAATTTCTGCATTGACAACGCCCGGGGCCCATTCTCTACAGCGTCGTCCAAGTGTGCTGATAACCCTGGCGTAAGCAGTCATATCCTCTGATATAGGCATCCATTCGTCACCGTGCCTCAGCTCATCTAGAGTACAGACCTGTTTAATAATATCCTCTGCCTCGGCCATCCAGGATCGACCTCTCTTCAATCGCCTTCCCTTGTTCTCATTTATGGATTTGTGCAGAGGATGATTTGTGTCCGCAGAAACTCTCAGATACGCTTTTACCTGTGCGACTTTGTGTCTCGTGGCCATCGTTGGCAATCCAAGGACATAGCGCATTGCCTCACAAGAAGTGTCACGTGTGCAACCGAGTATAAGCCTCATCGCTTCATTTTGGATCCTTTCTAACTTATCCAGCGATGTTCTGCTTACTGTTAGAAGACCAAGGCCATAGTCCACCACGCTCAGCACTAGTCCTTGATAAAGAAAGAGTAGTAGGCGTTGCTCAATATCCGCCCCCGCCATAACTTTGAGAGCGGTTAGCCCTTTTCTTGCCTTTATGATTACGTTCTCAACATGGCTCTTAAATGACAGGCTTCTGTCAACTGTTATTCCAAGATACTTTAGTGTTTCGGTTCTGTCAATGTCTTTGTTACACATGCTGACAACCGGGTAGGTGTCTTTACTATGTGAGTGTTAAGAGAGAACCATGTTAGAGAGGCCTTTGCTGGGTTCACATTCGCTTCGAATTCATTGCACCAGTCACCAATCCTATTCAGCTCACACTGTAATGCAGATGCGATCTCATTTCTGTCCTTGCCCATGCGATACACCAGAATATCATCGGCGTACGACATTGTTCTGCCAACTCCGACCCTTTGTGTGCTGGTTACCCCGACGGTGTATACATTGAACAGGACTGGCGAGAGTGGTGATCCCTGGGGAAGGCTCATTAGGACCTGTTGTGGTTGTGATGCCCATGAACCGCAACGCATTGATAACGTGCGCTCAAAAGGTGCAGCAGCAATCCACTTGACCAAGCGTGTTTCCACCTGCATATCCATCAATAACTGCATAAGTAAGGTGTAAGAGACATTGTTATATGCGTCCTGCAAATCAATGGCGGCTGCTGCCGTTTCCATCCCCATCTGAAACCCCTCATACGCATCATATGCAAAGACCGCTGCATTGCACCAGGTGTCCTTTCCTGGGCGATAGCCGCCAGAGTGGAGGGAAAAGACCATTTGTCTCCATTATATTTGAAACTCTACGAGCTATGAATTTTTCAAGCAGTTTGCCGACAGTGTTTTGCAAGGTAATAATTCTATATCCATTTGTGCCTGTGAGATCTTTTCCAGGCTTAGGCAAGGGTCTCAGATAGCTGTGCAGCCAATCGTCAGGAATAGTGCCAGTATGGATACTTTTATTGAAAATCTTGCATAATTCAGCAAGATCTTTGTCCTCCAGACATTTTATGTGACTGTACCGAACACCATCAGGACCAGGCGCTGTATCAGAGCATGTCTTTAGTATTGATTTGATATTATCGACAGAAATGTATTCTATATTGTCGTCCATGACAGTCTGCCTCTCATGCGAATGGTATACGATCTGCTGCATCCTTTTACGTTCCTCTCTGTCTTTCTTTTCTGTCTGGAGAATAAAGTTATGCAAGAACGCCTCACCCTCTCCTCATCTGTCCTCAAAATTACTCCACTGTCCAGATTCAGATTAGGCATTGAAAAGGTCTCTCGCCGCCATTCATGCTGCGGTGCAATCTCCAGAATTTTGCGAGTGATTGCTCGTTTCCGATTTCAACGCAGAATTTCTCCCATATAGTGTGCTTGGCTTCTCTTGCAATCTGCTTGAAATGTATAGCCAGACTGTTCTTTCTTTCTGTCAGGGCACTTCCACGTTCCTCGGAGAGATTTTGTGATTTTCTGGCTTTTTCCCACGCTTTGGTCGCCATCCTTTTTCCGCCCATGCCTGTGCAACTTCAGGTGTCCACCATGGTGGTTGCTGGAAAGAAGTTCTTGTTTTAATTGGTGAACAATGTACCTTTAGCCGCAGCTGACTGATGACATTAGGTTGGTGTCTGTCATAGTGGAAAGCCGAAGCACGATTTTGAGTTCTCATCTTAGCTGATTTTTTAACCAGTATTGCACAAGGTAGATGATCACTGCCATGGTGTCCGAGAACATCCCAGCGGCACAAAGCATTCAACTCTGGGGACACCAGAGCGAGATCAAGTACACTATCTGTGTCCCCCTGTCGGTCAGGTAGACGTGTTGGCCTGCCATCATTCAGACAGACTAAGTCCGTCTCAGTTAATACCTCTTCCAGTGCCTCACCCTGCTCATTAACAATACTATTGCCCCACAGCTTTCCACTGGCGTTGAAATCACCGCACATAATGACACTTGATGGAGCCTGAAGACAGATTGCTTGTAATATCGTGTGATTTGCTATTCGTAACATTTAATTGATGGTTTGGGCCATTCCCGGAAGTACTGCAATACCGGGTCGACCCGCGACGAGCGGAGCAACCCCCGGCATCTCATCTTTTCCCAAAATCAGTTTAATATCGTAGTGACCCAATGGCCACGTATCAGATATTAAGCTGATAAGAACAGATACTACATTTTGATTTTTTTTTTTTTTTTTTTTTTTAAGTGTTTATTTTTCGTTTTTGCATTACATTTCATTGTTTACAGACATTTGTGAACTGATATGATTATGCCCGTGAAATAAAAAATATGAGATGGTGGGCTTCGATGATGGTGATGATGATAATGATGTTACATTTTACTTATATTACATGCACATATCCACACATACATATCTCATATATATACATACATACACATACATACATACATATATAAATATAGAAAATGCGATTTGATATCGAAAAAAACCCCCCAAAAAAAAAACACACGAAAAGTATCGCATGAAGATTGCTCTCCATTATTTCTATCTGAGTTGGGGGGCCCTGAAGCAGCCAACGCGGGTGTTAAAAAACAACACCATGGTCGCTTCGTCGGTAACCTTGTGAGACATAATTGTTTAACTCGACCATTTGTCCTACGGCGCACTCCCAATTTTTCCCGTGAGAAAGTTTCAATCGGCCAGAAAGTAAGACCAAAAGCCTTGATAAAAGTCACGGTTAGCTGACCAAATTGGCGTGGTCATTTTCAACGGGACATTACGTCTCCTGGCCTGACAAAGACAAAGGAAAAACAGTCCAGATGTTCGTGAGAAAAATAGGTTTGAGCAAAGTAGCTGACCGTGCTTAAGGAACATTTTATACATTATAATTTTCACTGTAGTTATACATTATAAAATACATTTTTCACTGTAGTTATACATTATAAAGTACATTTTTCTTTATAATTTTACGTTACAAGATACATTTTTTATTGTAGTTATACATTATAAAATACATTTTTCATTGTAGTTGTACATTTTAAAATACATTTTCATTGTAATTTTACACTTCACCACCCTTCCTCTTGACAGTGTGTTTGTACAAATATACAAAAATATGACAACTTAATGTACATTGGATCTGCCATTCATCCTTCATTATTTATACATCTCAAGGCATACATTAAATGAATATAAGTGCAATAATTTTCCTTCCATTTTTCCCTTTTTTTCCCTTTTTTTTTCTTCTTTCCAACAGTATTTGAGGTGGATATTTTCCAAATTACATTCTGAGTTATTTAATATTTCTGTTTAAAACAAATAAACATAAAAGCATATATTACATGATAGTAGCGGGTCTCCAAAAGGAATATTTGTTTAAATAAAGGTTCATTGTAGATTTTCATGTGGAATGTTGTTGCATTTCTCAGACCCATATCAGGTGTCTGTATTCTGCAAGCAATATTAGTAATTTGTTGTGTATATCTGGAGTTGTTTTGGGCAGAGTGTTGAGCATTATGGCTCTGTAAATATCTGTCTTTTTATTTGTGTGTGTTTCAATCATCTTGTGGAGTGTTTCTTTTGTTTGTCTGATTGTATTGCATTCAAGAATATGTTTTTCTGTTTCTTGTGTATTGTTTTGATAGGTTGCATTTTGTAGTTGTCTTGATATTTTGGGGTTTTTTGTCTCTTGTAGGTGTCATGTTGTATATTAGTCTGAATGTCACCTCTCGGGCTTTGAGAGGAATGTTTGGGTTGTGTAAGTTTATGAAAGTGTTGGTGTGGTTTGTTATGAAATATTTATAACCTCTTTTGATTCTGAGATGTAGTTGAGGTGCTTGGAGCTTGACTAGATGTTTATATATTATATTTGTTGTCTGATGTATTTGATTTTCTGCCCTTTTGATGGTTTGAATGCATGTTTTGTAGAATGTGGGTAGGTGCCAAAGTATGTGGTGTTGAGTTTTTTGGGGACATAGGTTGATAGTCTAAGTCCTATGTAGTAATGTGCTAGAGTATGTTGTTCTGGGTGTTTGATGATGCAACCTATATATTTTATTCTAAGTGCTTTTATTTTTGTGTGTATGTCTTGTAGTGCTATTCCTCCTTGTTTCTTGTCTTGTATCATTTTGGCGTGCTGTATGTTGTATATTGTACTTCCAAGACGAATTTCTGATTTGAATGTTGATGTATATGATTGTCTGCTTTGGAGGGTCGAAAACTGTTGCAATGTAGATTATTTTTGGAAGGATGTAGGTGTTGACTATTATGCTTCTACCAAAGATTGTTGTTGCTTTGTATTTGTATCTGTGTTTATGTGTTATCTGTGTTAAAAGGGTGTTGCATGTGTCTGTATGTATTTGGTTTGGGTGTATGGAAATGTGATGCCGTATATTCTCATGTTATTTGTTGTTGTTAAACTAAATGGAAGTTGATTTATTTTTCCATTTTCCGATGCCCATGATTAAAGACTTGTGTACGTTTACTTTTGCTCCACTACCTTTCCCAAATTCTGTGAATGTATTTAGGATATTTTCTATTGATCTATGTTTGCGGAAAAACAGTGTCTTGCGTATGCAAGCAACTTTTTTTCTTTTTCCTTATAGAAGTGCCTTTAATGGTGCTGTCTTGTCTAATTTTTTCCAAGAGTGGTTCTATTGCTAAAATATACAACAACGGAGAGAGAGACAACCTCCCTGACTGACCGTGTTAGCTCAAATGTACCGCTTATTTTTATGGTTCACCAATACCCTACCTCGGGTTTGGTGTATAATATTTGATCCACTCGGAAATGTGTACCTAAGTTGCAGGCAGTAGTGTTTTATGCAGAGGGATGGAAATCCTGTCGAATGCCTTCTCCTGATCTAAGGGGTAGGATTGAGGATTGACAGTCTTTCTGATGTGTGTGGGAATATGTCTCCAATGAAGTGTGTATGTTGGTGTATGTTTTTACCTTGTACACTGCACTGTTGGTCCTCAAGTTTCCAGTGTTGACATGAAAGGTTTAGTTTATTTGTCAAAATGTCTTTGTCAGTATTTTGTAGTCTACATTTAATATGATATTGGTCGTAGTTTTTCAGTTGTGTTTTGTCAGAGTTGTCTTTAGGAATAAGAGTAATGTATGATAGGTTCAAGCTAGAAGGTAGTTGTTTTTCCTTAAAGGAGTCTGTGTAAACTCTCAGTAGGAGAGGGCCCAAGATAGGAAAAAAATGCTGATAGAATTCTGCGTCAGTCCGTCTGGTCCTGGTGATTTGTTTGCATTTTATTTATTGCCTGTTTATGTCAGTTAGTGCAGTTCTGTTTCTAGTTTATCCGGTTTAAGTCAGATAGTTTCTTGGTATACTTCATGAAACTGTCTTGTGTATGTTGTTGTGTATTCCCTTCTGTGTATAGGGCTTTGTAATAATTTTCGAAAGCTAGTATAATTTGTGGTGTTTCTGTCTGCATGTTTCCGTCTAGGTCTACAATACTTCCTATCTGTTGCTGTTTGTATGTTTTGCTCTATTGCCATTTTACTGTTTGTTGGTGTTCTTGTGTGATTGTTTTAACTTTGTTCTCAACAAAGCACCCTGAAATCTATGATGTCTGTATTGTTCTAGTTCTTCTTGTAATATAAGAATGTTGGGTGCATTGTTGTCTATTTGTCTTGAGAATTTGATTGCGTCTTAATTCTTTCTTGTCGTATTCTTCCTATTAATGTGTGATGATATCTTTTTTGTCATTGCTTGTATAGTGTTCTTGATATTTCCCAATGTTGATGTACGTTGTCTGTAGGTATATTGTTGTGTAATGAGGGTGACATTGTTATGTGTTCATGTATGTTTTTTTTTGAAGAAGTGTTGTTGAATTTCCAGTGTGGTGAGGTTTTGGGGCTGGTGTGTGTATGTGGGGAATTTTTGGTTGATATGACAGCTTTGGATCTGTGCTGAGAGTTTCTGGGAAAATGTTTGGTTTGACCTATGTGGAGGTCTGATGGGCAAAATATTCTGTCTAAACGTGTTGCTCTTTTTTTGTGCTCTGTTTGTAGTGTGGTTTCAATACCTTTAAGTGTGTCTGTCTGTAAGTATCTGTCAAGTTGTGTGTTTCAATTATGTTTTGTAATATGTCTAACTGGTGTGTGTTGCCTCTAGTTATACTTTTAAATTTTTGTTGCAATGTCTGCTCCCACATCCATGTTACTGAGAACAAATTAAAATTCCAGCTAATATAATATTTTTACCTCTGTATGGAATCAGTAAATTGTCCAGGGTGTTCATAAAACGGGCTGATTCATAGGCAGGGGGGGCATGTATGTTGACTAACGATTTTGTTTGAATGTTGTTACTTGTTGAACTATTGCGTTCCCCTTCCTATCCCTGTAAAGCTGAAGAACCCACCTGTCCAAGTCTGTAATATAGCAACCCTTGATCCCGTGTTCTGAATTCCTAAACAAAATGTGAATGTCTTAATCCTAGCTGTGTTGTAATTCGTGATGCATGTTCGTCTGTATGTATGTTAGTTTCTTGTAAGAATATAAAATCTGGTTTGTATTTGTGTATAAGTGATATGACTTCACAGAGTTTATTCCGGAGGCCTAGAATATTAATACTAATTACTCTAATTTCGTCCGCCATGGTAATAGTACAAATATATATATATATATAGCATTTAATTAATATTTTATAATAATAAAAATGAAAGTAAAATATTTTATTTACGTGTTTAGGAGAATCACTGGCTGGTTCCATCTGTTGTTGTTGTTGTTAAATCTATGACTAATTTGGAAAAGCTGGCGTCTTTATGTTTCCACATGTAATCGTCCATTTGTAGTGTTCCTCGAAATTCGTCATTTTTGTTGTATTGTTTGCTTGATAAAGGCCTTTGGTCGAAACGTTGCTGTTTATCGTCACTGTTTATGTATTTTGTAAAACTGTAGTACTTTGTTTTTACGTGTTCGTCTATGATGTCTTGTTTTCCTTCTGTTTCTTTTTCTAAATCTGTTTTTGCTAGTTTCTGTGGTGTGGTCTGCTGGAGGTCTTGTCTTGTTTTTTCTGTAGGTTTCGAGCACGGGTTTTCACTTGCACTAGGACTGTCACTGTCTGTATTGACGTGCCAACGTCGTTTCTTTCCAACGTAGGTTACAAACTGGAAGCCGTCATCAGTGGTCTGTACTTCTTCATCAGCTGGTTTTGTA
This sequence comes from Arion vulgaris, assembly GCA_020796225.1. Classification (NCBI taxonomy): domain Eukaryota; kingdom Metazoa; phylum Mollusca; class Gastropoda; order Stylommatophora; family Arionidae; genus Arion; species Arion vulgaris. Next base: position 5,486,830 of record CM036770.1, read on the forward strand.
TTTTGATGTCTGTCTGGTGTTGGTTTTAAAGGCCTCTCTGCTATATCTGGCGGCTGTTGGCTGATCTCAATGGTGTGTTGGATCTGATTAGCAACTGTGTCTTTCGGTGTCTTTTTTGGGCATCTATTTGCCCAATGTGTGTCCTGCCCACAATGTGGACACACAGTTCGACGTCCCGCCATGGTCACCATGACCGTATGTCTTAAATTTGATGAATCTCCGATTTCGAAGTCGATATAATGTGGTATCGGCAAATTCGGCAGACAGAGCACTCCCCATTTTTCCGGCGAGTGTTTGAGCGGAAATACTTCGACGTCAGGATCGTCCAAGATGTTGCCGATTATAGTTTGAATAGCTGGTTGTTTGGCAGTGGCTGGCACCCAGTGTAGGGTAATCCTCTCTCTTTGTCGTTCCAAGTGCTCTATGATGACGGTTATCTCTGGGTTGCTGAGGTGAATCTTTTTCCCATGTAGTCTATCATAGTGTCTTGAGTGCGTTTCGGGAGTCAAAGTGACGTAGTACTTAGTAGGGTTTTCGTATCTGTAGATACTACTTACCCCCTTCAGTGGTACTCCTCCTGGTCCAACAAGAACACTTGTCAAGAATGATGGTGATGCTTTTGCCGCAGCTTGAGCTCCAGTAATGGTAAGTAAAAGGGTTCCAGTATGGTGAAGCTGGCCACCCTCAAAATCGTCCAATGATAGTTTTGCACTTACAACGATTCTGCTATCCATCTCGATTTCTGATTAAATTGGTTTTAAACTGGTTGACAGGTGAATTTACGGAGAGTCAAAGACATATTTAGAAATGATCCCTGTATGATTAATTTTCCCCCATACCTTCCCGGAAGATGCAAAAGGGTCGACCATGACAGAGGGGGGAAAAAGCCCGATTTTATCATTCAAAATCTTTATCGTAGTGACCTAATGGGCCACATCAGATATTTTGAAAAAGAAAGATACTACACTTTGATCTTAGCCGGCCGAGAAGGATAATGAATGGCCTCGAGAGCTTCCCCCAAAAAACCAAAGAATCAATTTTAACAGAGACCATTACAAGCAAATTCACCTGCCAGGAAAAGACCAACACTTGAATCCGTCAATCTGTATGAAAATCACGTCCTGGGGGCACATTCCATTTTCTCCGGGTGAAACAGTTTCTAGTCCCGGGGAAAAGGGGAAAAAGGGGCCCGCAAGTGAGAGTTATGCATTATTATGTCCCTTTTTGTACCCAATTTATATTTATTTACCCTTTTCCACGGGCGCAATTCCAGATTTCCATTGTGAAAAGTTTTTTTGCCCGTCGAGATAGAAAATGGTATCAGCGTCATAGATATTATTTCGGCGTTTTGTACTAAGTTTTTTGGGAAGTTTTTTCAGAATTTTCAAAAAAAAGCCCATATGTAACTCTAGTAATTTTGACAGACGACATGTTAAAAAATTAAATAATTTCCTGTTCTATTACAATATAAGGGGACGACAGTAGCATTAAATGCTCATCAATTATGGGATTAAAATGGGGAGGACGGACTCAACATAAAAAAAAAAGCAAGAAGACGGTGGTTTTTTTGGGCCTTTTTGACGTAAATAAAGAGTCACACGCCAGTCGCCTGTGTTTGGGGGTTTTTGATTCGTAAAAATTGAGGGTTTTGGGCCTTTCCCCGGAAAAGAATCTTCGACTCATGACGAGAGCGGAGAAGCCCGGGGCATCTCATCTAGTTCCAAAATCAGAATCGTGGGACCAAGGGCAGTATCAGATATTGCTGATAAGAACAGAACTACACTTTGATTTTTTTTTTTTTTTTTTTTTTTTTTAAAATTTTTTTTTTTTTTTTTTTTTTTTTTTTTTTTTTTTTGCATTACATTTCATTGTTTACAGACTTTTTGGAACTGATATGATTATGCCGTAAAATAAAAAATATGAGATGGTTTTGATGATGGTGATGAGATAAGGACAAATTAATATATACACGCACATATCCAAAATTTTATTTCATAATATAATACATACAATAATACATACATATATAAAATAGAAATGCATTTGATATAAAAAACCACCAAAACCACACGGTATTGCATAAGATTGTGATTTTTTAAGAAACTTCCCAACTGACATTCTCTCCTTTTTTTTTATCTGAGTTGGGGGCTAAAACGGGTGTTAAAAAACAACACCAGGGTTTTTTTTTGGTAATTTTAAAAATAATTGCACTCAGACCATTTTGTCCAGGGGCGTACACTTCCTATTTCCCGTGAGAAAGTTTAATGGGTAGAAAGTAAGACCAACAACCCTTTGATAAAAGTCCGGTTATGCCCAAAAGGCCGTAGTATTTTCAGGGGAATTACGTCCCGGCCCCGAAAAAGACAAAGGAAAACAGTCCAGATGTTCGGAGAAAATGGGTTTGAAAAGAGCTGTCTTAAGGAAATTTTATACTTTTAAATTTTCACAGTTATACTTTTAAAAAACAGTTTTCACTGTAGTTTATACATTATAAAGTAATTTTTTTCATTTTTTAATTAAAAATACTTTTTTTATTGTAGATAATTTATAAAAAAAAATTTTTTCTTTTAAGGTACATTTTAAAATACTTTTTCATTGTTTTTTTACACTTCACCACCCTTCCTCTTGACAGTGTTTTGAAAATAAAAAATAAAAATTTTAAAATTGGATTCCATTCATCCTTCATTATTTATAACTCAAATTAAAAGAATAAAATAAAAACCCCATTTTTCTTTTTTATTTTTTTTTTTTTTTCTTTTTAGTATTTGAGGTGGGATTTTTTCCCAAAATTTTAATTCGGGTTTTTTAAATATTTCTTTTTAAAAAACAAAAAACATAAAGCATATATTACATGAAGAGGGTTTCCAAAGGAATATTTTTTAAAAATAAATTCATTGTAGATTTTTTTAATGTTGTTATTTTACAGACCCTTTTGGGCTGTTTTCTGCAAGATTAGTAATTTTTGGTATATCTGGATTTTTTTTAAGGGGGAATTTTGAAAATCTGTCTTTTTTTTGTGGTTTCAATCATTTTTGGAGGTTTTTGTTTGTCTGATTGTATTGACTGAAAATATTGTTCTTCTGTTTTTGTTTCTTTTGTTTCATTTTGTATTGTTTATATGTTGGGGTTTTTTTGCCCGGGTGCGGTTGTATTTTATTCAATGTCACCCGGGGGCTTTAAGGGAATGTTTGGGGGTTTTAAAAGTGTTTGTGGGTTATGAAATATTTAAAACCCTCTTTGATTCTGAGAATGTGTTGAGGTGCTTGGAGCTTGACTAGATGTTTATATATTATATTTGTTGTCTGATGTTTTTGTTTTTCCCCCTTTGATGGCTTGAATGCATGTTTGTAGAAGGGGAAAAAAATGTGGGGTTGAGATTTTTGAATGGTTGAAGTCAAGTCCATGGTAATGTAGAGTATGTTTTGGGGTGTTTAGATGCAACCTAAAATTTTTATTTTTGGGTTTTATTTTTGTGTGTATGTCTTTAGTGCTATTCCCCCTTTTTTTTCTTTTTGTATCAGTGTTGGTGCTTAGCTGTATATTGTATTCCCGGGAATTTCGATTTGAATGTTGATGTCTGTGATTGTCTTTTTTGGAGGGTCAAAAACGGGGCAAATGTAGTTTTTTTTTGAAGGATGAAGTGTTGATTTTTGTTTCTACCAAAGATTGTTGTTGTTTTGTATTTGTATCTGTGTAATATATTTTTATTTGGTTAAAAGGTGTTGCCATGTGTCTGTATGTATTTGGTTTGGGGGGAGGGAAAAATGTGATGTTATTTTCTCATGTTATTTGTTTTGTTAAACAAAGGGGGAAGTGGTTTTATTTTTCCATTTTCCCCGATGCCCATGTTTAAAGATTTGGAGTTATTTTTGCCCACTCCCTTTTCCCAAATTCTGTGAATGTATTTGGGATATTTTCATTGATCAGTTTGGGGAAAAACATTCTTTCTGAGGCAAGCAATTTCCCTTTTTTTTTCCATAGGGCCTTTTAATGGTGCTGTCTTGTCTAATTTTTTCCAAGAGTGGTTCTATTTAAAATATACAACAACGGAGAGAGAGAGCAACCCGCCTGACTGACCTTTTGCCGGTCCCGCTTATCAGGTTCACCAAACCCTCTGGGGTTTGGTGTAAAATTTTTGATCCATTTGGAAATTTTCCAAGTTGCAGTGCAGCAGGTTTATGGAGGAAAGGAAACCCAATGCCTTCCCTGACAAGGATAGGATTATGATTGACAGTCTTTCTGATGTTTTAGGTAATGATGTTCTAATGAAGTGTGTATGTTGGTGTATGTTTCTCCTTTGTCACTGCACTGTTCCCGTACCAGTGGAATGAAAGGTTTTAGTTTTTTTGTCAGTGTTCTTTTGATTTTTTAGTCAATTTAGTAGTGATATTTCTGTAGTTTTTTAGGGTTTTGTCAGAGTTGTCTTTGGGAAAAAGAGAATTTTGAAGGGCGCTAGAAGGAGTTTTTTTTCCTTTAAAAGGGGTTTGGGAAACCCCCAGTGGGAACCCAAGATAGGAAAGAAAAGCGATAGAATTTGCTGTCAGTCCGTCTGGTCCGGATTTGTTTTTTTCATTTTATTTATTGCCTGGTTATGTCGTTTTGTCAGTTCTGTTTTTAGTTTATCCGGTTTAAGTCAGATAGTTTTTGGATACTTTTATGAAACTGTCTTTTTATGCTGTTGTGTATTCCTCTTTTATAGGGGTTTTTAAAATTTTGGGGGTATAATTTGTGGTTTTGTCGCATGTTTGCTAGGTCTCAATACTTCCTATCCTTGTGTTTTGTATGTTTTGCTCTATTATGTATGTTTGTTGGTGTTTCTTGTGTGATTGTGTTTAATTTTTTTCTCAACAAAACAATCTGAAACTATGATGTCTGTATTGTTCTAGTTCTTTTTTGTAATATAAGAATGTTGTGATTTTGTCTATTTGTCTTAGAATTTGATTTTCTAGATTTTTTTGTTATTCTATCTCTATTAATGTGTGATGATATCTTTTTTGTATTTTTGTATAGTGTTCTTATATTTCCCCTGTTTTGAGTTTCGTAGGTATATTGTTTTGGGAAAGAGGAAAGTTTGTTCAATGTAGTTTTTTTTTTTTAAGAAGGTTTGGTTAATTTAGTGGTGAGGTTTGGGGCTTTTTTAGTGGAATTTAAAGGGATAGACAGCTTGTGATCTGTAAAGTAATTTCTGGGAAAATGTTTGGTTTGACCATATGGAGGTCTGATGGATATATTCTGTCTAAACGTGTTCCTTTTTTTGTGCTTGTTTTTATGTGTGGTTTTAAACCTTTTTAAAGGGGTCTGTCTTTAAATATCTGTCGGTGTGTTTTAATTTTTGTAATATGTCTAACTGGTGTTGGGCCCCTAGTTATACTTTAATTTGGGTTTAATGTTGCTCCTACCCATCCAATTTCGGAACACAATTAAAATCTCCAGCAATATAATATTTTTACCTCTGAGGAACGAAATTGTCCAGATGTTCATAAAGATGATCTCTATAGGCAGGGGGGGCATGTAAAGGGCTAATTTGTTTGAATGTTGTTACTTGAACCATTGGTTTTTTTTCCTATCCCTGTAAAGTTTGGGGAAAAACCCCCCTATCCGAAGTCGTAATATACAACCCCTGATCCAGGTTCTGAATTCCCAACCAAATGTGAATGTCTTAACCTAGCTGTGTTTTAATTGTGATGCATGTTGTCTGTTGGGTTGGTTTTTTTGAATATAAATTGGGTTTTTATTTTTGTATAAGGGTATGACTTCACAGGTTTATTCCGAGGCCAGAATATTAATACAATTTTTAATTTCGCCATTAATAGACAAATATATATATATATAGATTTAATTAATATTTTATAATAATAAAAATGAAATAAAATATTTTATTTACGGAGAGAATCACTGGCTGGTTCCATCTGTTTTTGGGTTTTTGTTGTTAAATCTATGACTAGTTTGGAAAAACTTGTCTTGATGTCTTGTTTTCCCTTTTGTTTCTTTTTCTAAATCTGTTTTTTCTAGTTTGTGGGTTTCGCGGAGGTCTTGTTTGTTTTTGTGGGTTTTGAGACTGGTTTTACTTGCACAGGGGCTGCCGTCTGTATTGACGCCAACGCGTTTTTTCCCAAAGAGGTTACAAACGGCCGTCACGGGTAGGGACTCTTCATCAGCTGGTTTTTATTTTGATGTCTGTCTGGGGTTGGTTTTAAGGCCTCTCTGCTATATCTGGCGGCTGTTGGCTGATCTCAATGGTGTGTTTGGGTTTTACCAGTTGTGTCTTTTGGGGTCTTTTTTGGGGATCTATTTGCCCATGTGTGTCCTCCCCAAGTGGAAGCGACGTCCCGCCAGGTCACCATGACATGTCAAAATTTTTGGGAAACTCCGATTTCGAAGTCGATATAATGTGGGATCGGCAAAATTTTGGGGGAGAGCACTCCCCTTTTTCCGGCGAGGTTTGAGCGGAAATATTTTACGTCAGGATCGTCCAAAAGTTGCCGATTATAGTTTTTAAAAGCTGGTTGTTTGGGTGGCTGGACCCAGTGTAGGGGAATTCTCTTTGTCGTTCCAAGTGTCATGAGACGGTTTCTCTGGGGGTTTAGGTGAATTTTTTTCCATGTAGTCTACAAGTGTCTTGAGTGTTTCGGGGGTCAAAGGGCGGTACTTTAGGGTTTCGTATCTGTAGATACTACTTTCCCCCTTCAGGGGACTTTGGTCCAACAAGAACACTTGTCAAGAATGAGGGGTGGTTTGGGGCCGGGGTAAATACACAAGAGTCACACGCCACCGTCGTCTCTTTTGTTTTGGGATTTGCTATTTAACATTTAATTGATGGTTTGGGCATCAAATCCAATACCGGGGGACCGCAGAGAGCGGAGCAAGCCCCGGGGATCTCATCTGTTCCAAAATAGTTTATCGTATGACCCAAAGGGGACGATCGATATTTTGGGTAAGAACAGATACTACACTTTTATTTGAAAAAAAGGGCCGAGAAGGAAAGAAGGCCTCGAGAGCTTCCCAACGAAACCAAAAAACTCAACTTTACACAGAGACCATTACAATTTCAATAGCCCCACCTGCCAGAAATAGACCCAAAACTTGAATCCCGTCAATCTGTACTGAAAAAAAGGCCCCAAAAGGGGCATTCCATTTTCTGCCGGGGGCAACAGTTTCTATCCTGGGAAAAGGAAAAATGGCAGCAATTTCACGACGTTCATGCAAATTTTGTACCTTGTAGCGCAATTTATATTTTTTTACCCTTTTTCACATCGTAATTCCCGTTTTTTCCAGTAAGGCCCTTTTTGACCGTCGACGATAGCAAAGTGGGATCAGCAGTCAGTCAGAAATTTCGGCGTTTTTTACAAACGGGGAAGTTTTTTGGTTTGGGAAAAATTTTTAAAAAAAGGCCCATACTGATCGCTAGGAATTTTTGAGACGACATTTAAAAAATTCAAATAATTTGCCTGTTCATTACAATATCGGGGCGACAGGGGAAAATGCTCATCAATTATGTGATTAGAAATGTGGGGAGACTGGTCAAATAACAAAAAGAAGAAGAGGTTTTTTGGGGGTTTTTAAAAACAAGAGTCCAGCCACCGTCGCCTTTTGTTTTGGGGTTTGTATTCGAAAAATTAGGTTTGGGCCATTCCCCGGGAAATACCCAAAACCGGGTCGACCGACGAGAGCGGGGCAAGCCCGGGGATCTCATCTTTTAAAAACAGTTTTTTATCGAGGACCCAAGGGGCCCCATCAGATAGTTTATAAGAACAATTACTTTTTTTATTTTTAAAAATAAAAAATTCGAAATTCCCTTTTTAAAAAATTTTGTGGACTGAAATGAAAAGAAATGAAAAAGAGAAATGAAAAAAAGAAATGTTGGGCTTTATGATGATTTTCAACATGGTAATGATGATAAGATGGAAGATGATAAGATATTATTTAAATGTTTAGGTATTTTAATTTGTAAAAAGATAATTTTTTTTTTTTTTTTTTTTTTTTTTTTTTTTTTTTAAATTTTTTTTTTTTTTTTTTTTTTTAAAAAAACTGATTCAAAACATACAGTAAATATCACTGGTGCAAGTGTTACAGATTCCTGTTCACAGTAGTCAAAAATAATTTCTTTGGTATGGAGTTATGATTTTTTTTTTTGGTAGGGTTAGACTTGCACGCTTTATTCACTTCTTCTCTGCCACCATTTACTTCTTTATAGAAGTGGTGGGGGAGACGTAGTGATTGTGTGTGTGCTTGTTTGAAGGCACTTTGTAAGCTGATATTCATGTTCGTAAGGCTGTTCGTGATGTCGTCGCTCCATCTTTTGCGTGGTCTTCCTCTTGCTTGGTACTCATTATACTTTTTCTGTGTGGCGATACCAGTGCATTCTTGTCAGGTGTCCAAACGATTTAATCTGTTGTTCTTTTATGAATTGCATGACTGGTTTCACATTCAGTCTTCTGATTTCTTCATTTCTAGTTTTCTCTCTTATTGCCACACCTTCAGCTCGTTTAAGGCACCTCATCGCTGTCGTTATGATTTTCCGGTTATTAGCTGCTGTTATTGGCCATGTTTGACACTGGTAACATAGTGTTGACCAGAAAATCGTTCTTATGAGATTTGCTTTAGTTGTTAGCTGCTGTTATTGGCCATGTTTGACACTGGTAACATAGTGTTGAACAGAAAATCGTTCTTATGAAATTTGCTTTAGTTGTTAGAAGTATCTCTTTATTTGACAACAGAGAGATTTATTCACTGTTTTGTTATAACTGTCATTTCCGCATGCAGTTGGTTGTGAGGCATCTTTTTGTCCCTTTCATCGTGTAGATTGACTTTTCTTATCATTCTTCTACCTTACACAGGCTGGATATATTAGTTGACATTTCAATTTGTGCAAATATTGTAGATTTTATATCTCCCCAAATACTGCTTAGACCTCGATTTTGAGTGATATTTTAGTACCAGTTTATTTGAGTGAAATTTTAGTATGAGTTTATTTGAGTGAAATTTTAGCATGAGTTTATTTGAGTAGACTGCTGATGTTCATGACGATGATGATAAGTTAGGTCAGTCTAACTTCGACAGTACATCTGACCCAGGAGTTGACTAACGGCTTCCCAGGTGATACCAGCCACTTTCCGTATCCCACTTAGCTTCCGTATAGCATTTATATTAATTTAGGAGCATGTAATTGTATCGTGCTAAATTTAAGTTTAAAATGTTTATTTAAAATCGTGACTTCATGCACACACACACACCACACACACGTACACGCATGCACGGTCAAATGTACACACACACACACCCATACACACACCACGTACACACACACACGCCCACAACCGAAGTAAACAGAGAGAAAAATAAAAGGACTTTTTCAAACACAATACTTTTATTTCAGATAAACTAAGATTTGTTTTTATTTCCAACAATAGTAAGAGAGAGAACTGTTTGCTGTTAGACATAATAGTAAGATAGAGAATTGTTTGCTGTTAGACATAATAGTAAGTTAGAGAGAGAGATATGTTTACTGTTAGACATAATAGTAAGTTAGAGAGAGAGAACTGTTTCCTGTTAGACATAATGGTAAGTTAGAGAGAGAGAACTGTTTGCTGTTAGACATAATGGTAAGTTAGAGAGAGAGAACTGTTTCCTGTTAGACATAATGGTAAGTTAGAGAGAGAGAACTGTTTGCTGTTAGACATAATGGTAAGTTAGAGAGAGAGAACTGTTTGTTGTTAGACATAATGGTAAGTTAGAGAGAGAGAACTGTTTACTGTTAGACATAATGGTAAGTTAGAGAGAGAGAACTGTTTGTTGTTAGACATAATGGTAAGTTAGAGAGAGAGAACTGTTTACTGTTAGACATAATCGTAAGTTAGAGAGAGAGAGATATGTTTACTGTTAGACATAATAGTAAGTTAGAGAGAGAGAACTGTTTGCTGTTAGACATAATGGTAAGTTAGAGAGAGAGAACTGTTTGTTGTTAGACATAATGGTAAGTTAGAGAGAGAGAACTGTTTACTGTTAGACATAAAGGTAAGTTAGAGAGAGAGAACTGTTTACTGTTAGATATAATGGTAAGTTAGAGAGTGATCAGTAGTTAGTAATCAATGATTTCATCAGTAGTTAGTTATGTAACTAATAATCAGTTATTTCTTCAGTAGTTAGTTATGTAACTAGTAATCATTTATTTCTTCAGTAGTTAGTTATGTAACAGGAAAACAGTTCATGATTTAACAATTAGATACATAGTTAGCAAACAGCTATTCAATAACTAATTACAATGTCTTAGAATATCAGCATACTCAGCGCCATCAAACAGTGTTAATGAATTGTTTAGCAATCGACCGTATTGAGCTCCGCATCCACGAGAGGCAGCTTGAATTCTGCATCTGAAATACTCTCGACGAATTCTGCGAACATAAAAAAGTAGCAATGTTAGCAATATACAACAACTAGCAAAATACAATAACTAACAAATATATAATAACTAACAAATATATAATAACTAACAAATATACAATAACTAACAAATATACAATAACTAACAAATATACAATAACTAACAATATACAATAACTAACAAATATACAATAACTAACAATATACAATAACTAACAATATACAATAACTAACAATATACAATAACAAACAAATATACAATAACTAACAATATACAATAACTAACAAATATACAATAACTAAAAATATACAATAACTAACAAATATACAATAACTAACAATATACAATAACTAACAATATACAATAACTAACAAATATACAATAACCAACAATATACAATAACTAACAATATACAATAACTAACAATATACAATAACTAACAAATATACAATAACTAACAAATATATAATAACTAACAAATATATAATAACTAACAAATATACAATAACTAACAATATACAATAACTAACAAATATACAATAACTAACAATATACAATAACTAACAAATATACAATAACTAACAATATACAATAACTAATAATATACAATAACTAACAAATATACAATAACTAACAAATATACAATAACTAACAAATATACAATAACTAACAAATATACAATAACTAAAAATATACAATAACTAACAAATATACAATAACTAACAAATATACAATAACTAACAAATATACAATAACTAACAAATATACAATAACTAACAAATATACAATAGCTAACAATATACAATAACTAACAAATATACAACAACTAACAATATACAGTAACTAACAAATATACAATAACTAACAAATATACAATAACTAACAAATATACAATAACTAACAATATACAATAACTAACAAATATACAATAACTAACAAATATACAATAACTAACAAATATACAATAACTAACAAATATACAACAACTAACAATATACAATAATTAACAATATACAATAACTAACAAATATACAATAACTAACAATATACAATAACTAACAAATATACAATAACTAACAAATATACAAGAACTAACAAATATACAATAGCTAACAATATACAATAGCTAACAAATATACAATAACTAACAAATATACAATAACTAACAAATATACAATAACTAACAATATACAATAACTAACAAATATACAATAACTAACAATATACAATAACTAACAAATATACAATAACTAATAATATACAATAACTAACAATATAAATAACTAACTAAATATACAATAACTAACAAATATACAATAACTAATAATATACAATAACTAACAATATACAATAACTAACAAATATACAATAACTAATAATATACAATAACTAACAATATACAATAACTAACAAATATACAATAACTAATAATATACAATAACTAACAAATATACAATAACTAATAATATACAATAACTAACAAATATACAATAACTAAAAATATACAATAACTAACAATATACAATAATTAACAATATACAATAACTAACAAATATACAATAACTAATAATATACAATAACTAACAATATACAATAACTAACAAATATACAATAACTAACAAATATACAATAACTAAAAAATATACAATAACTAACAAATATACAATAACTAACAAATATACAATAACTAACAATATACAATAATTAACAATATACAATAACTAACAAATATACAATAACTAATAATATACAATAACTAACAATATACAATAACTAACAAATATACAATAACTAACAATATACAATAACTAACAAATATACAATAACTAACAAATATACAATAACTAACAATATACAATAACTAACAATATACAATAACTATAAGATAAGAAAACGAAGACAATAAACAGGATAGGTCACAATGAAGATTATCATAGACAGTATCAAAGTAATATATAAATAATATAGTTAAAGTTAAGTGCATATCCTTTACAGGAGTTTACGTATCAATTCCAGCTTTTTAACGCTGTTTTTGATTTTTCTAGGCATTTTTGTGTTCAGTAGTTTGTCACTGTTTTCTGAACAGGTGGTGCCATCGTCTTTTTGTAAAAATCTACGCGAAACAATGTACAACCAAACTGTCTGAATCGTGATTCGAACTCATAACGTCTTGGTTAATAGACCGAATCACTATCCCCTAAGCCACAGACGCCAGCAAACATACATTAACGATGACACTGAGGATGACATTAACTAAACAAAGAAGTGTAACGCTGTATGCAATAGATAGTGCGTATTCCAGCCATAAATACACAGACACTATAACATGACCCAAATAGAAATTTGCACTTCCAGATCTTATTGTATGGTATTACCGTCAATTAAAAGTTATTAACCTAAGTATGTAGAAGCTAGGATGGCCAATTCTTTTCCTCACGTGTGGGTGTCGAGTGAACTTACATTATATATACACCTTACTTGTCTACGAGTCGATAGATAACGCTCAGGCATTAGGATAATCCAGAGAATATATACAGATATTATAACAATATGAAAACTACATGCAATTAAAGTATACATTATCTAATCTTATCTTATCTTAACCACATTTGCCGTGAAGCGACGTTGGGAGAGTTAGTTTTCTATCTTGTACCAGGTATGTTACGCTTGACGTTGTCAGTCTATGCTTTCGCAGGGACTCTGAGATGTTATCTATCTATCGTGTTCTTGGTCTGCCTCGTGCTCTGCGCCCTGAGGGTCGATTATTGTAGGCACGTGATGGTAGTAAATGTGGTTCCATTCTCATTAGATGGCCGAACCACTTGATTCTTTGCTTCTCGGTGTACTGCCTGCATGGTATAGTACAAACGATGCTTCTGATATTCTCGTTGCTCACTTTATCTCTCCTTGTAACGTTGATAGCTTTTCGTAGACATCTCATTTCACATGTTGTAATCTTTCTTTCTTGTGTCTTAGTCAGGGCCATGTTTGGCACTGATAGCAGAGAGTTGGAATAATTTGCAGTTTTTCAGTTGTCGTTTGACTGCCATGTTAATGCTTGGATGTTTTATTACTGACAGTTGGTATGTCACTGAGTTTGCCTGTAACAGTATTACTGTTCCTAGGAGATAAAGGAGGGTAAATTCTTGAATATATTTTAGTTGTTTATTCCGATTTTGATTTTTTCCCCTTTTGGTTTCTATTGTTGTGATGACAGTTGATGACAACTGATGAGCTGTCACCAAGGTTACCTGAGTTGTGAACGAATTCAGGGTTTTTGATATTTTTGAGTGAGCAGTCGGATTGTACATTGAGTCTGAGACTGTACAACGAGCAGTACTGTTGAGGTAGTCGATATATGATTGAGGTTGGTACTGGACAGTAGGACGGGCATAGAAAATGGATAAGGGACAAGACGGTGGTGATGGTTATCTTTGATTAGACAACGTCGTTATCTACTGTGTAGGCATCTGTATGATGTTAGTTTTTTACTGTTTTGGCATCTGTGTGATGTTATTTTTCTACTGTTTTGGCATCTGAGTGATGTATTATATTCTATAAGACTGAAAATGTGGTGAGTCACTGTCTTTTGGTTAGACAACGTCATTTCTACTGTTTTGGCATCTGTGTGATGTATTATATTCTACAAGACTGAAATTTGTTGTTGTGAGACTCTTTGTACTACGAAGGACAAAGGATACGGACCAGGAGATTAATTTAAGGTAATATTATTAACTGCTAAATTTGGCAATGTTCAATAAGTTGATTTATGTGAAATTTAATTTATGTGTATTGTATTATTGTGCATTATATTTTATAATTATTATGTGAAATTTCAATCTACAATAGATGCTTTATAATTACTGTTCTTGAATCGTGACGTTGGTGTTAGTTCTTTTGTGTTGTTTATTTCTTAGAGTGTGTATTGATGTATGTGAGTGGAGTTACTATTAGGTGTGTTCTTTGTACAGTTGTATAAGGTTCAGTAGACTGGTATACGGTATCACGTAACGTTTTTTTTTACTGGTACAAATGGTGTCCATGGCCAGTTATACGACCAACCTGGGTTGATTGAGTACTTCATGTTATTTGTTGTGAAATTTAGATTTCAGCAGATTTGTTTTCTAGGTCACGAGAGTAGTGTTCCAGTATTGGCCACAGTGTTTGTTTGTGTTATAACTCTAGTGTTTAGTTTGGCATTATAGTGTATACTGTAAGGTTTGAAATAGGTAGGAAACTTATCTATTCAGGTAGTATTGTGTATGGAAGTGTAGATATTTAAAATTTACAAATATTACGACATTAGTACATGTTTTACTTGTTTGCATTAATATATTGGTTTTCAGGGATAGCTGAGAGTATAGAAACTAGAAGTATGTATAACCTGTCTCGTACTAATATAGATGAGACAGACCATGGGATTGAGTTCAGACGATGTCAAGTCTGCAACAGTCTGGATCATGCACCATCCGAATGTTCAAGCCCGCGCGAGGCCAGAATGAGGAAAATTTACGAGGAAAAAGGATCTACCATTCTGATTTCAACAGTGGTCTTGTAGCGAACGTGCAGTCTAGTAAGACGGGCAAGAAGTTTAAGGAGGCAGGTCAGATGCATGGTCGAATTGGTCTAAAAAGGCTCAGAACGGATCGTATAAATCTAGCAAGAGCCATACAGATGAGGGAGATTCATCAGATCTCTCAGCATCGACTGGTAAAGGCGAGAGAAAGGAGGTTTTCAAAACTGCAGGATTGTCTAGATACCAAGCTAAAGTGGTCGGGAAGTGTTAAAGATATTGAGGTAGACTTGGGCCTGGGTAGGAGTGTTCTTCAAAACTTCATAGAACCTATCAAAGAAGGGTATGAAAAGAGAGTGAATAATGCTGTGGAAAACTTGGTTACCGGAAAGGATAGTTTGAATACAACAGTAGAAATGAGAGAGTTGAAAACGGAAATTGCTGAGGGAGAATGTCAGCAGAACAATCGATTAGATGAGAGTGAGTCAGATAAGGTTGAAATAACTGACGAGGATATAGATGAGTTAACAGATAATGTTCATGTTTGGAAAGGGACATGTTTTCCAGAGTGTCAGATAAGGTTGAATTAACTGACGAGGGTATAGATGAGTTAACAGATAATGTTCATGTTCGGGAAGGGACATGTTTTCCTAGGGTGTCAGATAAGGTTGAAATAACTGACGAGGGTATAGATGAGTTAACAGATTATGTTCATGTTCGTGAAGGGACATGTTTTCCCAGTGCCAGATAAGGTTGAAATAACTGACGAGGGTATAGATGAGTTAACAGATAATGTTCATGTTCGAAACGTTTTTCTTGTGGTATGTTGGGACATATGTCCTACCACTGTCGTGAATTTTGTTGTTATGGGTGTAGGAAGCCGGGGCATCTCGTCAGAAACTGTCCATGGCGCGTGATAAATAGACAGGAGAGGCGTTTTGGGGAGAGTGACGGAAGACACCTGAAGAAAGGTTCAACATCTTACGCCTGTGAGGGCGTGGGGCATATAGCTAAAATATGTCCCAGTAGAGATAGAAAATTTTAAGAACCGAAATACTGGCCATTTAGAAGAGATAGATATAGACCTTATTATAACCACAAGAAATGTTTTAGGTGTAAGGAAATAGGACATATTGTTATAAACTGTCATAGAGAGAGATTTTTTGGAGGACGGGTCCCCATTGAAATGGCTGGAAATAAGATGCAGGGAAGACCAGAGAACATGACTCTGAGGACACAAAGAAGTTATGCATTAGGTATTCATGCATCTACTAGAAGAGCGATTGCAGGAATGATGGGTGAGGGGAAGCTGAAACGACCAGCAGAGGGAACCAGTGGGTCGAAGCAGGGTAGAGACAATGGAACAAATAGGGAATTTAGAGATATAGCGGTAGGAGATGATGAAAATGAGGGTGACTGGAGAAGTACGGAAGATAGATATCAAGCCAAGAAAGAATTTAAGGACATAGCTGTAGGAGAGGATGGAAGTGAGGATGACTGGAGAAGTAGGGAGGATAGATATCAAGCCAAGAAAGAATTTAAGGACATAGCTGTAGGAGAGGATGAAAGTGAGAGTGACTGGAGAAGTAGGGAAGATAGATATCAAGCCAAGAAAGAATTTAAGGACATAGCTGTAGGAGAGGATGAAAGTGAGAGTGACTGGAGAAGTAGGGAGGATAGACATCAAGCCAAGAAAGAATTTAAGGACATAGCTGTAGGAGAGGATGAAAGTGAGAGTGACTGGAGAAGTAGGGAAGATAGATATCAAGCCAAGAAAAAATTTAAGGACATAGCTGTAGGAGATGATGAAAGTGAGAGTGACTGGAGAAGTAGGGAGGATAGATATCAAGCCAAGAAAGAATTTAAGGACATATCTGTAGGAGAGGATGGAAGTGTGGGTGACTGAAGAAGTAGGGAAGATAGATATCAAGCCAAGAAAGAATTTAAGGACATAGCTGTAGGAGAGGATGAAAGTGAGAGTGACTGGAGAAGTAGGGAAGATATATATCAAGCCAAGAAAGAACTTCAAGACAGAGAGACAGAAAGAACATGGGCAGGATTGAAGAAGACGATAAAAGAGTTACAGAGAGAAGTTAAAGAAAAACGAGAAGAACTAGAGAGGTTATAGGTAGAGCAAGGCGAGCGAGATGAGTTAATAGATAAGCTACACGAGGAAATAAATGAGTTGACAAATATAGAATATGAAGAGATACAAGGAGCATGTAGTGTTGAAGTAAACAGTAAGGAAGAGACATCAGCGTTGAAAAGGCAGGTAAAGATGTTACTAAAGGAGAGAAAGGAACATCTTGGTGGGATGAATGGTCTAGTTAACCGCATTGATGAACTGAAAAGAGAATTAAGGAAGAGAGAGATCAGAAAGTAAGATACTCTAAATTATCATCTTTTGCAGAGCGGAAGTGTGGTTACAAATGCGTGCTTGATAAATGATTTAGCTAACATAGATCTATTTAAGAAATATATAGATATTAAATATCCTCTAGGTAGTATTTTCAGGGGAAAAAGGAGAGGAGAGAAAGAATAATACCGACATTTTAAGCTTATGTGCAAACGAATGGATTGGTTGGTATGCTTGAAATGTTTGGTTGCATCACTGTGGAAAGACCTGTTTGCAGTATAAACCGACAACTTTCAGCTTAGGGATGAATTGAGATGCCTTAACGAGGAAAATGGTTTTTTTTTTAAAAACGCTAGAGATTACGATTAAAATTGTCTGCATATGGATAAACCTTTTTTTTTCTCGAGGGTAGAAACACCATCGGTTGAGGTGGTGACGTTTTTGCGTCTGTATGAAAACTTGTTGACATGAGATTAATCGGTTTTTTTTTCTTCCACATATGTTTGAATACCATGCTATATGTTGAGGGCGAGTGAGGTGCAGACTTGGAGTCTCTTGACCAGTGGAACAGTTTTAAATCACAGTGAAATTTACAACCTGGTCACACACTTACAATATGGTCTTCAGATTTGTACTTGTTTTTGTTGATTATGTCTAGAGTGAATGGGTTCAACTTTATAATTCTATGATGACTGTCCACTTTTGAAGCGAATGCGTTCTATCAAAAAGAACAAGTATAAATGTGGTGAGGGACTGATGTTGTATTTTAGTAGATGAAAGGATTGTCTATCTCTATCTCTGCCATATCTGAAGGATGAGTGAAGATTTTTGGTGTACAGGGGCCATTTTTTAATGTCGAAGATTTCGGAAATCTTCTGAAAAGGAAAGACAGGGAGGAATGTACCAGTATAACTGTTCCTGGGGATAAGGGGAGGGAATAAATTCCTGAATATATTTTAGTTGTTTATTCCCCTTTTGGTTTATTCCCCTTTTGGTTCTATTGTTGTGATGACAGTTGATGACAGCTCATCAGTTGCCACCAAGGTTACCTGAGTTGTGAACGAATTCAGGGTTTTTGATATTTTTGAGTGAGCAGTCGGATTGTACATTGGGACTGTACAACGATCAGTACTGTTGAGGTAGTCGATTTATGATTGAGGTTGGTACTGGACAGTAGGACGGGCATAGAAAATGGATAAGGGACAAGACGGTCGTGATGGTTATCTTTGATTAGACAACGTTGTTATCTACTGTGTAGGCATCTGTATGATGTTAGTTTTTTACTGTTTTGGCATCTGTGTGATGTTATTTTTCTACTATTTTGGCATCTGAGTGATGTATTATATTCTATAAGACTGAAAATGTGGTGAGTCACTGTCTTTTGGTTAGACAACGTCGTTTCTACTATTTTGGCATCTGGGTGATGTTATTTATTCTACAAGACTGAAATTTGTTGTTGTGAGACTCTTTGTACTACGAAGGACAAAGGATACGAACCAGGAGATTAATTTAAGGTAATATTATTAACTGCTAATTTTGGCAATGTTCAATAAGTTGATTTATGTGAAATTTAATTTATTTGTATTGTATTATTGTGCATTATGTTTATGAGTAATTATTATGTGAAATTTCAATCTACAATAGATGCTTTATAATTACTGTTCTTGAATCGTGACGTTGGTGTTAGTTCTTTTGTGTTGTTAATTTCTTAGAGTGTGTATTGATGTATGTGAGTGGAGTTACTATTAGGTGTGTTCTTTGTACAGTTGTATAAGGTTCAGTAGACTGGTATACGGTATCACGTAATAATGTTTACTGGTACATGCCTTCTGGCGTCTAGTCTCGATTTCTCTGTCCATCTTTCCATCTGCTGTGAATATACCCCTGAGATATTTGAATTCTGGAGTCTGTTGTATTTTTACATTATTCACGTGTATATTTAGTTGACCTGTTGACCTACTTATTATCATGACTTCTGTTTTGGAGGTGTTAATTTTCATGTCATATTTTCGCATGTCGCTTGCAGTGCATTTATGTGTTGTTGAGGTTTGTGTTCGTTGTTGTAAATTATACTTTGATCATCTGCAAAGAGTAGTTCGTTGATTAAATTGTAGTTGGTATAGAGGTTATTATTTGTCTTGGTTTCTTACGTTATCCCTGAATTCCGTATTCCCTTAGTATGGCCCATAGTTTGTTTCTGTTTATTCTATCAAAGGCCTTTTCTTGGTCTATGAATGCTAAGTTGAGCTGTTTGTCATATTCTATGGTGTTTTCGCTGAGTTGCCTTAATGTAAACAGGGCATCAGTGCAACTCTTTCCCTTTCTGAACCCAAATTGAGCGATGTTCAGCTGTGGCTCTATTATAGGTTTGATTCTGGATTCCAATATTTTAACATATAATTTCCCAACATGACTAAATAATGATATGCCTCTGTATGTATTGCATTCTCTTTTGTTGCCCTTTTTCCCATATTGGTATTATGATGGCTTTCTGCCAATCTTTGAAGACTTCTCTTTCTATCCAGGCTAACTTGAGGACTCTATGTATCCATTGTATTCCTGTTTCTCCGCATGCCTTGATTGCTTCATTAGTTATACTGTCAATGTCTGCTGTCTTGTGAAGTGGACTCTTCTTCACAATTTCTTCTATTTCTTGGATGAGAATATTTGGTTCTTCTATGCTTGTGTTATTTTTAAATCTATTCACAATTGATGTTGGTGGTTGGTTAAGTAGTTCTTGGAAGTATTCTTTCCATCTGTTCTTCCTTCCGTTTGTATTAAATATCGGTGTACAGTTTTTTTTTTTATTAGTCAGTGAAGTTGAAACTTTCGTCTCTTATCCTCATGGAATTGATATCTTTGACAAAATAACGTGACTGTTCTTTGCATAGTAATGACAGTTGTTCTCCATATTTTTCTCACGATTCTGACTTTGATTACTTGATTACTTGTTTGCTTATTTAATCTAAATGTATTACATAGTTGATGGTTAAACTAAATAATAAATAGCCAGGCAAATGGTAGGAGCAAATATCAAATGCAATCACGTTCCAATGAATACTATAATAGAATAATACAACACAATCTTTCTTTTGATAATATGCTATCAGTGCCAAACCTGAACGCTGACATCAAATGATAGAAGAAAACTAATCACGACAGAGATGAAGTATATGCGCAGAATGCTGGCAGTATCAAGAAGAAAACTAATCACGACAGAGATCAAGTATATGCACAGAATGCTGGCAGTATCAAGAAGAAAACTAATCACAACAGAGATGAAGTATCTGCGCAGAATGCTGGCAGTATCAAGAAGAAAACTAATCACGACAGAGATGAAGTATCTGAGTAGAATGCTGGCAGTATCAAGAAGAAAACTAATCACGACAGAGATGAAGTATATGCGTAGAATGCTGGTGGTATCAAGAATAAACTGGTTGAGTTCATCTCATATTTCGATCAAATTTGTAAAATAGTTAACACGAGTACAGATAGCTTCTTCTTCTTCTTCAAACGATTCACATCGACCCCTTGTCAACCACTCATTGTGATTTGTATGTGATCTGAGCCTAAAATAAAATTTACATTGTGCCAGTTGTGCACATTCGATTTCTGCTCCCATTTTATTTACTAGGTAGCTTCCCTAGGCCCCTACCTCTGTCACCTCTTAAGACATACCTTGTACGAAACAGTGTTACTATTCTTTGATCCCTCTGTGGACCCCGGCAACACACGGTGGAATGAATGAAACTACCTTGGGGAACTCTTATACGAATTTCTTTTTGCAGACGATCAGCCAATCATATGAACAACAGAAGAACAGCTACAGCAGCACATTAACAACATACTCAGGTTTATATATATATAATGAAAACAATATTAGAATAAACATCTATAAAACCAAAGTAACAATATTTGATAAAGAGGAAACCACTTACAATATCTCCATCCACAAACGCCTATTAAAACATGTGAAAGACTTTACTTATGGGCGGGTGATGGATTTAGGGAGCATGTTTTCAGCAAACAGAAAATAACTAATGAAATCCAACATAGATGCAACAAAGCAAATAACATAAAAGGATAAATTGCAGCGATTTAAAAATATAAATATGTCACCATGAACACAAAAGAGCATTGTTCCATACAATCTTTCTTTCAACATTATACTATCAGTGCCAAACCTGGACATTGTCATCAAATAATAGGAAAAAAAATAGTCACAATAGAGATGAGGTGTCTACTCAAAATGAAGGGAGTAAAAAGAAGAGAACGGTTAGAAATAAAGACATCAGGGAAAAGTTGTTAAAACATCGGTACTCAACTTCATCAAGAAACAACAAATTCAATGGTTTGGCCACATAAGCAGATTACAAACAGAATCAAGCATCACAGATCGACTTTATACGAGGGGAAGGCAATAAGAAAGTCACAAATGGCTGTAAAAAAATAATTAAACATGATAACAACTTGAAACCAGTTTATTTTTATACATACATTGTCCCTTTATTTCTCAATATAATTTCCACCAACATTGATGCTCTTATCCAATCGTTTTATCAGTCCTCCCAAACCGGCTGCACAGAACTGCGGACTCTGTTTTCTAAACCACGTTTTCACTCCACATTCAACTTCAGCGTCTTTCGCGAAATGTCTCACGCCAAGGTGGGTTTTCAGTGGACCAAAAAGGTGGAAATCGCTTGGGGCTAAGTCGAGACTGTAAGGTGGATGTTCCAGAACTTCCCACTTTAGCTGGTTAATTTTCTCCCGAGTTAATCGAGCCGTATATGGTCTGGCACTGTCATGAAGAAGCAACACTCCTCTAGTCAGCAGTCCTGTACGTTTATTCGAATTGCATCATGAAACATCGATAGAATTTCACAGTACGATTCGAAATTCACATTGTCACCCTTCTTCTTGAAATTCGTTAAAAGCACTCCTTGACAATCCCAGAACACCGTCAGCATGACCTTCCCTGCTGATGGCGTAACCTTGAATTTTTGACACAAGGCGAAGAAGGATGTTCCCACTGCATTGAAGCACGCTTTGATTCGGGCTGGTAGTGATGCGCCCATGATTCACCCATGATTCATCCCCAGTAACAATCCTGTTCAGCATGTCTTCTGTTTCATCTTCGTATCGACAGAGATGATGCAAGGACAGACCAAATCGGTTCCTTTTGTGTTCCTCCTTCAATTGTCTGGGTACCCATCTTGAGCACATTTTCTTAAATTTCATTCGATCATGCATTATGCTGAACCATGTGAGTACCCTTTTGCAGATGCTATAGAGTCTATTACTACTCGCCTGTCACCTCTAAGCTTCTCATCCAACCGCTGCATGGATGCTTCTGCTGCAATCTCAACAGGACAACCAGATTGGATTTCATCAACAATGTTAGAGCGTCCTTGAGAAAAGTTTTCTACCCAGCTATGCACCACTTTACGGGACAAACATTTGTCAGCATAAACAGGAAGCATTTCCTTATGAATGTCCTTTGCAGGCAGTCATTTTACTCACAAAAGACGCACAACAGCACGTTGCTCTTTGGTTGTACCCTCCGTAAGTACAGTCGCCATTTTGTTTATGCGCTGCGCATGAGACACATAGTGCCATGCGGCGAACGGGAATATAAAGTTCGATGTTGCTATCACCTAATGACACCTTTTGAAAACACTAACTACATTTACCTACCATCCCACAGAACTCTGTGGCTTACTTATTGACTCGACCTCGTACTAGCAAAAAGAAGTGAAAGATGGAGGATGCAAAACGTTAAACCATCCCAAATGCAATATTAGACTCTGATCATAGAACAGTGGTACTATTTCTACAAAAGCCAAATATAAAATAAGACAGGAACACAACTCAACAAATAGAAATTATAGATAATGAAAAGCTAAATAATAATGAAACTAGGAACCAAATTGAAGGAGCAGTTACATCAGCTTTTAACACTCTAGAGGGAGTAAGCAACATAATTAAAGAATGGCAAATCTTCAAAACAAATATCATGGATATAGTGAAAGAAATTTGTGGACTTAGAAAGTTAAATAAACACAGAAAACACACAGCATGGTGGAATGAAGAAGTTAAAAGGTCTATACAAGAAAAGAAAAGTGTTTTTACAGGTGGCAAAAGTCAAAATTAGATGAAGACTACACCAAATACAGAACAGCAGGAATGAATAGTAAAAATAAAGTAAAGTCATCAAAATCAGAATCTTGGGCAAAGTATGAAGAACATTTAGCGGAACTATGCACTAAGGCACCAAGAAAATTTTACAGAAGCATCAAGGCAATGAGGCTAAGAGAAGAACAATTCAATCCAGTTACCATTATAAATAACAAGTCTAGGAAACCTCTTACCAACAGCAAAGATATTAAAGACAGATGGAAAGAATATTTTACGGAACTGTTAAACTGCGAAACACAGAGTGCAGAAACATTTCAAATGAAACATGGAAAATACCAACAATTGAACACTTTAGAATCCGAAGTTGAAATGGCACTAAATCAAATCAAAAGAAGGAAGGCAGCAGGGATAGATGGTATAACAACAGAAATGTTACTTGCGTGTAAGACAACAGCAATAACATGGCTGACCAGAATTTTAACATAGCCTGGGAGGCACAAGAGGCTCCAGATGACTGGCAGAGAGCTATTATAGTCCCAATATGGAAGAACAAAGGAGACAAAAGAGCGTGTGAAACATACAGGGTATCTCTCTTTGAGCCATATAGGAAAATGTTTGCAAAAATATTGGAGTGAAGAGCAAGACATATATTAGAGCCCCAGTTAAGCAATAGCCAGTTTGGGTTTAGGAGGGTAAGAGCTGCACAGACGCAATATTTACACTAAGACAGATCTGCGAACAAACAATTGAATACAATCAAAGTAAACAACTTATATTTATAGACCAAGAAAATGCATTTGATAGAGTAAACAGGTGCAAACTATGGAAGATCCTTGAAGAATATGTCGTCCAGGGACAACTATTAGGTAATATCATGGCCTTATATTAAGATATCCAGAGTACAGTAAGAACAACAGAAGGAATGACCGACTGGTTCTCCATTACATCAGGTGTTAGACAAGGTTGTGTCCTCTCACCACTACTCTTTATTACATATATGGATAAAATAAGTCAAATTCAGATAATGATGAAACAAATGAACTGCTGTTTGCAGATGATTAGTTCCTGATACATCAAAATAAACAAGATCTACAACATCATATTGACACCTTGAAAAAAATTGTATAAATCATGACATGAAAATCAACAACACTAAAGCAGAAACAATGAATGTGGGAAGAAAACATAATAATCTAGACATCCATGTCAATGGCACTAAAATAAACCAAGTGAAACAATTCAAATACCTATTAAGCATATTCACAGAAGACAGAAAACTAGATAGAGAGATTGAGGCTCTCACTGTAAAAAGCAAATGCTGTAACCTACCAACTAGCCCCATTGTAGAAACAGATGAGCAACAGCATTTGTATACCTACTTTGTGTTATCAGAACCCAACATGGACATTGAGCAAAGCGCAGTCACAAAAATAACTACATGTGAAATGTGTTGCCTGCGAAAAGTTACCAACAACACAAGAAAAGACAGAATCAACAACATTAGCATAAGAAAGAAAGTTGGCACAGAACCGTGTTTGAATTACATAGAGAAACAAAGAATGAAGTGGTTTGGCCACTTAATAAGAATGCATCCAAACTCCACAGCATACAGTCTTCTACAACAGAACATCGGAAAAAAGGCAAGAGGAAGACCACGGAAAAGATGGTTAGATGGCGTAGCAGAATCCTGTGAAAGAGCAAAAATAACAATCACACAAGCCACCAGAACAGGGCAAGACAAAAACAGAAAACCACGACACTGGGCAACAACCCGGTAGCAGTGTGACGACACAAGAAGAAAGAAGAAGAAGTGCACCTCCACTAGCGATTATGCTCCGATACAACGGATACAAAGCAAATGCCGGCCACGCAAAAGATGGAGCTCAGAGATAACAAAAGCGACGAAAGGCACTATTTATGTATCGCACACAAGGGGTCGTTCTAGAAATCTCTTCTTATCCTGACGTTGTGAGACAAAACAGGATTGCAGACAAGAAAGAAAGACTCTACAATTGTCAAATAAATGCGTCATCAATTCTTGTGTATCGGCAAAACTTTGGGACACTAAACAATTTCAGCATATCCACTTTCTATAGTCCGTTCAACTTATTAATCCGTGGTTTTTTTAAACGATTCTTGCATTTCCCACGTACCAATTCCAAACGACGTTGACCGTGGTAAACAAATGACGTCATAAGTGCGACACGGACGTTTAGATAAAGGCATATATCGAAATTAGTGTGAAGCTATTGTGTCATATTGTTGACTTCTCAAAACAGACACTGATATAACATTTCTAATGAGTTTTAAGTTACAATGTAAAAAGTGTCATTAATACTATATGTGCATTTCTGCAAAGAGGCACATATGGGTCATCTGTACTACAGTATACAAGAACCAGAGAAAAGAGCTATTTTATTATAGTGATACCTCCCTATCACATATGTTAACACACGCACATTGTTCCGAAGAAGTAGCGATTCGAAAAGAACGTCTCAAATTAGCTCCTTCATTGCAGGTCCGCTGGACGTGAAAGTAAGTTATTTAAAAACAATAATACAACTATGTTTACATTTCTTGTTTATTTCATGACTCTATTGTAAATATCAACATTGGCCCCCATGTATAAGCTGGGATGATACGCATTTGCATAAGACTTGTCATTAAATGTCATATTGGTGCGTTTACTGTAAAAACTAAAATTATGTACCAGACTCGCCAAATATGCCGCCAAGGCATGATTAAAAGGTTGGAGTATGGGAACGGGGAACGATATCATTGTTAGATTTCAGTCTGAAGTGTTCTTCCTTTGTTGACAATGAGAAAAACGTTCCTACAGTTTTGCTCTAGTTTATTTCAAGGCCCCATTTACTTGCCCACATTATGACGCTGTTCAGGTTTTCCTTTCCTGGAGTTTAAAGATGGCAGGACCCAGAAACTCGAAGAAGTACCACGCAGCTATATCATCAACGTGGAGAGAGTGTGATACATGTCTGGGCAGAGCTTGTGGCAGATCATTGATATATATAAGGAAAAGGAATGGGGACAGTACGCTGCCCTGTAGGACTCCTGCTTTCAATTTGAATCTAGGACTGTGCACTCCATCCGATTTTACAGATGCTTGTCTATGGGTAAGAAAGTCTTTATCCAATAGTACATTCTACCCCGTATTCCACTGCGTAAGAGCTTGAGTAGCAAACCATCTTTCCAGACTGTCAAAGGCCTTGGACATATCGAAGAACACTGTGAGGGTTTTCTTCTTTTCTTGGAAACCATTTTCTTATATCCTATGAGGTATGCCACTTGGTCATCAGTGTTTCTATCCTGCCTGTAGCCTGTCTGGGCCGGATCCTGTATGAGGTATGCCACTTGGTCATCAGTGTTTCTATCCTGCCTGTAGCCTGTCTGGGCCGGATCTATTTTATGGTTGGATTCTAAAACCACTGGAGTCTAGTGGTTATCGCTCTCTCCAGCGGTTTTGCGGGGCAACTTAGCAGACTTATAGATCTGTAGCTCTGTGGATCCTTTTTGTCATTTCCGCTTGTTTATTTCATGACTCTTTTGTAAATATCAACATTATCCCCAATGTATAAGCTGGGATGATACGCCTTTGCATAAGACTTGTCATGAAATGTCATAGTGGTGCGTTTACTGTAAAAACTAAAATTCTGTATTAGACTAGCCAAATATGCCGCCAACATCAAAGGAAACCGTTATATTACAAAATCCATGTTTTCTATAGCAATTTCTTCCATCATACATTTGTGCCGGTATAATTCTAAGGTTGGGTGCACAGTTTCGCTACTGTAGAATTGATGGTTTTGCTACAATTCGCATTGGACTGTGGACATGAGTTGTTGAACGGACTATACATCTCTAACAGACATATTTTAAATGACTGACTGTTCTCACATACCGCGAACACCTTTACATCCAGACTAGTAGATTAACCTTGTCATACATGATTTGTTGGGATGAATATCGACTAATCCCCCAACTTGACTACACAGTAGTAGTACAAGTTAATTTACCGCTCCGATAATAGGCACACCCTCCACTGCTATAAAAAAAATCCGTTCCAAAAATTCGTGATGCTTTTACTGACCGATATAAAATCATCCACTTGACATAAATTCTTGATTTTTTAAATTTGTACATAGGTAACAGTGACGACGTTCCAAACGTACTTTTGCCCACCCAAATCTTTAGTTCTGTAAGATTTGTATTATATGATATTACTAAAATAACAGCGTTGTTGATTTGGTATACTTGTCGATATTTTACAGTACAGTTATCAAGTTTGTCAATAGCTAAGCATTTCCGTGTTCCACATGAAATTCAGAGTAAGTCAAAATCGGGAACTCCGTGGAATTAATCAGTTCACAATGTATATTAACGACTGTCATTGGCGTATGTACACAACATCTATTTTTATTTATAGAAGTGGAAGGTATCATTTGTTCACAATGTCATCTTTCTTTTTATAATATGTAATAAGGATACGCCTTTGCAAACATTCTCCACCATTTTGTGTATTAATGTAAATTCTAAACTTTGGTTATCATTTTGTGGTACTTATGCAAAGTTATATGAGAAAATACGTTTTTTTTTGCGTCAACTAAGCTACCTATCAATTAGTTAAACATGAATTTGTAAGGTCGTGAGGTTATAGTTCTTAGCAGTAGACTGCTTCCGTTAGAGGTCATGAAACACGCACGTGTAGTTATGAAACGAACGAATAGTACTTGTCCACTTACAGTGTGGAAACTGGTGAAAAGGATTTACACACTCAAAAAAAAAAATGTAAACTGTCGACGAGACTAAGTAACATAGTGCTATTTATTCCAACGAGTTGTTGTCTGTTAGAAAACTATCTGAAAACTATCTCAGTCTCTGTGCATCACAATGTTTACAACCTACCTGCAGTGTTGAGTATCGACTGCTACGCCACTGCTCAATGTAAAATTTTTCGTTATGATGGTAAGTTCTTCATTGTAGGGGACCAAGCAAAATGACATTTCAAATATTGTTTTCATTTGCTTATATCCGTTTCTCACGCAGGGGCTTGAAGCAAGGGTGCTGATGACTGCAAATATGTCATTTGTAATACATTTTATATTGAACAGTGAAATATCAAACCAGGAAGTAATATAATTATAAAGAATATACTAAATGGACGTTTCGACAAATAGCTCTTTGTAAATGAAAGAAAACAATATAGGCTATATATATTTGGTAAAATATAAAGTGTAGTGTACTGCTATTATTGATACAGGTGTAAATGAGAGAGTCAGATAACAGAGATGTCAATATCATTTATGAATAGTAATGTAGTAGGTCTCTTTAATTCCAGAGACACTAATCGATCTGTGATATTCGATATGTACCTCCACCATTGGACCGAAGGTCGAACGGAGGGAAAATATGTCACAAATCTCACACTGAATGATAGTCAAGTTTCTGAGATGGGTTTGTTCCGGGAGTTCAACTTTTTTCCATGTTGTCTCCCATACTGTGCTCAAATGAACAATACACCCCAGTAGTGTCATTTCTTCAGGTACATTTATCGGGTCAACTCTTTCCACATGTGATGTGTTTATGTTCAAGATCTTTAAATTGTACATTACTGACATCCTTACATCACAATGCAGATCTTCCAGTCAGACACTCTCAGCGATGATCTTCTTGCAGATCTTCCAGTCAGACACCTCCCAGCGATCAGATCTTCATTGCAGATCTTCCAGTCAGAACTCCAGCGATCAATCTCAGATGTCCATTTAGATTTCCCAGCGATCAGATCTTTTGCAGATCTTCCAGTCAGACCCCTCCCAGCGATCAGATCTCATGCATATCTTCCAGTCAGAACACTCTCCAGCGATCAGATCTTCATTGCAGATCTTCCAGTCAGACACCTCCCAGCGATCAGATCTTCATTGCAGATCGTCCAGTCAGACACCTCCAGCGATAAGATCTTCATGCAGATCTTCCAGTCAGAACCCCCCAGCGATCAGATCTTCATTGCAGATCTTCCATGACACCTCCAGCGATCAGATCTTCATGCAGATCTTCCAGTCAGACACCCCCCAGCGATCATATCTTCATTGCAGATCTTCCAGTAAGACAATTCCCAGCGATTAGATCTTCCTTACAGAGATCCAGTCAGAAAACCCAAAGATTAACTCTTCATTAAGGAGATCCAGTTCAGACAACTTTAACGATCAGATCTTCTTTATGGAGATCGTTAGAGATTTGACCATCTTCCTTTGGCTAGATATGACTACTTCGGAGATTTCTGCTTTAGAATGCGCACAAGGTGACATTTCGCTTGTCAAATAATTGTTTGTTACATGTTCATTTTATGACATGCAAAATGTCTTAAGTATTCGATGGTGGTGCCTTGTTTACTTTTCTATCGGAGTAAAGAATTCAGGATTCGAGCTCTATAGCAGGGGTGCTTACCAAACAAGGCTTAAATTGCGTCTTTGGGATGGGCCCGTCAGTATCCATTTTCTGATTTTCATTGGAATCAAATGTAATTGTTTTTTAAAAATGTTCCTTTATGAAATTAGCAAAATTTGATTCTAATGCAGTTGAACCTAATACAGAAATGTTTCATTCTCAATGCTAGTTGAACACAAGTAGAGAAATGTATCATCTCAAGCATAAACACAAGTACAGAAAGATCATTCTCAATGATTGAAAACAAAAAAGAAAAGTTTCATTTAATCTAGTTGAACACAAGTAGAGAAATGTATCATTTTCAATGCTAGTTGAACACAAGTAAAAAATAACATTCAATGCAGGAACATTAAATAAGAAATGTATCATTCTCAATGATAGTTGAACCAAGTACAGAAATGTATCATTCTCATCTAGTTGGGAAACCCAGTACAAAATGTATCTTTCAATGCTAGTTGAACCCAAAAACAGAAATGTATCATTCCATTGCAGTGAACACATACAGAAATGCATCATTATCAAGTAGTTGAAACAAGTAAAAATGTATCATTCTCCAAGCTAGTTGAACACAAATACAAAAAAGATCATTCTCACTCTATTGAAACAAGCAAGAAATGTATCATTCTCAAAGCTAGTTGAACCTAAGTACAGAAATGTATCATTCTCAATGCTAGTTGAACCTACAGAATTGTATCATTCGAATGATAGTTGAACCAAGGACGATGTATCATTCTAAATGCTAGTTGAACCAAGAGGAAATATATTCTTTAATGCAGGGAAACCCATACATAAATGTATCATTCTCAATGCTAGTGAACACAAGTAGAGAAATGTATCATTCTCAATGCTAGTTGAACCCAAGTAGAGAAATGTATCATTCTCAATGCTAAATGAACCCATAATAATATCATTCTATGCTATTGAAAAAACAAGTAGAGAAATGATCATTCTCAATGCTAGTTGAACCAAGTACATAAATGTATCATTCTCAAGCAGTTGAACACAAGACAAATTGTATCATTTCAATGCTATTTGAACCAAGTACAGAAATGTATCATTCTCAATGCTAGTTGAACTAAGTACAGAAATGACATTCTAATGCTAGTTGAACACAAGTACAGACATGTATCATTCTCAATGCTAGTTGAACACAAGTACAGAAATTGATCATTCTCAATGTTAGTTGAAACAAGAGAGAAATGTATCATTCTCAATGCTAGTTGAAACAAGTAAAAGAAATCTTTTTTTCCCTTCTCAATGCTAGTTTAACACAAGTAGAGAAATGTATCATTCTCAATGCTAGTTAACACACAAAATGTAATTTTTCTTAAAAGCAGTTGAACACAAGTACAGAAATGTATCATTCTCAATGCTAGTTGAACACAAGTAGAGAAATGTATCATTCTCAATGCTAGTTGAACACAAGTAGAGAAATGTAAATTCTCAATCTAGTTGAACACAAGTACAGAAATGTATCTTCTCAATGCTAGTTGAACACAAGAGAGAAATGTATCATTCTCAATGCTAGTTGAACACAAGTAGAGAAATGTATCATTCTCAATGCTGAGTTGAAACAAGAGAGAAAAGATCATTCTCAATGCTAGGAACCAAATACAGAAAATGTATCATTCTCAATGCTAGTTGAACCCAAGTAAAAATGTATCATTCTATGCAGTTGAACACAAGTACAGAAATGTATCATTCTCAATGCTAGTTGAACACAAGTACAAAAATGTATCATTCTCAAAGCTAGTTGAACCTAAGTACATAAATGATCATTCTAATGCTAGTTGAACCCAAGTAAAAATGTATCATTCTCAAGCAGTGAAACAATCATAAATGTATCTTTCTCAATGTAGTTGAACTAGACAGAAATGATCATTCTCAATGCAGTTGAACCCCAAGTACAGAAATGTATCATTTCAATGATAAGTTTCGACAGAAATGTATCATTCTAAATGCTAGTTGAACCCAAAGAGAAATGTATCATTCTCAATGCTAGTTGAACCAAGCAGAAATGTATCATTCTCAAGCTAGTTGAACACAAGTAGAGAAAATGTATCATTCTCAAAGCAGTTGAACCCAAGTAGAGAAATGTATATTCTCAATCTAGTTGAACCCAAGTACAAAATGTATCATTCTCAATGCTAGTTGAACACAAGTACAGAAATGTATCATTGTCAATGCTAGTTGAACAAGTAAGAAATGTATCATTCTCAACAGTTGAACACAAGTACAGAAATGTATCATTCCTCAATGCTAGTTGAACCAATAGAGAAATGTATCATTCTCAATGCTAGTTAAGAAAAGAAAAATGATCATTCTAATGTTTGTTGAAACAAGTAAGAAATGTATCATTCTCTAATTGTTAACAATACAGAATTGTACATTCTAAGCTTAGTTGAACCAATAAATGTAAACATTCTTTTTTGTAGTTGAACCTAAGTACAGAATGTATATTCTCAAGTTTGTTGAACACAAGTAGAGAAATGTATCATTCTCAATGCTAGTTGAACATGTAGAGAAATGATCATTCTCAATGCTAGTTGAACCAAGAAAGAAATGTATCATTCCAAGCTAGTTGGAAAACAAGTACAGAAATGTATCATTCTCAAAGCTAGTTGAACCAAGTACATAAAAAGTATCATTCTAATGCTAGTTGAACCAAGTACATAAAAAGTATCATTCTCGTACAGGAACCCAAGTACATAAATGTATCATTCTCATGCTATTGAAACAAGTACGAAATGTATCATTCTCAATGCTAGTTGAACACAAGAAGAAATGTCATTCCAATGCTAGTTGAACCCAAGTACAGAAATGTATCATTCTCAATGCTAGTTGAACACAAGTACAGAAATGTATCATTCTCAAAGCTAGTTGAACCCAAGTACATAAATGTATCTTTCTCAATGCTAGTTGAACCCAAGTACATAAATGTATCATTCTCAATGCTAGTTGAACCAAAGTACAAAATGTATCATTCTCAAGTAGTTGAAAAAGTAAGAAATGTATATCTCAAGTAGTTGAACACAAGTAAGAAATGTATCTTCTAATGCAGTTGAACACAAGTAAAAAATGTATCATTCTCAACTCAAAGCTAGTTGAACCAAGTACAGAAATGTATCATTCTCAATGCTAGTTGAACCAAGTAATAAATGATCATTCTCAATGCTAGTTGAAACAAGTACAGAAATGTATCATTCTAAAGCTAGTTGAACCCAAGTACAGAAATGTATCATTCTCAATGCTAGTTGAACCCAAGTACATAAATGTATCATTCTCAATGCTAGTTGAACACAAGTACAGAAATGTATCATTCTCAAAGCTAGTTGAACCCAGACAGAAAGTATCATTCTCAATGCTAGTTGAACACAAGTACAAATGTATCTTTCTCAATGCTAGTTGAACCTAAGTACAGAAATGTATCATTCTCAATGCTAGTTGAACCAGAGAAATTATCATTCTCAATGTAGTAACCAAGTAAGAAATGTATCATTCTCAATGCTAGTTGAACACAAGTAAAGAAATGTATCATTCTAAATGTAGTTGAACTAAGAGAGAAATGTATCATTCTAAATGCTAAATAACCTAAGTAAAAAAGTATCATTTCCTCAATGCAGTTGAACCAAAGTAAGAAATGTATCATTCTCAAAGTTTGTTGAACCTAAGTACGAAATTATCATTCTAAATGCTAGTTGAACACAAGAAGAAAGTATCATTCTCAATGCTAGTTGAACCTGGGAAGAAATGTATCATTCTCATTAGTTGAACCAAGTACAGAAATTATCATTCTCAATGCTAGTTGAACACAAGTAGAGAAATGTATCATTCTCAATGCTAGTTGAACACAAGTAGAGAAATGTATCATTTAATCAAATTGAAACACAAGTAGAAATGTATCATTCTCAATGCTAGTTGAACAAAGACAAAATGTATCATTCTAATGCTAGTTGAACACAAGTAAAAAAGATCATTCTCAATGATAGTTAACCCAAGTACAGAAATGTATCATTCTCAATGCTAGTTGAACCCAAGTAGAGAAATGTATCATTCTCAATGCTAGTTGAACCTAACATAAAAAGTATCATTCTATCAGTTGAACCCAAGACAAAAATGTATCATTTCGATGCTAGTTGAACACAAGTAGAAAAAATGATCATTCTCAAGCTTAGTTGAATAAAAATAGAATTATACTATTCTCAGTTGTGGGAAAAAAGTACAGAAATGTACATCCAATTAAAGGGAAACCCAAGTACAGACATGTATCATTCTCAATGCTAGTTGAACCCAAGTACAGAAATGTATCATTCTCAATGATAGTGTAACCAGACAGAAATGTATCATTCTCAATGCTAGTTGAACACAAGTACAAAAAATATCATTCAACTAGTTGAACCCAAGTACAGAAAAAGTATCATTCTAAATGAGTTGAACCTTAGAGTACAGAAATGTATCATTCTCATGCTAGTTGAACCCAAGAAAAAATGTATCATCTTTAATGCTAGTTGAACCAAGACAGAAATGTATCATTCTAAAAGCTAGTTGAAACAAGTAAGAAATGTACATTCTCTTAATGTAGTTGAACCGGGAAGAAATGTATCATTCTCAATGCTAGTTGAACCAAGTACAGAAATCTTCATTCTCAATGCTAGTTGAACACAAGTAGAGAAATGTATCATTCTCAATGCTAGTTGAACACAAGTAGAGAAATGTATCATTCTCAATGCTAGTTGAACACAAGTAGAGAAATGTATCATTCTCAATGCTAGTTGAACACAAGTACAAAAATGTATCATTCTCAATGCTAGTTGAACACAAGTAGAGAAATGTATCATTCTCAAAGTAGTTAAGTACAAGAAATGACATTCTCAATGCTAGTTGAACCAAGTAGAGAAATGTATCATTCTCAATGCTAGTTGAACCAAGTAAAAATGTACATTCTCAATGCTATTGAACGGGAATAAATGTATCATTCTCGATGTAGTTGAACACAAGAGAGAAGTATCATTCTCAATGCTAGTTGAACACAAGACAGAATTGTATCATTCTCAAACAGGTTGAACACAAGTACAGAAATGTATATCTCAATGCTAATTGAACCCAAGACAGAATGTATCATTCTCAATCAAAGGGAACCCGGGAGAGAAAATGATCATTTCAATGCTAAAGGGAAAACAAGTAGAGAAATGTATCATTCCCAATGCTAGTTGAACACAAGTAAGAATGTATCATTCTCAATGCTAGTTGAACAATAAGAAATGTATCATTTCAATGCTAGTTGAACCAAGACAGAAATGTATCATTCTCAGCTAGTTTAACACAAAGCCCAAAATATCATTCTAAGCTTTTGTTGAACCTAAGACAGAAATGATCATTCTCAATTTAATTTGAACAAAAGTAGAGAAAGTATCATTCTCAATGCTAGTTGAACACAAGTACAGAAATGGGATCATTCTCAAGCTTTTTGAAAATAAGAAAATGTATATTCTCAAACTTAGTTGAACAAGTAGAGAAATGTATCATTCTCAATGCTAGTTGAAACAAGTAGAGAAATTATCATTCTCATTGAAATTGAACCAAGTCGAAAGTATCATTCTCATGTAGTTGAACACAATAGAGAAAGATCATTCTCAAGCTGTTGAACACAATGCAGAAATGTATCATTTAAGCTAGTTAACACAAGAGAGAAATGTATCATTCTCAATGCTAGTTGAACACAAGTAGAGAAATGTATCATCTCAATGTTAGTGACAGAAGTACAGAAATGTATCATTCTCAATGCTATTGAACACAAGTCAGAAATGATGAACAATTTTGTTTGAATCAGAAGTTATGACAATGGTTAATTCTTTTTCTATTGTACTAAAGGCTGTGGTTCGAATCCGGAATGAGACACTTATGCAATTTGTTCATGAGATTGTTGTCGGTGCAAGGGGTTGTGCTTTGTGCAATGCTTTTTGGCAAGGACAGTACCATATGGAGAAATCTTTAAAAGAAGTCAGTCCTTCGTCAGGCCTGGACATTTACAACAGTTCTCATGACACTTGCAAATTTATGACGCTGTCATTTTTTGACCTACAGTTATTTAATAAAAAAGGGAAAGTGACTTATCATATCATTCCTGAGTTTCTATTCAGATATGGTAAGTAAAGCAAAATCTTTCATGTAGTCACAAATTATTAAAGACAGTGAGATCTTTTCATCTTCTTTTCGATCCTTTTCCAATCATAAAATGAGAGAAAGATTTTAAATAAAAAATTTGGGGTTTGGGGAAACAAAAAAGGGGGGGTTTAAAAAATTTTTATTCATCACGTTGGTTTAATGGTTGAAAGTAAAGAAAACAAAAAGATTTTTGTTTACTAAAGATTTCATTTGAAAAAGGGGAACCGTTTCACTATAAAAAAATTTTTCTTACCCAAAAGCCTTATGGGACAAAAAATAAACTTTTGGATGTTGGAGCCTGCCCCAAGAATTTTTTTAATGCAAGCCGGAATTTATTCCAAACCGATGTTTTTCTACAGAATTCTTCATTAGAATAAAATACGCAAAATTTTTACAACCTGTTACCCGTTGTCTTCTGTTACCTTTTTTTTTATAAAATATTATACTGTTTGCACCTCTCAATTATTGGGGCAGCAGTTTAGTAAGTAGTGCTTCTTTAGAACATTTTATTAATTCGGATGCAATGATATCTTGTCTGGTGCTTTGCCTGAGCTGAGACTGTTCAAAACGTCATTGAGTTTTAACTTATATTGTTTGCTGGACAGAGCGTACAGATGTAGAATGGAGCTTGAGGCTGACTTTGTAATAAAGTCAGTTGGTAAGTGTGGCTCTGAGTAATACTACGCTCGTCCGCACCCTCCTCCCCCTCCCTACTCTAAATGCAGAAATATCTCACGATACTTATGCTCTCCCAAACTGTATACCGCGAAAAGGAATATTTTGTTTCCAATTAGACCAACAACTTGTTTTATACACAGAAATGCCTTATATATTTCCGCAGCTTGTAAAAGATTGTATAAATGTACAGAGCTGCAGTCGATATATTTTATTACATTTTCTTGCAACTTGTTTGACTATACAATCAAGATATGCAAAGAAAAAGACAACTTGTTATCTTTAGCATCAAAGGTTGGAGTGCAGAGAAGTTATGACAAGACAAATATAATGAAGACACTTTTGGCAAGTAATACAGATATCACCATGGAAGTTAAAATGAGAAAAATTACACATCTCTCCAACGTGTAGTAATTTTGTTTGCACTGGAAATGTTACATTATAAATTATGCTGGGAATTGTCAAAGCAACATCAGCTTTTAAACGTCTAAATTACTCTAATTAACATATGGGACTGCAAGTTATATAGTTTTAAAACTAAATTACGAATTTTCAATCCAAATGGTGTATACATCCTTCATTTTCCAGTGAGATTTGGAAAATGACTAAAGATATAGAAAACAAATTGAATGCATTTGAAAATAGATGTCGGCGAAAATAATGTATATAAAATGGGACGAATTCAGTAGATGTGATATATCAGAGAAATGTCTGGTCAACAACTAGTAACAACTGTTATATCAGAGAAATGTCTGTCAACACTAGTAACAACTGTTATATCAGAGAAATGTCTGGTCAACAACTAATAACAACTGTTATATCAGAGAAATGTCTGGTCAACCACTAATAACAACTGTTATATCAGAGAAATGTCTGGTCAACAACTAGTAACAACTGTTATATCAGATAAATGTCTGGTCAACCACTAGTAACAACTGTTATATCAGAGAAATGTCTGGTCAACCACTAGTACACTGTTATATCAGAGAAATGTCTGGTCAACCACTAGTAACAACTGTTATATCAGAGAAATGTCTGGTCAACCACAGTAACAACTGTTATATCAGAAAATGTTTGGTCAACAACTAGTAACAACTGTTATATCAGAGAAATGTCTGGTCAACAACTAGTAACAACTGTTATATCAGAGAAATGTCTGGTCAACAACTAGTAACAACTGTTATATCAGAGAAATGTCTGGTCAACCACTAGTAACACTGTTATATCAGAGAAATGTCTGGTCAACAGCTAGTAACAACTGTTATATCAGAGAAATGTCTGGTCAACAACTAGTAACAACTGTTATATCAGAGAAATGTCTGGTCAACAACTAGTAACAACTGTTATATCAGAGAAATGTCTGGTCAACCACTAGTAACAACTGTTATATCAGAGAAATGTCTGGTCAAAAACTAGTAACAACTGTTATATCAGAGAAATGTTGGTCAACCACTAGTAACAACTGTTATATCAGAGAATGTCTGGTCAACAACTAGTAACAACTGTTATATCAGAGAAATGTCTGGTCAACAACTAGTAACAACTGTTATATCAGAGAAATGTCTGGTCAACCACTAGTAACAACTGTTATATCAGAGAAATGTCTGGTCAACAACTAGTAACAACTGTTATATCAGAGAAATGTCTGGTCAACCACTAGTAACAACTGTTATATCAGAGAAATGTCTGGTCAACAACTAGTAACAACTGTTATATCAGAGAAATGTCTGGTCAACAACTAGTAACAACTGTTATATCAGAGAAATGTCTGGTCAACCACTAGTAACAACTGTTATATCAGAGAAATGTCTGGTCAACCACTAGTAACAACTGTTATATCATAGAAATGTCTGGTCAACCACTAGTAACAACTGTTATATCAGAGAAATGTCTGGTCAACCACTAGTAACAACTGTTATATCAGAGAAATGTCTGGTCAACAACTAGTAACAACTGTTATATCAGAGAAATGTCTGGTCAACAACTAGTAACAACTGTTATATCAGAGAAATGTCTGGTCAACAACTAGTAACAACTGTTATATCAGAGAAATGTCTGGTCAACAACTAGTAACAACTGTTATATCAGAGAAATGTCTGGTCAACCACTAGTAACAACTGTTATATCAGAGAAATGTCTGGTCAACACTAGTAACAACTGTTATATCAGAGAAATGTCTGGTCAACCACTAGTAACAACTGTTATATCGGGAAAAGTCTGGTCAACCACTAGTAACAACTGTTATATCAGAGAAAAGTCTGGTCAACCACTAGTAACAACTGTTATATCAGAGAAATGTCTAGTCAACCACTAGTAACAACTGTTATATCAGAGAAATGTTTGGTCAACAACTAGTAACAACTGTTATATCAGAGAAATGTCTGGTCAACCACTAGTAACAACTGTTATATCAGAGAAATGTCTGGTCAACCACTAGTAACAACTGTTATATCAGAGAAATGTCTGGTCAACCACTAGTAACAACTGTTATATCAGAGAAATGTCTAGTCAACCACTAGTAACAACTGTTATATCAGAGAAATGTCTGGTCAACCACTAGTAACAACTGTTATATCAGAGAAATGTCTGGTCAACCACTAGTAACAACTGTTATATCAGAGAAATGTCTGGTCAACCACTAGTAACAACTGTTATATCAGAGAAATGTCTGGTCAACCACTAGTAACAACTGTTATATCAGAGAAATGTCTGTTCAACCACTAGTAACAACTGTTATATCAGAGAAATGTCTGGTCAACCACTAGTAACAACTGTTATATCAGAGAAATGTCTGGTCAACCACTAGTAACAACTGTTATATCAGAGAAATGTCTGGTCAACCACTAGTAACAACTGTTATATCAGAGAAATGTCTGGTCAACCACTAGTAACAACTGTTATATCAGAGAAATGTCTGGTCAACCACTAATAACAACTGTTATATCAGAGAAATGTCTGGTCAACCACTAGTAACAACTGTTATATCAGAGAAATGTCTGGTCAACCACTAGTAACAACTGTTATATCAGAGAAATGTCTGGTCAACCACTAGTAACAACTGTTATATCAGAAAATGTCTGGTCAACCACTAGTAACAACTGTTATATCAGAGAAATGTCTGGTCAACCACTAGTAACAACTGTTATATCAGAGAAATATCTGGTCAACCACTAGTAACAACTGTTATATCAGAGAAATGTCTGGTCAACCACTAGTAACAACTGTTATATCAGAGAAATGTCTGGTCAACACTAGTAACAACTGTTATATCAGAGAAATGTCTGGTCAACCACTAGTAACAACTGTTATATCAGAGAAATGTCTGGTCAACCACTAGTAACAACTGTTATATCAGAGAAATGTCTGGTCAACCACTAGTAACAACTGTTATATCAGAGAAATGTCTGGTCAACAACTAGTAACAACTGTTATATCAGAGAAATGTCTGGTCAACAACTAGTAACAACTGTTATATCAGAGAAATGTCTGGTCAACACTAGTAACAACTGTTATATCAGAGAAATGTCTGGTCAACAACTAGTAACAACTGTTATATCAGAGAAATGTCTGGTCAACCACTAGTAACAACTGTTATATCAGAGAAATGTCTGGTCAACAACTAGTAACAACTGTTATATCAGAGAAATGTCTGGTCAACAACTAGTAACAACTGTTATATCAGAAAATGTCTGGTCAACCACTAGTAACAACTGTTATATCAGAGAAATGTCTGGTCAACAACTAGTAACAACTGTTATATCAGAGAAATGTCTGGTCAACCACTAGTAACAACTGTTATATCAGAGAAATGTCTGGTCAACAACTAGTAACAACTGTTATATCAGAGAAATGTCTGGTCAACAACTAGTAACAACTGTTATATCAGAGAAATGTCTGGTCAACCACTAGTAACAACTGTTATATCAGAGAAATGTCTGGTCAACCACTAGTAACAACTGTTATATCAGAGAAATGTCTGGTCAACCACTAGTAACAACTGTTATATCAGAGAAATGTCTGGTCAACCACTAGTAACAACTGTTATATCAGAGAAATGTCTGGTCAACAACTAGTAACAACTGTTATATCAGAGAAATGTCTGGTCAACAACTAGTAACAACTGTTATATCAGAGAAATGTCTGGTCAACAACTGAGTAAGCAACTGTTATATCAGAGAAATGTCTGGTCAACAACTAGTAACAACTGTTATATCAGAGAAATGTCTGGTCAACCACTAGTAACAACTGTTATATCAGAGAAATGTCTGGTCAACCACTAGTAACAACTGTTATATCAGAGAAATGTCTGGTCAACCACTAGTAACAACTGTTATATCAGAAAATGTCTGGTCAACCACTAGTAACAACTGTTATATCAGAGAAATGTCTGGTCAACCACTAGTAACAACTGTTATATCAGAGAAATGTCTGGTCAACCACTAGTAACAACTGTTATATCAGAGAAATGTTTGGTCAACAACTAGTAACAACTGTTATATCAGAGAAATGTCTGGTCAACCACTAGTAACAACTGTTATATCAGAGAAATGTCTGGTCAACCACTAGTAACAACTGTTATATCAGAGAAATGTCTGGTCAACCACTAGTAACAACTGTTATATCAGAAAATGTCTGGTCAACCACTAGTAACAACTGTTATATCAGAGAAATGTCTGGTCAACCACTAGTAACAACTGTTATATCAGAGAAATGTCTGGTCAACCACTAGTAACAACTGTTATATCAGAAAATGTCTGGTCAACCACTAGTAACAACTGTTATATCAGAGAAATGTCTGGTCAACCACTAGTAACAACTGTTATATCGAGAAATGTCTGGTCAACCACTAGTAACAACTGTTATATCAGAGAAATGTCTGGTCAACCACTAGTAACAACTGTTATATCAGAGAAATGTCTGTTCAACCACTAGTAACAACTGTTATATCAGAAATGTCTTCAACCACTAGTAACAACTGTTATATCGAAATGTCTGGTCAACCACTAGTAACAACTGTTATATCAGAGAAATGTCTGGTCAACCACTAGTAACAACTGTTATATCAGAAAGTTATTCAACCACTAGTAATAACTGTTATATCAGAGAAATGTCTGGTCAACCACTAAATAACAACTGTTATATCAGAGAAATGTCGTAACCACTAGTAACAACTGTTATATCAGAGAAATGTCTGGTCAACCACTAGTAACAACTGTTATATCAGAGAAATGTCTGGTCAACCACTAGTAACAACTGTTATATCAGAGAAATATCTGGTCAACCACTAGTAACAACTGTTATATCAGAGAAATGTCTGGTCAACCACTAGTAACAACTGTTATATCAGAGAAATGTCTGGTCAACCACTAGTAACAACTGTTATATCAGAGAAATGTCTGGTCAACCACTAGTAACAACTGTTATATCAGAGAAATGTCTGGTGAACCACTAGTAACAACTGTTATATCAGAGAAATGTCTGGTCAACCACTAGTAACAACTGTTATATCAGAGAAATGTCTGGTCAACCACTAGTAACAACTGTTATATCAGAGAAATGTCTGGTCAACCACTAGTAACAACTGTTATATCAGAAAATGTCTGGTCAACCACTAATAACAACTGTTATATCAGAGAAATGTCTGGTCAACCACTAGTAACAACTGTTATATCAGAGAAATGTCTGGTCAACCACTAGTAACAACTGTTATATCAGAGAAATGTCTGGTCAACCACTAGTAACAACTGTTATATCAGAGAAATGTCTGGTCAACCACTAGTAACAACTGTTATATCAGAGAAATGTCTGGTCAACCACTAGTAACAACTGTTATATCAGAGAAATGTCTGGTCAACCACTAGTAACAACTGTTATATCAGAGAAATGTCTGGTCAACCACTAGTAACAACTGTTATATCGAGAAATGTCTGGTCAACCACTAGTAACAACTGTTATATCAGAGAAATGTCTGTTCAACCACTAGTAACAACTGTTATATCAGAGAAATGTCTGGTCAACCACTAGTAACAACTGTTATATCAGAGAATTGTCTGGTCAACCACTAGTAACAACTGTTATATCAGAGAAATGTCTGGTCAACCACTAGTAACAACTGTTATATCAGAGAAATGTCTGGTCAACCACTAGTAACAACTGTTATATCAGAGAAATGTCTGGTCAACCACTAGTAACAACTGTTATATCAGAGAAATGTCTGGTCAACCACTAGTAACAACTGTTATATCAGAGAAATATCTGTCAAACCACTAGTAACAACTGTTATATCAGAGAAATGTCTGGTCAACCACTAGTAACAACTGTTATATCAGAGAAATGTCTGGTCAACCACTAGTAACAACTGTTATATCGAGAAATGTCTGGTCAACCATAGTAACAACTGTTATATCAAGAAATGTCTGGTCAACCACTAGTAACAACTGTTATATCAGAGAAATGTCTGGTCAACCACTAGTAACAACTGTTATATCAGAGAAATGTCTGGTCAACCACTAGTAACAACTGTTATATCAGAGAAATGTCTGGTCAACCACTAGTAACAACTGTTATATCAGAGAAATGTCTGGTCAACCACTAGTAACAACTGTTATATCAGAAAATGTCTGGTCAACCACTAGTAACAACTGTTATAAGAAGGAGAAGATGGAGATATGTTGGACACACCTTGAGAAGAAATGTTTGGTCAACCACTAGTAACAACTGTTATAAGAAGGAGAAGATGGAGATATGTTGGACACACCTTGAGAAGAAATGTTTGGTCAACCACTAGTAACAACTGTTATAAGAAGGAGAAGATGGAGATATGTTGGACACACCTTAAGAAGAAATGTTTGGTCAACCACTAGTAACAACTGTTATAAGAAGGAGAAGATGGAGATATGTTGGACACACCTTGAGAAGAAATGTTTGGTCAACCACTAGTAACAACTGTTATAAGAAGGAGAAGATGGAAATATGTTGGACACACCTTGAGAAGAAATGTTTGGTCAACCACTAGTAACAAACTGTTATAAGAAGGAGAAGATGGAGATATGTTGGACACACTTGAGAAGAAATGTTTGGTCAACCACTAGTAATAACTGTTATAAGAAGGAGAAGATGGAGATATGTTGGACACACCTTGAGAAGAAATGTTTGGTCAACCACTAGTAACAACTGTTATAAGAAGGAGAAGATGGAGATATGTTGGACACACCTTGAGAAGAAATGTTTGGTCAACCACTAGTAACAACTGTTATAAGAAGGAGAAGATGGAGATATGTTGGACACACCTTGAGAAGAAATGTTTGGTCAACCACTAGTAACAACTGTTATAAGAAGGAGAAGATGGAGATATGTTGGACACACCTTGAGAAGAAATGTTTGGTCAACCACTAGTAACAACTGTTATAAAAAGGAGAAGATGGAGATATGTTGGACACACCTTTAGAAGAAATGTCTAGTCAACCACTAGTAACAACTGTTATAAGAAGGAGAAGATGGAGATATGTTGGACACCTTGAGAAGAAATGTCTGGTCAACCACTAGTAACAACTGTTATAAGAAGGAGAAGATGGAGAT
The DNA here is from genome assembly GCA_020796225.1 of Arion vulgaris. Classification (NCBI taxonomy): domain Eukaryota; kingdom Metazoa; phylum Mollusca; class Gastropoda; order Stylommatophora; family Arionidae; genus Arion; species Arion vulgaris. The sequence goes on from CM036770.1 coordinate 5,531,092, forward strand.
ATGTTGGACACACCTTGAGAAGAAATGTTTGGTCAACCACTAGTAACAAACTGTTATAAGAAGGAGAAGATGGAGATATGTTGGACACACCTTGAGAAGAAATGTCTGGTCAACCACTAGTAACAACTGTTATGAAAAGGAGAAGATGGAGATATGTTGGACACACTTTGAGAAGAAATGTTGATCACCACTAGTAACAACTGTTATAAGAAGGAGAAGATGGAGATATGTTGGACATACCTTGAGAAGAAATGTCTGGTCAACCACTAGTAACAACTGTTATAAGAAGGAAGATGGAGATATGTTGGACACACCTTGAGAAGAAATGTGTTGTCAACCACTAGTAACAACTGTTATATCAGAGAAATGTCTGGTCAACCACTAGTAACAACTGTTATAAGAAGGAGGTAGAGATATGTTGGACACACCTTGAGAAGAAATGTCTAGTCAACCACTAGTAACAACTGTTATATCAGAGAAATGTCTGGTCAACCACTAGTAACAACTGTTATAAGAAGGAGATGGAGATATGTTGGACACACCTTGAGAAGAAATGTGTTGTCAACCACTAGTAACAACTGTTATATCAGAAAATGTCTGGTCAACCACTAGTAACAACTGTTATAAGAAGGAGGTAGAGATATGTTGGACACACCTTGAGAAGAAATGTCTAGTCAACCACTAGTAACAACTGTTATATCAGAGAAATGTCTGGTCAACCACTAGTAACAACTGTTATAAGAAGGAGATGGAGATATGTTGGACACACCTTGAGAAGAAATGTCTGGTCAACCACTAGTAACAACTGTTATATCGAGAAATGTCTGGTCAACCACTAGTAACAACTGTTATAAGAAGGGGTAGAGATATGTTGGACACACTTGAGAAGAAATGTCTAGTCAACCACTAAGTAACAACTGTTATATCAGAGAAATGTCTGGTCAACCACTAGTAACAACTGTTATAAGAAGGAGATGGAGATATATTGGACATACCTTGAGAAGAAATGTGTTGTCAACCACTAGTAACAACTGTTATAAGAAGGAGATGGAGATATGTTGGACACACCTTGAGAAGAAATGTCTTGTCAACCACTTGTAACAACTGTTATAAGAAGTTTAGTCGTTTAGTTTAGTCGTCGGATCACCATCATTGCACGTCGAACAATTAGTCCATAAGTGCTCCGATCTCTCCCTCAGTATGTCCATCAGCGCGAGGCGACTAACGACACCGGTTATTTGTTGGTTTACAATTCTTCTTTGTCTGCCAGCATAGCGTTCTTGTCGAGCTTCACCACACCTAACTTTGAGTTCTTGCAGTCTGGTTAGTGTTGTAGATTCACCGCTATTACGTGAATCATGTACACGCCCTCTCTCCCTTAAGGGATTTATAATATCAGCCTGGTCAATTGCTCGCCCGCTTTGTACAGCAGCCATACCTGCAAGCCTATCCGCACGTTCATTCCCCTTACACCTGCATGCCCTGGCACTAAAATAAAACTGATCTTTGTCAGCTTAGACCTCCCCAGCGACTCCATCCAACGTCTCCTAGCCCATCCTGTTTCAATCTTCCAGAGCATACTCATTGAGTCACTGAGAAAACATGGATGGATAAAAGTCTGTGATTCTAGCCAAATCATCAATTTGGTCGCCGCCATAATTTCCATAGTGAGACTGCTCGTTGTCACGGCAAAACCACCACTGTCTTCCTTCACAACATCTCCTCCTACCTGAGCAGTGAAAGCCCACGAGCTCCGCACATGTCGAATCACCGAACCATCCGTATAAATGATTACATCATGCTCAGATGCGTTCTCAGAAATCAATGCCTGAACCTCTGCCTCCACGACACGTGGGTTGTCTTGTCTGCTTTCTTTATCAAGTTTGATGCATACAGAAAAAGATGTATCGATTCCTGTTGGCACTGGTATCCATTCTTCACTGGGATCAATGTCTTCAAGTGTACACACCTGTTCAATACAGTCCTCGGCCTGACCCATCAAGATTTTCCTCTTTTAACCTATTTCCTTTTTGTCTCTTTATTTCCAAGTGCAGAGGATGTTGTGTGTCAGCATTGACTCGAAGGTATGCTCGTACACGGCTCGTCAGTGTTCTATATTCCATAGTAGGATAGTCAAGTAGATAGCGCATCGCCCTGCATGACGTGTCTTTAGTGCACCCAAGTATAATGCGCATCGCCTCGTTCTGTATTCTTTCCAGTCGTTCTATCTGACTATGACTGAGACTCAGGATCGCCAGCGCATACTCAAGCACAGAAAGGACCAGACCCTGGTATAAAAGACAAAGATTGCGCTGCTCACAATCCACCGCAGCCATCACCCTCATCGCCAGCAAACCTTTCCTCGCCTTCATTATCACATGAGCTATGTGTTCCGTAAAAGCTAGACTACGATCAAAACGCAACTCCAGGTATTTCATAGACTGAGATCGCTCCACCACCTCTGAACACAAAACCACAGATGGTGTTGGAGTGTTGACGATGCGCTTGTTTAAAGAGAACCATGTCACCGCTGCTTTTGTGGGGTTGACCAATGCTCCTGCTTCATCGCACCATCTACCTGTGCGGTCGAGTTCTGACTGAAGTTCCTCCACAAGCTGTTCTCTATCCTTGCCCTGACGATACACCAACACATCATCTGCGTATGACATTGTCCTTCCTCTACCCGTGATCTGCTCTTCTGTGATTCTGTGTTATAAGAAGGAGATGGTGATATGTTGGACATACCTTCAGAAGAAATGTCTGGTCAACCACTAGTAACTGTTATAAGAAGGAGATGGTGATTTGTTGGACACACCTTGAGAAGAAATGTCTGGTCAACCACTAGTAACAACAGTTATAATAAGGAGATGGAGATATGTTGGACATACTTTGAGAAGAAATGTCTGGTCAACCACTAGTAACAACTGTTATAAGAAAGAGACGATGGAGATATGTTGGACACACCTTGAGAAGAAATGTCTGGTCAACCACTAGTAACAACTGTTATAAGAAAGAGAAGATGGAGATATGTTGGACACACTTTGAGAAGAAATGTCTGGTCAACCATTAGTAACAAATGTTATAAGAAAGAGAAGATGGAGATATGTTGGACACACCGTGAGAAGAAATGTCTGGTCAACCACTAGTAACAACTGTTATAAGAAGGAGATGGAGATATGTTGGACACACCGTGAGAAGAAATAATCAAAGAATAAAAAAGCAGGCATTGAAGAGGAAGGCAAAGTGTTCAAGAAAGAAAAGACGCGCTAGGGAAACCCGAAACAAACTGTGCTGAGAAAGACGAGAAATATCATATTGAGTTCCATAGAAAAGATTGAGCGAGTTGCCCAGTGATATGAAAAAAATACTTGTAGGCTCTATGTATGGTATAACTGTACGAGCGAAATTATTAGACTTTTTATTGACTCTGTTGCTTGCCGTGTGTAGTTCTTGCAAATTTTGCTTTGATAGTTAGAGTGTGTATGATGAGATGGTATCCCTAAATCAATCAAGTGCCATGCATGCCGGCGTAGGCGATCATATCTCTCCACAACTCTCTTGGCTAGGTGCATGTAATCAGTTTTGATGTCGATCATTTGTCGAGTCATGATGTAACGAATCAATGTACGGTCATGTTTTACATAAAAGCAGAGCTTAGTGAGTTCTTGAAACTTGTTATACAATGTGTGCATGATTTGTTACTGGTTATTGTTTATATCACTGACGTCTCAGGAATGTCCCATAGATGTTCTGTCTCTCTCATCAGATGTCGAAGGTAGGGATAGAAGAAAACTAGTCACAACAGAGATGAAGTGTCTACGCAGAATGCTGGGTGTAACAAGAAGAGACCAGTTGAGAAATGAAGACATCAGGAAAAAGTGGGTACAACATCAGTACTAGACTTCATCAAGAAACAACAAATTAAATGGTTCGGTCACGTAAGCAGATTACCATCAGACAGTGCACCCCAAAGAGCAATGCTGCTCCGATACAATGGATACAAAGCAAAAGGCCGGCCACGCAAAGATGGACCTCAGAGATAACAGAGGCGACGAAAGAGACTATCTACGAAGCGCATACTAGGCCCGTTTTAGAAATCTCTTCCTGACCTGACGCTGTGAGGCATACAGGATTCGAGAAAGAAAGAAAGAAAGAAAAGAAAGAAAGAAGGTAGGGATACCGATGGTTCCCGTGGTTTCTTAGTCTATTACACTCCACATTCTGCCACTCATATTTAGATTTATGTTTGTACAACGTGGAATTCTAAACTCATGAAATAGCTTCATTAACAAATGTAAATATCAAGTTGAGTCTCTTCATCCAACAGGCGGTAATCGAGAAACAGTAGAAAGTCTCCATGTCAAACTTCAACTCTGTGACAATCGGACTTTTGATATAGTTCTGTACGATTTATTATTTATCCCTGTCCAGGACAATAGACGATCTATTACTTCTCCCTGTCCAGGACAATAGACGATCTATTATTTCTCAGTGTCCAGGAAAGTAGACCTTAGTAGGCCTCTGGTGGTCCTCGATAACAATATCCAATGATACCTTAATCTACTGCTTTGTACCTTTAGAGGAATCGATTGAGTGTAGGACAGAACAGCAGCCAAATTAAGAATAGTCCCAGAGAGAACCACTAAAGGGTAGCAGTAACGGCCTCAGACTCCATCCTCATTCTGGAATTATTTCCTCTGCATGTTTCATTTTGCTCTGCTACGAACCTACCCGGCATGATCACTATGAAACCTTAGCCTGATGTCTCGTAACGATGCACATATCCATCTATACAGACAACAACATTATCATCACTTGCATTATCTGCTATCGGGTGCTTAATTACGCTAATTCAATGTTCATATTGCCTCAAATTCTACATTTCACTCCATGAGTATTAAAGGCAGATGATCGTTTAGTAGACTGAAAGAATGTTTTAAATGTAATATTAAAGTGACTAAACAATGCCTCGATATAGACACCACGTTCTATGAATCTCTTGATCATATCATCAAATGAGATGGAGAAACAACACAAGAAGATTTCGCATAGTTGTTGAGAATCTTCGCAATGTTGAGGTACAGACAAAACAAAATGCGCAAAATGACAGAACACACAACACCCACATGCACAACATGGATCATGTATGCACCACCTGTGGTAGGGATTGTGTTCCTGGATTGGACTCTTGGACACTAGATAGGTGCAGCATTACAAATCTTAGACAAATCATTTGTTGTCATCATTGCTTGAGATTATCAATGACAACATTGTGCAGTAGGCCATGCTCCCGTCTATGAGGATCCATTCTTCTACTATTTTTGTACAAACGGAAATATTCTCATTTGGTAAGTTATTCTGGCAAATTGAACTGTCCACAACATGCCACGATAACTCTTGTGTCCATACTCTTTAGCAGTGGGTGTTTGTGGTCCGCAGTAGCCGTCTTATATTCACTGATATGTTTTGATATGTTTTGATATCTTGATGAAAGGATAACAGTAGGATGTCATTCATGTATCTCATATTTACAATGGGAGTATCTCTAGTGCAGCCGAAGACTGAACACATGTCGAAGGTATGCATATTTCCTAATCTATCACGGACATAACCAGGTCGTGGAACAGAAGAACAAGTAGTCGTTGCTCGAGTGGTGCATCCATCATAAGCTTATAAGCTGCAAAACAACGCATGTAATTTCAATACTTTATTTAACATTATATTTAAAATAATTACTCAAAGCTAAACGCCAGGGTTACCAACAGCAGCAACTGACACTATAGAACCACACACCACAGAACAGCAGCAACTGGCACTATATAACCACGCACCACAGAACAGCAACAAATCGCACTATATAACCACGCACCACAGAACAGAAACAAATTCTCAAAATTCAAAACATGTAAGCTTACAGTCCGCCCTACCCATCATTACTACCCACAACGATAACTCATTTCAAAGAAAAGTCCACATCAGCACAAAGTCCTTCTCAAGACTACTACACACAGATCAATACAACATCCTTCTCAAGACTACTACACACAGATCAATACAACATTCTTCTCAAGACTACTACACACAGATCAATACAACATCCTTCTCAAGACTACTACACACAGATCAATACAACATTCTTCTCAAGACTACTACACACAGATCAATACAACATTCCTCTCAAGACTACTACACACAGATCAATACAACATTCCTCTCAAGACTACTACACACAGATCAATACAACATTCTTCTCAAGACTACTACACACAGATCAGTACAACGTTCCTCTCAAGACTACTATACACAGATCAATACAACATTCTTCTCAATACTACTACACACAGATCAATACAACATCCTTCTCAAGACTACTACACACAGATCACCGCCTGTCTCCGTATTCCTCCATGATACACGCTAAAAACTGCTCCGGGTCCTGAGCCGTGAACATTTGAATTTGTAGATCGCAGCGAACAGTTTCAGACACATGATCTAGTAGAGTATGTATTTTATCCTGCCCGTCTAGCTTATAAAACCTCCAATACCTCCTAATGTCCCTGGCGAACTCTTCTACTGAGGGTCCACCATGATCACCAAATACCGGCACTGAATTAACGGTCGGAGTGGAAGGTTCCAGGTATCAGGAGACAAAGGTGCCGAAACTACCTGGCATATATCACCAACCTGCGCTGGAGGATCTATCAAGACAGCAGCAGGAATTGCCGGCTCCTGCGGCGCAACCTCCAACATTGCATCCTCACAGATCCTTCCCCCTCTGGTGCTCCTATGAGCCATTATAAATATTATACAGGGGCGATCAGAAAATATATCATACAAATATATTGATCAAGAGTATAAGCGATAAAAATTGAACTCCATGAAAAATATGATTAGTCCATAAGCTGTGATAAACGCATACAAATAGTACTGGCTGTATACATAAGATATAGATACAAGTCATAAAAGTACGGAGTAGTTAATTGATGTATATAGATAGAAATAATTACTCACACTATTAAAACATAAACATGGGCATAACATGCAAAGTGGCTTGTACACAGCACCTTATCCTAAGAACAGTCCTATTAACAGCACAAGAGTCCCACAATACACAGGAAAATTGTATATTGTCCTTAGTAATCAACACTTTCATAGACTACAGCAAGGCTTTCGACCATATACAGCATCAGAAAATGTGGAACATCATGAAAGACATGCACTTCCCAACACACATAATACAACTCATAGAATCTCTATACCACGAACAACAGGCAACCATTAAAATAGGAGGTGAAATAGCTGAATTGTTCGAGATTCGAAAGGGTGTACGACAGGGATGTATTTTGTCACCATACTTATTCAGCACATATGCGGAGAACATCATGAGGAATGTAAAGACGATGCCAACTATGTGAATTACGACCCTCTCACTATAGGCGGCAAATGCATACCAGAGCTTAGATACGCAGACGATACAGTATTATTATCCATCAGCAAAAAATGTTTGGAAAACCTAATCATGACGACCAAGAAACATAGTGAAGACCAACATCTATATTTGAATACACAAAAACAAAAATCATGTCAACTGACAAAGCAAAAGGCTCACCTAACATCCAAGTAAACAATGAAGAACTCCAATGTGTAGAGAGCTACGAATATCTGGGCTCAATAATTAACAATAACGGTGACTGCTCCAAAGAGATCTCATGAAGATTGGCAAAAGCAATCAAGAAGTTAAATACAATGAAGAACAAGTGGCAAAGCACCTGCAAAATACTAAAATAAAAACTATTGAGAGCATGCATTTTCCTAGTGGCTACTTATTGTTGTGAATCATGGACTATTACACAGAAATTAAGAACGAAAATCCAGTCCTTCGAAACTAAATGCTACAGAAAGATCCTACGAATACCATGGACAGAAAAAGAAAGAACACTGATGTCCTGAAAGAACTAAATGTTAAAGAGAATTGGCTGATAAACAACATACAATACAGAAAAATTAAATACTTTGGTCACATCAAGCGTCACGATGGCCTGGAAAGAACAATACTAGAGGGCAGGGTCCCAGGACGCAGAGGCAGACCAAGAAGAAGATGGCTACAAGATATTAAAGAAACCATGAACATGACCATCGACGAAGTGGGCGAACTGGCCAGAGACAGAGTGAATTTCAGATGTTCTGCAAAGAGAGCAACGTCCTATAAAGGATACGCACCTTGATGATGAATCAACACTAGTTCTGTAAGTGACCCACTTTTAAGATAGGCTCGCAAGGGAAGGACCGCTGCCGCGTCTCAAAGTTGATCGAAGAGTTGATCCTTTAGTTGATGGAAGAGGAGATTACCTAAAGTTGATTGAAGAGGAGGATACGTAAGGTGTCCTAAAGTTGATTGAAGAGGAGAATACGTAATGTGTCCTTTAGTTGATTGAAGAGGAGGATACGTAACGTGTCCTAAGTTGATTGAAGAGGAGGATATGTAATGTGTCATTTAGTTGATTGAAGAGGAGAATATGTAATGTGTCATTTAGTTGATTGAAGAGGAGGATATGTAATGTGTCATTTAGTTGATTGAAGAGGAGAATACATAATGTGACCTATGGTCGACTGAAGAGGGGAAGAACAAGCATCGTGTCACACAGTCGATGTCAGAGAAAGACATGCGTTGTGCCCACCCCCAACCGAAGCACTAAAAGAAAAGTTGCAACTATTGATATAAAAACTCACATTCTTGTCCAATCCATGAATAGAAGAGCGGGCAGATCTTGTTTTATTATGACACCATTGTTAAAGGATTGGGTTCTTTCATGTTACTTCACAGGACTGACTTGTTTCAGGATGGCTTCGGTTCACTTGTGATTCACGAAGAGGGTTGCAAATATAGGACACTCCTTATGATTACTGATATAGTCCTGGTGGTACGATCTCCTAACCACCATGTTATAGATTATATCGTTATTTCTATATCTTGCAGTCCTGATTAATGTTCTTTCTGGTTTGTTTGTAGACGCGATTTAACAGATATTCACACAAAAACACGATACAAATGACAAACGTGATCTGGTATAAGTTTCATACATTTATTGGTATTACGGATTCTCTTTTTCTGGACATTGGTCAACAGTGTGTCCATTCATCACCAATCTTCATCTTCGTCTCCTTGTTTACTAACGTTTCTACGCCGTCCTACGTCAATTGGTTTTCTACGTCAAGTCTCGTTTAGTGTTGCCATTCTGCTTATAATGAACAGATGCAGATTTAGTGTGCAACCACTACAGTCAACTACTAAAATATTTACAACTACACACTAAAGCTAACTGCCTGGTCCACCAGCTACCACCTGGAGCTGAGGGACTGGCTGCATGCCTTCTACAAATACAACATCCTTCTCAAGACTACTACACACAGATCAATACAAAGTACTCAAGACTGCACCCACATCACCAGAAAGTTCGATTTAGTAAGACACACATTTCCAAAGGAACACAAAATTATTCTGGGAACTAAACTAAAGTGCAAAAGGCAAAAAGCACAAAACGTGAAAACCACAGCACACAACAAACAGTGCTTCTAAGGAACAGTCTCAGGTCAAACAACCAAACGAAGAATTAAACCCAGTAGGCCCGGATATAACCAAGTAGGACATCCCAATTATTGTGCAAAAGCAGTGTCTGGACTAACACATGTCTATTCTTCTAGTCAACAAAGAAACTATTAGAACACAAATCCAAATCGGAAACTTTCTTAAAATAATAGAAAATAAAATAGTAAACAACAATAGTGTAAGAAAATAGGTCTATGGTTTACCTGTTCTCGCACTCTCAGTGCATATGTATATAGGATCTATACCATAAAATGTATATCTTAATCTTCGTACATCATTAAGGCAGTTCAATCCTCTAGTAGTGTTGATGCACTTTGTTACGTTGGGAATTAATCTGTAGAATAGACGTTATCGCATGTACCAGTGATCAAATTTTATGAAAAACAATGTAAACATTACAAGAGCAGTAGAACACAGTCAGTAAAATAACGTTGGTAACAATAATCAAACAATACTATCTGTCTCCATTTTCTTCTCTCTTTCTGCTTCTCTCTCTCTCTCTCGCTCTATTTCTCTCTATCTCTCTTTCTCTCTCTCTCTCTCTCTCTCTCTCTTTCTCTTTCTACTCTGCTTCTCTCTCTCTCTCTAAATTGTGGCCCCATTGAAGCATAATTCAATATCAAATACGGCATATATATTCACATACAGTAACATCCCGTTGTTAACAATAGTCTCTTGACACAGCCATATCAACGTCACGATGTTAACAATAGTCACATGACACACACAGTTACATCACGTTAATAACACTAGTCACTTGACACACACAGTAACATCACGTTGGTAACAGTAGCAACACAAGATATGTACTTTTGTAGTTATAGAAACAATAGCAACACAACATAATTACTCTTGGAATTAGAGAAACAATAGCAACACAACATATTTACGTTTGTCATTATAGAAACAATAACAACACAACATAATTACTCTTGGAATTAGAGAAACAATAGCAACACAAGTTTACTTTTGGAATTATAGAAACAATAACAACACAACATAATTAATCTTGGAATTAGAGAAACAATAGCAACACAAGTTTACTTTTGGAATTATAGAAACAATAGCAACACAAGTTTACTTTTAGAATTAAAGAAACAATAACAACACAACATAATTACTCTTGGAATTAGAGAAACAATAACAACACAACAAGTTTACTTTTGGAATTAGAGAAACAATAGCAACACAACATAATTACGTTTGTCATTAAAGAAACAATAACAACACAACAAGTTTACTTTTGGAATTATAGAAACAATAACAACACAAGTTTACTTTTAGAATTAGAGAAACAATAACAACACAACAAGTTTACTTTTAGAATTAGAGAAACAATAACAACACAACAAGTTTACTTTTGGAATTATAGAAACAATAGCAACACAAGTTTACTTTTGGAATTAAAAAAACAATAACAACACAACAAGTTTACTTTTGGATATAGAGAAACAATAACAACACAACAAGTTTACTTTTAGAATTATAGAAACAATAACAACACAACAAGTTTACTTTTAGAATTATAGAAACAATAGCAACACAAGTTTACTTTTGGAATTATAGAAACAATAGCAACACAAGTTTACTTTTGGAATTATAGAAACAATAGCAACACAAGTTTACTTTTGGAATTAAAGAAACAATAGCAACACAAGTTTACTTTTGGAATTATATAAACAATAGCAACACAAGTTTACTTTTGGAATTAAAGAAACAATAGCAACACAAGTTTACTTTTGGAATTAAAGAAACAATAGCAACACAAGTTTACTTTTGGAATTATAGAAACAGTAGCAACACAAGTTTAATTTTGGAATTATAGAAACAATAGCTACACAAGTTTACTTTTGGAATTAAAGAAACAATAGCAACACAAGTTTACTTTTGGAATTATAGAAACAATAGCAACACAAGTTTACTTTTGGAATTATATAAACAATAGCAACACAACTTAAATGCTTTTATAATTAAAGAAACAATAGCAACACAACATATTTGCTTTTATAAATGTAGAAACAATAGCAACACACCATATTTATTAATAGAAACATAGAAACAATTGCAACATAACATATTTATTTATAGAAATATAAAAACAATGGCAACATAACATATTTATTTTTGGAAATATAAAAACAATAGCAATATAAAATATTTATTTATGGAAATATAAAAACAATAGCAACACACCATATTTATTAATAGAAACATAGAAACAATTGCAACATAACATATTTATTTATAGAAATATAATAACAATAGCAACACAACATATTTATGTATAGAAATATAAAAACAATAGCAACACAACATATTTATTTATAGAAATATAAAAACAATAGCAACACAACATATTTATTTATAGAAATATAATAACAATAGCAACACAACATATTTATTTATAGAAATATAAAAACAATAGCAACACAACATATTTATTTATAGAAATATAAAAACAATAGCAACACAGCATATTTATTTATGGAAATATAAAAACAATAGCAATATAAAATATTTATTTATGGAAATATAAAAACAATAGCAACATAACATATTTATTTATAGAAATATAAAAACAATAGCAACACAACATATTTATTTATAGAAATATAAAAACAATAGGAAAACAACATATTTATTTTTAGAAATTTAAAAATAATATAAACACAACATATTTATTTATAGAAAAATAGAAACAATTGCAAAACAACATATTTATTTTTAGAAATTTAAAAATAATATAAACACAACATATTTATTTATAGAAAAATAGAAACAATTGCAAAACAACATATTCACTATTGAATTGTAGAAGTTGCAACACAACATACTTACCCACAATATGTTTGGTATGCAGATTGATCAATTAAATAAAACTCTACCAGGTTCGCCCAATCGGTTTCGTTAACAAAATCGACTACAATTTCGCGCTGTTAAAAGACATAACCTTCTTTCACTAGCACTTAAACTGTAACAATCTGGGGATGCCATACATATGTAGATCATGTCAGTTGCTATTATCTACAGGTATTGTTAGCAGCAATAGATCTACTTTTTTATTTCACATATTTCATTTGGAATAAGCTGTTGAACATTTAACATGGTTTTCTTTTTCTTCTTCTTTTGTCGTCACACTGCTACCGGGTTGTTGCCCAGTGTCGTGGTTTTCTGTTTTGTTTGTGCTGTTCTGGTGACTTCGATGATTGTTATTTTTGTTCTTTCACAGAACTCTGCTACGCCATCTAACCATCTTTTTCGTGGTCTTCCTCTTGCCTTCTTTCCCGACGTTCTGTTGTAGAAGACTCTGTACACTGTGGAGTTTGGATGCATTCTTATTAAGTGGCCAAACCACTTCATTCTTTGTTTCCTCAATGTAATTCAAGCAAGTTTCTCTGCCAACCTTCTTTCTTATACTGGTGTTGGTGACTCTGTCTTTTCTGGTGTTGTTGGTAGCTTTTCGCACGCAGCGCATTTAACATTTAGTTATTTTTTGTGACTGTGCTTTGCTCATTGTCCATGTTTGGCTCTGGTAACAAAAAGTAGGTATAAAAATGCTGTTGATCATCTGTTGCTTAGCTGCCTGTAAATTGTAGGTGCCTTAACAATGTGGCTCGTTGGTAGGTTACATCATTTGCTTTTTGCACTCTATCCTCTATCTCTCTATCTAGTGTGCAAAAAGCAAATGATGTAACCTACCAGCTAGCCCCATTGTTAAGGCACCCAAATCGTGGTTTTAATTTCTATCATTTATAGTTTTTGATTAAGAATAATGTTGACTAATTTTTGCATCTCAATATATTTGGTTATCATTTCTTGTCAATGTGCAGCAGCCAGTGCTAAGGAGTTGGTGTACTGTCGTTTAGACTGGCAACAGTTAGATCACAGAAGTATACATGCAGAAGAAAACCTAGACTGGCAACAGTTAGATCACAGAAGTATACATGCAGAAGAAAACCTAGACTGGCAACAGTTAGATCACAGAAGTATACATGCAGAAGAAAACCTAGACTGGCAACAGTTAGATCACAGAAGTATACATGCAGAAGAAAACCTAGACTGGCAACAGTTAGATCACAGAAGTATACATGCAGAAGAAAACCTAGACTGGCAACAGTTAGATCACAGAAGTAAACATGCAGAAGAAAACCTAGACTGGCAACAGTTAGATCACAGAAGTATACATGCAGAAGAAAACCTAGACTGGCAACAGTTAGATCACAGAAGTATACATGCAGAAGAAAACCTAGACTGGCAACAGTTAGATCACAGAAGTAAACATGCAGAAGAAAACCTAGACTGGCAACAGTTAGATCACAGAAGTATACATGCAGAAGAAAACCTAGACTGGCAACAGTTAGATCACAGAAGTATACATGCAAAAGAAAACCTAGACTGGCAACAGTTAGATCACAGAAGTATACATGCAGAAGAAAACCTAGACTGGCAACAGTTAGATCACAGAAGTATACATGCAGAAGAAAAGCTAAAGGAGAGAGAAGTGGAAACAAGAGCAAGGCAGGCAGCTAGACATGCCCCACTTATACATTCATTCTTCTTATTATTGTCCATAATCTTGTTTTCTTTCACAAGGATCATCTAATTTAGAAGTAGAACTCAATGAATTCACAACAAATGAACAACTAAAATTAAAATTACAAAGAGGATACCAAGAGTTCAGGCATCAAAAATCAAAAGCAACACTCAGGACCGGGAGGTATATTGTCTCAGTATGATGCTAGTCTTCAAAATGCCGCCCTTAATTTTTTTTCATTTGAAAAACTTTCAATTATGATTTTGATTTCGCAGCATATGCCACCCCCCTTACGGAGCCGCCTGATGTGGTTACCTCTCTGTATCATATCACGGTACGGTCCTGCCAACACTGTACCTTAGATTATGGGAAATAGTGTAGACATTTTAAAGTGCATTTCCATCTTCTTATTTTAACTGAGCAGTGGTTTAGTATGAATATGACCATCGACGAAGTGGGTCAACTGGTTAGAGACAGAGTGAATTTCAAATGTGCTGCAAAGAGAGCAACGTCCTATAAAGGATACGCACCTTGATGATGATGATGGTAGTTTAATGTTGTAGCGAATTGACTATCTAATAAAAGATTGCATATAACTGAGCGTGGCAATTTACGACTATTTTTAACGAAATTTAAACCAGAAATTAACAAACTTTTCCAAAATGCATCAGGCTCATCCTTCACTTTAAATTTTTTAAATTTTTTAATTTTTATTTTTTAAGTTTGAAATAAATAATTGTGTAATAAATTTGATGGTGTTTTTATGATTACAATACGATTTTTACTAATGTAATGCAATCTCTTAATATGTATCCCAAATTTTCATATTTATACCATTTTATGAAACTGCATAATTTTGGTCAGCATACACTTTAGATATGGGATACTTTTCATCTTAATCTATACAGCAATAACTGTGTTCAAGATGAAGCTTTAATGGTCACTACTTTTCAATAAATTAACGGCATATGCAGTAATGTATCAATAGTTGTTATTTACATCGTAAATATCAAACAGCTTGAACGCGGAAAAATGTTTTATAACGGGAGGGTGTTACAAAAGTAGGTCTTGCAAAGTATGCGGTAACCCAAACAAGTTTAGGAATATTTGGTTTAGATGTCCATATCCAGTTTCTTCATGAATAATTTCAGTTGGAGCATACGGTTTTTTCTATCTTTATGACTTGAATTTTCTTGTAGAACTTTGTCGCTGAACTTTTGTAGTCTGAATTCTTCTTCTTCAGCAAACGCTTCATTTCGTTCAGTTATTAATCCACTTCTTGTGGTTTGTATGTAATCTTAGCCTAAGAGCGAATTGTGCGTTGTGCCAAGTCATGCGCCTATGGTGACAAGGCCAGCACATCCGACGTATTTCCAGCATTTTATTTACTATCGTAGCTTGCCCTAGAACTGTGGGAGTGATGGGTTTGCCACTTAAACGTCGTCTTGCTAGAGAAGGTTGATCGGCGTCCGAAAAGTATCGCCCATAGAAAATGCTTGTGTTTCTACCAGTCAAGTCTTTGCATTATCGGCCTCACTTTTCTATCCACTGTGAGTTTGGTTCTGAGTAGGAGTATTCTCAGCCGTTTCGGGGCGCGTGTCGGCACTTTCAATTTGCAATGTTTTACTCTGAATTTTCGCTGTACCCGGGAAACACTGGACTGGGGCTGCACACAGATATTCTATAGGGTCGTTTCAATCGGCGATAGCAAAGCAACTGAAATTTTGCGCTCGACAACATCACCCACATCAGTTCTTCCGGTGAAGTTAGTTGTTAATGCAATTATTGTTAGTTGTTAATCCTTACGAATCAACCAGTGAGCCATTCTAAAAAAAAAAGGGTTTCACTGAGGAGTGTCTTTCTCAAACGCTTCGCTGTAACTAGAAACAGAATAATCAGGTAAGGTTCGATTGAACAGTGTTTGCACAAACACATACTAAAAGCTTATTGTGCTTGTATATATTTGAGACAAGACAATATCATACAAACACACACATGTAAACAAATACAACAAACATGCATATATCATTCAAAGTAACTTCACATTTATTGTAAGATGAGAACAATGAGTTATTTTGTAAGAACCCCCATAGGAAGCAACTGAGGCAAAGAATATGATCAACAAATAAACAGTGTATAGATATTAAGAGCTCTTAAAAACAAATAGACAAACACAGGAAACGAACCACCTAGCCTCAATTCTCACGATACTCATCAAGGCTAGGCTATGGGTGTCGTGAGATATGATTGTAGGTGATTCGAGTCATGTGTTTGTCTGTTTGTTTTTTCGGAGGCACTTAATACATGTACACTGTTTATTTGTTGATCATAATTCAGGAAACCAATTTGCAGCACAATCCAGTGTTTAAGATTCGCAACGTTTTCAACGTCCAAGCTCGAGAACGAGGACAGACTATTTATTTCAAACATGTTAATTGACACAACGACGTGTTGATTAGGCGGATTCTCAGACTGAGATGCTATGAAAGAGTTACAAACACAGATTTGTGGATAAGAACCGGACAGGAACCCATGATGACCCAGGTCAAGAGTAGAAAATGGCGATGGGTCGGGCATACCCTACGGAAGACACAGTCGAGTGTCACTAGACAAGCCCTTGAGTGGAACCCGCAAGGAAAACGAAAGTTGTTCGTAGCTGTTTCCAATAACAATTTGTTATCAGTAATGGCGATTCTTACTCTTCTTCTTGAGTTTGTTTATTTTCCAAGGTTTTCTTTCCGTGGTAGAGTTTATTGCGACTCTTTTTCGTTTGGTGTATCCGTTATAAGATATATGTGCTATTTCATTTGGTGTATCCCGTTATAAGATATATGTGCTATTTCATTCGGTGTATCCCGTTATAAGATATATGTGCTATTTCATTCGGTGTATTAGTGCCACATTCTACACCGTCATCTCCTTCATAGAAGAACACCGTCATTTAGTCCGCGACTGCGTATTCGTCAAGCATATAACTGGCTTATTTCGCAGTGGGCACTACATTTCTAACGGTCGTTCACTATCCGATACCAGTGGTCGCGCCTGTTGAGGTCAGTAGTCCCTCTAAGTAGAGCCAAATGACCTGACTAAAGATGCACAGGACAACATTTAATGAAGAAAATGGATGTTGAATCTATAATATATTTAACGAATTTTCAATCGTCACATTGTGCAAGCAGAACTGGATACACTACGAACAATGTCAAGATTAGAATTAAAAAGTAAGCTATTGAAGTCATCAAATATACCCTTCAGCATATGCAGACTGAGACTGAGTACCAACTGGTTGGATCTCGGAGCACTATAACGTCTGTACATCAACAATAAACTGTATCATTTCTGTTTTGCTTACTTATGTATCTATGTCATTTTTATGTATAGTTCGTTTAGAAATGTGTGCCTCCAAACTTTATCAATTATTTCTTGAAGAAATCAACGAATTACAACGAATTGTTGCAAATGACCTTATTTAACCCTTCCAAATAAAACTAAAAATGTCAAATTAAAACATTAATATCTCTGCTTATATACATCATCATCATCATCAGGTGCCGTCTCCACATCGAAGATTGGCTGCAATGAATCTCAGCATCCTCTGTCTTTCGCCTTGGTGTTGCACACTGCCAGACTGTAACCTGTCCATTTCTTAAAGTTTCCTCCCACTTATCTCTCGGTCTTCCTCTTGCTCTTCTCCCTCAACTTTCCCCTCTAGTAAATGTTTTATCATGGTGTCATGTCTTTTTATGTGCCCAAAATACTTTACTTGTCTGAATTTTATTTCTCTTAATAATTGTTTCTTCATGCCTAGTTTTCCTAAAACTTGTTTATTTGTCTGTTTTTCTGTCCATGAAACTCTGCCTATTCTTCTATATATCCACATCTCAAATGCATCAATTCTGTCTTCTAACTGCTTGTTCATTGTCCATGTTTCCGAGCCATACATTAATATAGGATATATATAGCATTTGATCATTCTCATTTTAGCCTGTTTGTAATTTGTTTGGATGTCAGTAACTTTCTCATTCTATTGAAATTATCCTTGACCATTCCTAATCTCTTTTTCATGTTTGTTATACATCTGCCATCATCTGTTATCATCTGACCGAGATATAAGAAACATTTTACTGGATGTAGTAATTCTCCATGTATTTTATATTCATTTTAGGTTTTTCCATTTCCTTGTTGATCACCACAGTTTTTGTTTTCTGTATGTCAATATCTAATTCATATTCCTTGCTAGTTCTGTCCAATTGGTCCACTAGTTCTTGTAGATCTTGTTCATTTTCTGCTACCAATACTGTGTCATCTGCATATCTTAAGTTGTTTATTATTTTTCCATTGATCTTGAGTCCTGGCATTCCTTCTAGTTGTTTGAAGATTTTCTCTGTGTAGATGTTAAATAGGCTTGGTGACAGTATGCATCCTTGTCTCACTCTCCTCTCTTTATGTCTATGTATGGAGAGTAGCTATTTTCATATTTTATTATTGCTGTCTGTTCCCAGTATATGTTACTTATTAGTCTGATATCCCCATCTAGGCCTATTTCTTGTAGACATATGATTAGCTTTTCATGTTGGACTCAAAAGCTTTGCTATAATCAATGAAACACAAGTAGATAACTTTTTGCACTTCTATATATTTGTCAGCGAGTAGTCTTATACTAAGTATTGCCTCTCTTGTTCCTCTGTTCTTTCTAAAGCCAAACTGTTCTTCTCCTACTTCTATATCTATCTTGTTTTTAATTCTTTCATGTATGATCTTGAGTAGTATTTTGTTATGTGGCTCATCAGGCTAATTGTCCTATAGTCTGTGCACTCCTGTGCTATGGCTTTTGGGTAGTGGTATGAATACTGATGTCTTCAAGTCTCTTGGTATATATCCTGTGTATATATATCATTGTACAAATCTGTAGTGATTGAAATACCAAAATCCTCTAAGGAGGTTAACATTTCCACAGTAATATTGTCCAATCCTGCAGCCTTTCCTCGTTTCATTGTTTCGATTGCTCTTACAACTTCAGATTTTAATATTCTTGGACCGTCATTGCACTTTATACTGAGTTTACTGCTTCTTTGATTATCAAATAGAGCCATTACATATTCTGTCCATCTTGTCAATATTTCTGTTTTATCAAACAAAAGTTGGTTGTTGTTGTTGTTTTTGATACATCCTCCACCTTTTATAGTATTTTTCTTACTTGTCATTTGTCTTATTTCTCTGTGCATATCTCTAGTCCTGTGTTTTTCTGGCATATCTTCTATTTCCTTGCATTTTGTTTCTAACCAGCTTACTATTGTGGTTCTGCACATGTTGCGTATTTCGTTGTCTAAATTTGTATACTTTGGTGTGATCTTGGCTTTCTTTCGTTCTGCCATTTTTTCTAAGATTTCCTCAGTCATCCACTTTTGATTTTTTTGTGAATTCTTTTACAGGCAGGTTTCTGTTTGCAGTTTGTATACTCTGTTTTAAACAATCCCATTTATTGGTTACTTTCTCTTCAGGATTTTCTCTTCTGTATTGTTCTATGTACTCTGTCATTAGGCATTCATATTGGTTCTTTACTTCCACACAATATTTCTGTTGTATCTCTGATTGTTTAAGTGCTGATATATCTATATGTGGCTCCTTTCTTGTTGGTTGGTCTATCTTTTTTTAGTTTTATATTTAGTTTGATCATCACTGGATTATGATCTGAATTTATATCTGCTCCTGGATATGTTTTGGTGTTCTTTACATTATTTATAAATCTGTTCCTAATCATGATAAAATCTATCTGGTTCCTTTTTCTATCTCTTGGGCTTTTCCATGTGTATAATCTCCTAGATTCTTGTTGGTAAAATGTATTGCATATAACCATGTTATATTCACAGAACTGGATAAGCCTATCTCCTCGTTCATTCCTTGTTCCTAGTTCGTATTGTCCTACAATATTCTTGTATTTGCCTTCGCCAATTTTTGAATTCATATCGCCCATTATAATTATTATGTCAGTTGTCTTTACTTGTTTGAGAATTTGTTGTAAATCTTCATAATATTTTTCGATTTCTTCATCTGCATGGTCTGAGATTGGAGCGTATGTTTGGATAATTGCTATATCGAATGGCTTTGCTCTGATCTTTAAAAGAATCATTCTGTCGTTATACGTTCTTATATACAGTTTATACAAAAAGTGGAGGTGCATGCTATAGCTATTGGTGATATGTGCATAATATGCTAGTTTGGAATTCTTTGCACTTCTTATGTTTGTGAAATCTACTTCCGGATGAAGGTTGGGTTGAAATATATTTTAAAAACAATTAATTATTATTTTAAAAAATAATTACAATGCATACACTAAACGTTGTTAATCATCAAAAACAATATCTTTGGCAACATCTGGCCAAAATTGTATGACAATATGTTTGTTAGTTTTCATTCTGTTAATTTTGTTAAAAGACAACCCTTGTTCTGGGTAGGTCACCCGTCTTAAATATCTTTTGATATTATCCTCATATTTTTAATTTCATCCAGCTTCTTCTTCTTCTTCTTCGCCTTCATCTGTTTTAACTTATTCCTCCAGTTTAGAATACATGTTAAGCTTTAAATGGATCAAAGAAACAATTTACAAACACATACAGATATCAATATAAATTCAATGTCTCGAATGACATTTGTCTAAGCGTTGTTTCTTCTGCTCGCCAAATTTCATTCTTTCCTTTTATTTTCACTGTGTCTTTATGTGACTAAATTATTGTTCTTGGCTTTATTTTATTCCGTTCAATAATGATCATCTCATTTCTAATCAACAGAACGTCTACATTTCTCTTGATGTATCAATGACGTGTCTTGTATTCTCTACTGAATCCATATCTCTCAAATCTTATTGATGTCTTAGAAATGTGTGTCAGTGTCCAATAATGATATTTAAATACTAGTATTGACAGATGGAAACAATATTTTACGGAACTGTTAAACTGCGAAAAACAAAGTACAGAAACATTTCAAATGAAACATTGAAAATACCAACAATTGACCATTTTAGAATCCGAAGTTGAAATGGTACTAAATCAAAGCAAAAGACGGAAGGCATCAGGGATAGATGGTATAACAACAGAAATGTTACTTGCGTGTAAGACAACAGCAATAACATGGCTGACCAGAATTTTTAACATAGTCTGGGAGGCACAAGAGGCTCCAGATGACTGGCAGAGAGCTATTATAGTCCCAATATAGAAGAACAAAGGAGACAGAATAGAGTGTGAAACATACATGGGTATCTCTCTTTTGAGCCATATAGGACAAATGTTTGCAAAAATATTGGAGCGAAGAGCAAGACATATATTAGAGCCCCAGTTAAGCAATAGCCAGTTTGGGTTTAGGAGGGTAAGAGCTGCACAGACGCAATATTTACACTAAGACAGATCTGCTAACAAACAATTGAATACAATCAAAGTAAACAGCTTATATTTATAGACCAAGAAAAGGCATTTGATAGAGTAAACAGGTGCAAACTATGGAAGATCCTTGAAGAATATGTCGTCCAGGGACAACTATTAGGTAATATCATGGCCTTATATCAAGATAGCCAGAGTACAGTAAGAACAACAGAAGGAATGACCGACTGGTTCTCCATTACATCAGGTGTTAGACAAGGTTGTGTCCTCTCACCACTACTCTTTATTGCATATATGGATAAAATAACTCGACTCAAATTCAGATAATGATGAAATAAATGAACTGCTGTTTGCAGATGATCAGTGCCTGATACATCAAAATGAACAAGATCTACAACATCATATTGACACCTTGAACAAAAATTGTATAAAACATGACATGTAAATCAACAACACTAAAACATAAATAATGAATATGGGAAGAAAATGGAAATAATAATGAAGTCCATGTCAATGGCACTGCAATAAACCAAGTGAAAGAATTCAAATACTTAGCAAGCATATTCACAGAAGACGGAAGACTAGATAGAGAGATAGAGGCTAGAGTACAAAAGCAAATGCTGTAACCTACCAGCTAGCCCCACTGTTAAGGCACCCAAACATTTCACAGGCTGCAGACGATCAACAGCATTTTTATACGTACTTTGTGTTACCAGAGCCAAACATGGACATTGAGCAAAGCGCAGTCACAAAAAATAACTACATGTGAAATGCGTTGCCTGCGAAAAGTTACCAACAACACAAGAAAGACAGAATCACCAACATCAGCATAAGAAAGAAAGTTGGCACAAAACCGTGTTTGAATTACATAGATAAACAAAGAATGAAGTGGTTTAACCACTTAATAAGAATGCATCAAACTCCACAGTATACAGAGTCTTCTACAACAGAACATCGGAAAGAAGGCAAAAGGAAGACCACGGAAAAGATGGTTAGATGGCGTAGCAGAATACTGTGAAAGAGCAAAGATAACAATCACACAAGCCACCAGAACAGCGCAAGACAAAGCAGAAAACCACGACACTGGGCAACAACCCGGTAGCAGAGTGACGACACTGGGCAACAACCCGGTAGCAGTGTGACGACAAAAGAAAGAAGAAGAAGATTGACATATAACACATGCACATAAACTAAACAGTACCTATAGTCACCAGAACTGTACTTACCCCAGAAAAGAAACCAAAATCAGGATTAAACTGATCGGTTTCACATTTTAGTTATCTATTGGTTGCAATCAACTTTCTTCTGTATCTCGTACTTTTACTCGTCTGCTGTCGACACTATAATCGGTAAATATCAATAATTTTAATTTTGAAACTAAAACTGTGTACACTTTGCTTCACAAACTGATGTGCTGACCCGCCCGTGCAAGATCATTTATCCTTCTCTTAGTGCATACATCATCATTTTTATGTGTATTTTTGACAGCAGATTGTTCGATCAAAATTAGACAGAGACAAAAAAGGCCCAATGGCGAAGGATTGACTTCATTGCAAGGTGTTCCTTCAAATTGCTCGTCCCTCTTGGCAGAAATGACACGCCCCTTACCGAGAGTGTTGTACAAAGCATAAACTCTGCAGACACAGTAACAATACTAGGGATTTCTGGGAGGGGACGGATATGTGAACTGAACGACGCGATCCGAATTCGAACCAACAACCTTCAGAACGCAAGACACGTTTCATAATCACATCGCTACAGAGATCCACAGACAGACAAGTGTCATAATCACATCGCTTCGAGATCTACAGACGAACAACTGTCTAATCACATCGCTCAGAGATCTACAGACAGACAAGTGTCATAATCACATCACTTCAGAGATCCACAGACAGACAAGTGTCTAATCCATCGCTTCAGAGATCTACAGACAGACAAGTGTCATAATCACATCGCTTCAGAATCTACAGACAGACAACTGTCATAATCACATCGCTTGAGATCGACAGACAGACAACTGTCAAAACACCTTTGATCCCGCAGCAAGTGTCTAATCACATCGCTTCAAGTCCCCAGAAAAATAAATTTTAGCCCATACTGTAATCTGCTAGTGAACTTTTGACAGACGACATGTTCAAAAATTCAAATAATTTGCCTGTTCTATTACAATATAACGGGACGACAGTAGCATTAAATGCTCATCAATTATGTGATTAGAAATGTGTGAGGACGGACTGGTCAACATAACAAAAAAGCAAGCAAGACGGTGGTGGTTTATGGCCGTTGCGTACGTAAATACACAAGAGTCACACGCCACCGTCGTCTCTTGTGTTTGTGTGATTTGCTATTCGTAACATTTAATTGATGGTTTGGGCCATTCCCGGAAGTACTGCAATACCGGGTCGACCCGCGACGAAGCGAGCAAGCCCGGCATCTCATCTAGTTCCAAAAATCAGTTTAATATCTAGTGACCAATGGGCCACGTATCAGATATTGCTGATAAGAACAGATTTTTTTTTTTTTTTTTAAATGTTTATTTCCATTTTGTACATAACAATATCAGCAATTTCATGTTTGACAAATTTTTGTGGACTGAAGTGACATGCCCGTGAGATGAAAATATGAGATGCTGGGCTTTATGGTGATTATCTAATGAAGGTGATGATGATGATAAATATGATACATTGATACATACATTTAAAATATGATACATACATTTAAAATATGATATATTGATACATACATTTAAAAATACGTTTTAAAGAAAATACAGGAAATTATTATACAAAGTATGACATTTGCATTTTCAAAATTGCTTTCCCACGGGCATGCTCTTGGTGGCACTTCCCATCTGAGTTCGGCGGCCAGAAACAACAAAGTCCGGCATGAGTAAAAACACCGTGTCATCTGTTCTTTTGTCCCTCGGCTTGGACTAGACTAGTCTCTACACGACTCGATCCTTATTTTGTTTAAGGAGGGGGAAGGGGAAGAGAGAAACAATATTACCAGATCCTTTGTTCTGTTTTACCACCTGACGTTTGGACTTGTGCTGGTGCGAATATGTCACAATATGACACTTTCACCATACCTTGGATGTGTATACAAGGGATTTTATTCTATATTGGATTTGGATGCAAGGCATTTCACCATACATTTTAACATACATATTAACATACATTTCAACATACATCTCAATATACATTTCAACATACATCCCAATATACATCTTAATATACATCTCAACATACATTTCAACATACATCTCAATATACATCTTAATATACATCTCAACATACATTTTAACATACATCTCAATATACATCGTAATATACACTTCAACATACATTTCAACATACATCTCAATATACATCTTAATATACATCTCAACATACATTTTAACATACATCTCAATATACATCGTAATATACATTTCAACATACATTTCAACATACATCTCAATATACATCTTAATATACATCTCAACATACATTTTAACATACATCTCAATATACATCCATATACACCTCAACATACATTTCAACATACATCTCAATATACATCAATATACATTTAAACATACATCTAAAACATACATCTCAATTTACATCTTAATATACTTTCCCAAACCAAATAAAGGCATGTATGTTTTTAAAATTTGGAACATGTGTAAACATGCCCTAAACATACAATTAACATACATTTAAACAAAACACCCCCAACATAATAGGGGATGTATGTTAGGGTTTACAGAACAAAAAGCCCGATTAAATGGGCAAAATTTTTTTTTTTTTTTTTTCTTTCTTTTCTTTTTTTTTTGGGTTGGGGTTTTTTTTTTTTTTTCCCCATAATACATTTCAACATACATATCCGGAAAATTGCAATTTGAAAAAGGATTTTTTGGAAAAAAATTTATAAAAAAGGACATGGAAATTTAAACAGTGATGTTTCCAATTAAAGAGCTTTCAACAATAAGTTTCTTTTCCCATACATTCATATTATGGATGCGGTTTTCTGAAGGAATATTTTTTAAATAGATGAATTTATTTTTTGATGTAAAATTTTTTGCATTCCTGAGGGTCCATAAAATTAGGAAATTTTTTTTGGGGACAGTATAAGTAATTTTGTATGTATGCCCAAATTGTTTTGGGAAGTGTTTTTGATGATGGTTCTGTATATATCTACCCTTTTTTATTTTTTGTGTGTTTTGATTATGTTTAAAAGTGATTCTGTGGTTGGTTTTTTTTTTGTTTCTTGGAAAGAATATGTTTTTCCCCTTTTTCTTGTATGTTTGTTCTGCATACCCGGCATTTGTTACTTGTGGGGGTTTCCTTTTTTGCTACCCGTTCTTTGTGGGTGTCATGTTGTATATTAGTCTGAATGTTACCTCTGGGGCTTTGATTGGAATGTTTGGGTTGTGTAATTTTACGAAAGTGTTGGTGTGGTCTTTTGGGAAATGAAATAACCTTTTTTGATTCTGGGGTTGGAATGGTGGGTTTGAAGCAACTTGTTTATATATTTTTGTTTTTTCTGATTTTCAGTTTTTCGTTTCCTTGTATGGCTTGAATGCATGTTTTGTGGGAATGTGGGTAGTAACCAAAATAGTGGGGCCTTTGAGTTTTCAGTGGGACCAGTTATTTAATTTTGGGAAGTCCTATGAAAGAGTCCCTGGCGTGTGATGTTCTGGATTTTTTATATGTGGCTTTTAGGGTTTTTATTCGGGAGTGCTTTTATTTTTTTTCGTATGTCTTTAAGCAAAAGCCTCCTTTTCTCTTGTCTTTATGAGTGTTGCGTGCTGTTTCTGTATTTGTTTCAAAACGAATCTTCTGATTGTTTGTTTATGTTTTGATCTCCCCTCTTGGGGGGTCAAAGACCGTAGCTGTAGATAATTTTTGGAATAATGTATGTTTGACAACGACACTTCTGCCCAAAAAATTTTTGATTCTTAATTGTATCTGTTGATCATATCTGTTATATGTTAATTTTGTTCTGCCATGTGTTGGGGTTTTGTTTGGGGGGAAAAGGGAAAAGTGATGCCGTAAGGGTTTTTTATGTTATTTGTTGCTGGGAATGCTAAAAGGGGAAATCTGGGCTTGTTCTTCCATTTTCCTATTCCCATTATTGAAAATTTTTGTACGTTTATCTTTGCCCCCTACCTTTTCCAAACATTGTCAATTTTTTAAAAAAGTTTTCTAAGATCCAGGTTTGGCGGGAAGAAGACGGGGTCTCTGCGAAAAAAAAAGCAAAAACCCTTTTCCCTTTTCCCCCCTTTTTAAAACCCCCAAAAATTTTTGTCTTGTCTGATTCCTTTTTTCCCAAAAGGGGGCCCCTAATCTAGAACATGCAACAAGGGGGACAGAAACAACCCCTGCTAACTGGGCCGGGTTAACTCAAAGGTTCCCCTTATTGTATGGTTCACCAATACCCCCACTTTTGGGGTTTGGGGTATAGTATTTAATCCACTTCGGGAAAAATTTAAAATGGGAAGAATTTAGAGTGTTTTTTAGGTATGAAAGATTTCATCAAAAGCTTTCTCCCGATCTAACGATAGGATTTGACGATTGACAAATCTTTTTGGTGTGTGTATGTTATGATGTCTCGTATGAAAGGGGTTTATGTTTGGGGTATGTTTCTGCCTTTTTCCCGCATTGTTGGTCTTCTTAATTTTGTTTGGCATGAATGGTTTTAGTTTATTTGTCAGGTTTTTTTCAGTATTTTTTTAGTCTACTTTAATAATGATTTGGGCTGTTTTTTTCAGTTGTGTTTTAAAGTTGTCTTTAGGAATAAGTGAAGGGGAAAATTTAATGGGAGGAAGTTCTTTTTCTTCAAAAGAAAGGGGTTTTGTTTCCCCAGGGGGGAAGGGCCCCCGGGGAGGAAGAAATGTTTGGGAACCCCCCTGTGAGTTTTCCTCTGGGCCTGGGGATTTATTGTTTGCATTGCCCTTGACTGATTTGTTATTCAGTTAGTGTGTTCTGTTCTAATTTTTTCTTTATCTGGTTTTAGACAATTTTTTTTGGGATTTCTGAAGTCCGTCTTGTGTCTGCTGTCACACAAACCCTCCGGGAGAAGTTTTAGTAGTTTCAAATGCTTTTTTATTTTGTGGTGTCTCTGTCTGCATATTTCCCTTTCCCGGTCTAAATTTGCTTCCTATCTGTCTGCAGTGTTGTATTTTTTTTGTTCCATTTCCATGTATTTTTGGGTGTCTCTTGTGTGATTGTGTTTAACTTTTTTCTTAACAAACTCCTTGAAACCGTGGGGTCTGTATTGTTCTAGTTCTTCTTGTAATGTGGGTTTGGGGGGTGCATTGTTGTCTTTTGTTTTTTTTTAATTCTTCTTCATTTTTTTTTCCCTTTTAATTTTTTCTGAATGTTGGGAACCCTTTTTTATGCCCCTGTGGTGCTCTTCAATTTTTCCCCAATATTGATGTATGTTTCTTGGTTGTTGGTGTATGTTTCAATGAGATTGTTCATGGCTGATGTATTTTTTTGTTTAAAGAAGTGTTTTTTTAATTTTCCGTGGATAGCGTTTGGTTGGTTTTTGTGTGTGTGGTGTTTATGGTTGTTTGCCCTTTGTGGTCTTGAAAATAAGTGTTTTGCGGTTTTAGTCTCCCCCTATGTGATGGTTTGCTGGTGCATATATTCTGTCTAGTCGTGCTGTCTCTTGTGCTTTTTGTGTGTGTTGTGTCCATTCCATCAGAATGTGTCTGTCTATAGGGGTCTATTGATTGTGTGTGTCAATTATTTTGTAGTTTTAGTTGATGTGTGTCCCTATTTTAGTTCTATTAATTTTGACCCAATTCCCTTCCCCATAACATCTTTATCTGTGAGTACACAATTAAAAACCCCCCAAATAAGGTTTGTCCTGTGTGGGTGTGAGCAGACTGTCTAAATTTTCAAAAAATTTTGGTTTGGAAAATTATTAGGTGGTGCATGTATATTTTTTATTGTGTATGCTCTTTTCCAAGAGCCTCTACAATCTCCCCCCCTTCATTATCCCTACTCCCTTTTTAAAGACCCCCCTGTCTGATGTCTTTTAAAATACCCCTGATCCGTGTTGTGAATTAGACAAAGCATGCATGTTTAAACCTAACTGTGTTGTAATGTTGGATGCATTTGATCTGTTCAAAAATTGGGTTTCTTTTTGAGTATGAAGTCTGGTTTGTATTTGTGTATGAAAGTTATGATGTATTGTAATTTGTTTCCATCCCATATGTTTTCTTATTTTAATTTTCAGCCATTTCTAATATTTGGTGGTGTTTAAAAAATATAATATGATTTGAAAACATATGTAATTATTTTTTAAAAAATTAATCTATTTTCAATATATAAATTACAATTATAAATTTCACCTTTTGTTGATCCAAAAAGTGTTTTTATCGTCCGACTATAATTAGTCTTGGCGAAAAATTTTTTGCGACCCCTCTTCGTGGTGTTGTCTGGAAAGGTGTTGGATGGTGTTCGTACCTGTGCCGGAGTTGGGCGTCATCGTCCCTTGTGTTTTTGTATTATCACCCTTCTGTTTTGGGGGTGGCAGGATCTGTCAAATGGCGACGCGCTTTTTGGGCCCCAGGGAACCTTCTGGGTCTTTGTGGTTTTGGGCTTTTTTGGGGATGAAGGTGGTGGTGGGGGTTGCTGTTGGGGAGTTTTTTTTTTATGGTTTTCGGCTGCCGTGTTGGGCATTTATTTGACCAGTGGCCGTTGTCTCCGCAGTGCATGCACTGGGTGCGACGGCCAGGAACTGTTATCATAATTTTTATGTTGTCTTCTCTTCCAATCTTAACGTTTGCATAGTGTGGGAGAGGTTCATGGGGTTTTGACAGCAGGACCCATTTGTCCGTGCTAGATGATGTTTTGTGCATCTCGGCGTCTACTGGGTCACCCATTGAGTTGGCCATAGCGATTTTTTAGAGTTCTGGCCCTACTGTCAGAGGATCCAGTGAATTGTAGCCTTTGTTCTCTGCCTTTCTAGGTGCTCCACTTGGACTGACATTTCTGGGGTCTCGCCATTGAAATGTTTGCCATGTAGGAGCCTCATATCTGGCCACATGGGCCTCCAGCATTAGTGTGGCGAACCACTTAAACAGGTTTTCAAACCTGTATATCGATTTTATTCCGCCTTTGCTAACTTTTTATAGCCCCAACAAAATACTGGCGATTGTTCATGGTACGTATCGCCTGCGGCCCTGTAACTGAGAACACCAGGGTGCCAGGAAAATGAAGGGATCCCCCCTCAAAATCCTCAGCATCCAGACAAGATGGTGGTATGATTGGTGCCATAACTATGTTTGACCAGTCTATACAAATTTCAAACAAACCTTTGATTTTTTGAATGTCCAAAAACACGTGGTGAGCACTCACTAATTGAAAATTTCAAACTTAAATGAAATCCCCAGTACACTTTAGAAAACACTGTAGACTTTACAATTTAAATCACTGTCCTAAACTTATACTTTTCGGAAGATTAATACCACCAACTGAGGATAACACAGTAAAAAAAAACAACTCCAAAATAAAACAATTCAAATTTGAATATAAAATAGATTTCACGGCGAAGATTTATAATAACACGTGCGCATAAATACATGATTTTAGCCAAAGGCCGAAGCGATAATGAATGGCCTCGAAGCCGTGCCAACGAAACCATAAGAACTCAACTTTGCTGGGAGACCATTGCAATTGCAATGGCTCTCTGCCAGGAAATAGACCAGCACTTGAATCCTGTCAATCTGTACTAATCAGCGTCCGTGCAGGGCGCATTCCATTTTCTGCCGGCCGTGCAACGGTTTTAGTCCTGCGGAAAGAAAAAAATGCGTCAACAATGTGCACGACGTTCATGCATTATTATGTACCTTTGTAGCGCAATTTATATTTACCCTTGCCCACATGGGCCGTCAATTCCAGTTATTTCACATTGTGCTCAAGTAGCCTCTCTTTAACCGTCGACGATAGCAAACGTGAGCATCAGTCAGTCAGTCAGATATTATTTCTGGCATTTTTTGCCTAAGTCTTTTGGCGCGAAGTTTTTGGCTGGCAGAATTTTCAAAAATAAATTTTGGCCATACTGTAATCTGCTAGTGAACTTTTGACGAATGACATGTTCAAAAATTAAATCATTGCCTGTTCTATTACAATATAACGGGACGACAGTAGCATTAAATGCTCATCAAGTATGGCGATTAGAAATGTGTGAGGACGGACTGGTCAACATAAGCAAAAGCAAGCAAGACGGTGGTGGTTTATGGCGCCGTTGCGTACGTAAATACACAGAGTCACCATATAATCGTCTCTTGTGTTTGTGTGATTGCTATTCGTAACATTTAATTGATGGTTTGGGCCATTCCCGGAAGTACTGCAATACCGGGTCGACCCGCGACAGGCGGTTAAACCCCGAGCATCTCATCTGATTCAAAATCAAGTTTAATATCGTAGTGACCCAATGGGCCACGTATCAGATATTAAGCTGATAAGGCTAGATCTACGCCGATCTTAGCCAAGGCCGAGAAGCGATAATGAATGACATCGAGAGCTTCCGTGCCAACGAAACCATAAGAACTCAACTTTAGCACAGAGACCATTACAATTGCAATAGCTCTCACCTGCCAGGAAATGATAACACTTGAATCCTGTCAATCATACTGAAAATCAGCGTCCGTGCAAGAGGCACATTCCATTTCTGCCGGCCATTTAGCAGTTTCTAGTCCTGCGGAAGAGAAAAAAAAATACGTCAACAATGTGCACGACGTTCATGCATTATTATGTACCTTTGCGCGTAATTTATATTTATTTACCCTTTGCCCGCATGGGCCGTCAATTTCAGTTATTTCACATTGTGTAGTAGCTCTCTTTGACCGTCGACGATAGCAAACGTGGTATCAGTCGATCAGTCGATCATTATTCTGGCGTTTTTGTACTAGAATCTTTTGGCGCGAGTTTTTGGCTGGCAGAATTTTCAAAAATAAATTTTGGCCCTTTTCACTTAATCTGCTAGTGAACTTTTGACAGACGACATGTTCAAAAATTCAAATAATTTGCCTGTTCTATTACAATATAACGGGACGACAGTAGCATTAAATGCTCATCAATTATGTGATTAGAAATGTGTAGGACGGACTTGGTCAGCATAGCAAAAAAGCAAGCAGACGGTGAGCGGTTTATGGCCGTTGCGTACGTAAATACACAAAGTCACACGCCGTCGTCTCTTGTGTTTGTGTGATTTGCTATTCGTAACATTTAATTGATGGTTTGGGCCATTCCCGGAAGTACTGCAATACCGGGTCGACCCGCGACGAGAGCCGGAATGAACTTGAGCATCTCATCTAGTGCCAAAAATCAGTTTAATATCCGTAGTGACCCAATGGGCACGTATCAGATAAGCTGATAAGAACAATTTTTTTTTTTTTTTATATTGAAGTGTTTCTTTCATTTTTGCATAACAATTCTTCATTTTTGTATACATTATGATCTGACATGATTCTGCCCGTGAGATGACAAAAGTGAGATGGTGGGCTTTCAATGATGATGATGATGATAGTGACTATACACATATGTTCATATATACGTGCATATCCGCATACATACATATACATACATAGATATACATACATATCATAAATACATCTACACATCTGCATATACATGTATACTAAATTGTCATTAATTAAACAAAACATGCAATAGGCGATGAATATGATGATTTCTCAAGTATTTCCCGCTCTGCAGCTCAGGAGCAACCGAGGCGGGTGTATTAACAACACCGTGGTTACCGTCAAGACATACTTGATCCCGATTCAGGGCTATTTGGTTTCTGGTATCGCACTCAAGTAGCTTGACTTATCGACATCCGTCTGCCACCCTGGCGAGACTAATAGGTGATTGCAGGATGATGGTGTGGTGTCTTCCAACTTTTCAGCTTTCGTTTTGTATAAGCAGTCAAAATATTTCTATATGATAGTTATGTGTAGGGATGACATACATGTACGTGCCACACATACATATAAATACATACATACAAATACACACACATACCCATACATACCTATATACCATATACCCACACACATACATATAACTACATACATATACCCACGTACACACACGTATATACATTACACACACACACCCACATACATACTACATATATATATTTTCTTTCATGTTTGCCTGCCTTTCTCATCTTGCTCTTGGCTTTATTTGTATAAACATTTAACCATGACATATTCCCACTGGTGAGTGGTGATGATAAGAGATACAGCCATACATTGCCCTGCCATGTTGAATGGAATACATTACACTGTGCATCTTATGTTTGTACAACATAGGTTCGACATAGCGCTCTCTCCAGGCCGAGGTGAGGTGGAGTCGTGTAGCAGAGGGACTGAAACCAACGAAGGAAGAGTATAGTTGAAAGGAAATGCCTCCCGTGAAAGTTTGAATCGGTCAAGTAAGACTGACCAAATTTGTGGTAAAAGTTTTGGCAGGAAATTCAGTCACGAGGGCCTGCCAATAGACAAAGAAAAATTTCAGTCCAGATGTTTGTGAGAAAGTGTGTTAGCGCGAAGCAGCTGATCATGTTTCAGGAACATTCCATACGTTTAAAATACATTTTCATTGTAGTTATGCCTTACAAATACATTTTTCATTGTAATTATACATTACAAAATACATTTTTCATTGTAGTTATACATTACAAATTACATTTTCATTATGGTCTGTTCAAATTACATTTTTCAGAAACAGAGTAATATCAATCAGATGACATTGTGTTTTTTTTTTTTTATAATTTTTTTTTTTTAATTTTTTTTTTTTTTTTATAGACACAGGTAGAGATTATATTTCACTTTTGAGAACAATTCAGCATACATAACCACGGTTTATGATGATACATTTTGTGTTATGGGATTGATGTAGTTTATGGAGGAATATTTGTTTCAATAAAAGTGCGTTGTAAGTTCTCATGGGGAACATTGCTGCATTCCTACAGACCCAAATCAGGTGTCTGTATTCTGCCCAACAATCTGAGTAGTTTAGTGTTTATTATTTGGAGTGGTTTGGGGGCAATGTGTTGAGCATGATGGCTCTGTAAATGTCTGTCTTTCTATGTGTGTGTGTTTCAATCATCTGGTGGAGTGTTTCTTTTGTCGGTATGACTGTAGTGCACTCGAAGAATATGTGCTCCTCAGTTTCTTGTGTGTGTAGTCTGCATAGTTGACATCTTGCGAGTTGTCGTGATCTGTTGGATGCTCGCTCTCTTGTAGGTGTCATGTTGTATATCAGTCTGAATGTCACCTCTCAGGCTTTGAGGAAGATATTTTGCAGGTTGTGTAGGTTTACAAAGGTGTTGGTGGTCTGTTATGAAATATTTGTAGCCCCTTTTGATTCTGAGGTGTAATGGTGGAGCTTGGAGCTTAACTAAATGTTTATATATTTTTATTTGTTGTCTGATGGATTAGTTTCTCGTGTCCTTTAGTAAGATGCATGTTTGTAGAATGTGAGTAGTGATCCAAAGTAGTGTGGCACTGAATTTTTCAGTGGGACTGGATTTGGTTAATCTGAGTCCTATGTAGTAATGTGCTAGTGCGTGTTGGTCTGGGTGTTTGATGATGTGACTTATATAGTTTATTCTGAGTGCTTTTATTTTTGTCTGTATGTCCTGTAGTGCTATGCCTCCTTGTTTCTTGTCCTGTATGAGTGTTGCGTGCTGTATGCTGTATATTGTGTTTCCAAAGACGAATCTTCGTATTTGTTTGTTGATGTTTGTGATTGTCTGTTTTGGAGGGTCAGACTTGTGGCTCGTATATTATTTTTGGGGAGGAATGTATGTGTTTTGGCAATTACACTTCTGCCAAAAATTGTTGATGTCTTAAATCTGTATCTGTTGACCATGTCTGTTATCTGTGTTTCCATGTTCTGCCATGTTTGTGAATGTGTTTTGTCTGAGTGGGATGGATGTCATGGTACATATATTTATTTTCATATTGTTTGTTGGTGTAATGCTAAATGGAAAGTCCCAGCTTGTACTTCATTTCCCTATCCCCATTATTAATGATTTGTGCACGTTCTTTGTGCCCCACTACCCAGCCAAAATTGAAAATGTATTTAGAATGTTTTCTACAGATCTAGTGTTGCCGGAAAGACAGGTGTCATCTGCGTAAGCAAGTAGCTTCCGTTCTCCTTTACCTGGTATAAAGGAGTACCCTTAATGGTGTTGTCTTGTCTGATCTTTTCCAGAGTGGTTCTAATGCTAGAACGTACAACAAGGAGACAGAGAGCAGCCCTGTCTAACTGGCCGGGTTAACTCGAGAAGGTTTCACTTATTGTAGCATAGTTCACCAATACCTACTTTCGGGTTTGGTGTATGAGTATTTTAATCCCTCTCGGAAATATGTACCTATGTTGCAGTTGAGTAGTGTTTTATGTAGGTATGTGTGTGATATTCTATCAAAAGCCTTCTCCTGATCTAACGATAGGATCGACGATTGACAGTCTTTCTGGTGTGTGTATGTTACTTATGATGTCTCATTATGAAGTGTGTATGCTGGTGTATGTTTCTGCCTTTCACACTGCATTGTTGGTCTTCGTGTACTAGTGTTGGCATGAATGGTTTTAGTTTATTTGTCAGAGTTTTTGTCAGTATTTTGTAGTCTACGTTTAATAATGATATTGGTCTGTAGTTTTTCAGTTGTGTTTTGTCAGAGTTGTCTTTAGGAATGAGAGTGATGTATGATAGATTTAAGCTGGGAGGAAGTTCTTTTTCTTCAAAAGAGGCTGTGTATACTCTCAGTAGGAGAGGACCCAGGAGAGGGAAGAAATGTTGGTAGAACTCTGCTGTGAGTCCGTCTGGGCCTGGTGATTTGTTGTTTTGCATTGCGTTGACTGCATTTGTTATGTCAGTTAGTGTCAGTTCTGTCTCTAATTTGTCTGTCTGGTTCAGACAATTTTTTGGTATATTGCATGAAGTCGTCTTGTGTCTGCTGTCGTACATTACCCTCTGTGTAGAGAGTCTTGTAGTAGTTTTCAAATGCTTTTGTTATTTGTGGTGTCTCTGTCTGTATATTTCCTTCCAGGTCTATTATGCTTCCTATCTGTCTGCAGTGTTGTATGTTTTGTTCTATTGCCATGTATTGTTTGCTTGGTGTCTCTTGTGTGATTGTGTTTAACTGTTCTTAACAGGCTCCTTGAAACCTGTGGTGTCTGTGTTGTTCTAGTTCTTCTTGTAATGTGTGGATGTTGGGTACATTGTTGTCCTGTTTGTTTTGTTAGTTTGATTACTTCTTCTATTATTTTCCTCTTGAATTCTACTTTCTCGTAATGTTGGTGGATATCCTTTTTGTTATGTCCTGTGGTACTCTTCAATGCTTTTGTGTTGATGTATGTTGTCTGTGGGTATGTTGTTGGTGTATGTTTCAATGAAAGTTGTTCATGTGCTGTATGTATGTTTTGTTTAGAAGAAGTGTGTTGTTGAATTTCCAGTGAGATGAGCGTTTGAAATTGGTGTTTATTGTTGTGTGGTGTTTATGGTTGATATGACCGCTTTATGGTCTCGAAAATAAGTATTTCTGGCAGGTGTTTGGTTTGTCCATATGCGTGGTTTGCTGGTGCATATATTCTGTCTAGTCGTGCTGATATTCTGTGTGCTTTGCTTGTGTGTGTGTTGTGTCCATTCCATCAGAATGTGTCTGCCTATATGTGTCTATTAGATTGTGTGTGTCAATTATGTTATGTAGTATGTCTAGTTGATGTGTGTCCCTATTGTTAGTTCTATTTATTTGTGACCTAATGTCCTTCCCTATAACGTCTTTATCTGTGAGTACACAATTAAAATCCCCGCCAAGAATAAGGTTTTGTCCCCTGTGTGTGAGTGTGAGCAGACTGTCAGAATTTTCATAAAATTGTGGTTGGAAACTGTAGTTAGGTGGTGCATGTATATTGACTATTGTGTATGCTCCTGTACCATTACGAGCCTCTACAATCGCTACCCTCCCTTCATTATCCCTACTCCCTTTTACAAAGACCCACCTGTCTGATGTCTGTATAGCCAAGCTACCCTGATCCCGTGTTGTGAATTCCCAGACTAAAGCATGCATGTTTCAACTAATGGCATTGTAATGTTGAATTGCGTGTTGATCTGTAGGTATGTTGGTTTCTCGTATGAGTATGAAGTCTAGTTTGTGTTTGTGTATGAAAGTTATGATGTATTGTAATTTGTTTCGCATACCACATATGTTTATGCTGGCTATTTTAATTCCGTCAGCCATTTCTAATATGTTGGTGGTGTTTGAATAATATATAATATGATTGTAGAAAACATATGTAATTATTTTTAAACATTAATACTATTATCAATATATAAATTACAAGTTATAATTTACACCTTGTGTCCACACATGCCATCGTCCAAGACCGTAATTTAGTCTTGGCGAATGTCTGTTAGCGACTTCGCCTGTGGTGTTGTCTGTTGAACGGTGTTGGATGGTGTTCTGTATGCCTGTGCCGGAGTTGGGCAGTCATCGCCCACAGGTTTGTGTATGTATACACTCCTCTGTTTTGGGGCTGGCAGGGTCTGTTAAATGGCGACGACGCTTTCACATCCAGAGCGAAGCCTTCTGGTCGTTTGTGGCTTGGTCTTTTTGGTGATGAAGGTGGTGGTGGTGGTTGCTGCTGGGCAAAGTTTTGTTTTTATGGTTTTTCGGCTGCCGTGTGGGGCATTTATTTGACCAGTGGCCGTTGTCTCCGCAGTGCATGCACTGGGTGCGACGGGCCGTGAACCGTTATCATAATTTTTGCGTTGTCTCTTCCCATCTCTAACGCTCTGCACAGCGGAGAGTGGGTTCATGGGGTTTCGATGTTATGAACCTACTCTTCCGTCCGGTGCTAGATGATGTTTGTGCATTCCCGGCGTCTGGGTCACCGGTGAGTTGTATAGCGATTTTTTTTGAAGTTTCTGGCCCTACTGTCAAGTGGACCCAGGAATTGTAGCCTTTGTTCTCTGCCTTTCTAGGTGCTCCACTTGGACTGACATTTCTGGGTCTGCCATTGGAAACAAGCATTGGCCATGTAGGCCTCATATCTGGCCTCATGGGCTCTAGCATTGAGCGTATGAACCACTTCTGAACGGGTTTTCAAACCTGTATATTGATTTTATTCCGTCTTTGCTGACTGCACATGGCCCCAACAAAATGCTGGCGATTGTTCCGTATGAGGTACGGTTGCCTGCGGCCCTGTAACTGAGAACACAGGGTGCCAGGAAAATGAAGGGATCCCCCTCAAAATCCTCAGCATCCAGACAGATGGTCGGTATGATTGGTACATAACTACAAATTT
Organism: Arion vulgaris; assembly: GCA_020796225.1. Classification (NCBI taxonomy): domain Eukaryota; kingdom Metazoa; phylum Mollusca; class Gastropoda; order Stylommatophora; family Arionidae; genus Arion; species Arion vulgaris. Next base: position 5,568,922 of record CM036770.1, read on the forward strand.
CAAAACAAACCTTTGATTTTTTTGAATGTCCAAAACACGTGGTGAGCACTCACTAATTGAAAATTTCAAACTTAAATGAAATCTGATACACTTTGAAAATACTCGTGAACTTTACAATTTAAATCACTGTCCTTAAATCTCTATACTTATCGGAAGATTTATAGTTGATGGTAAGAGATAACACAAGTAAAAACAACTCCAAAATAAAACAGTCCAAATTTGAATATAAAATAAATTTCACGGTGAAGATTTCTAATAACACGTGCGCGTAAACTACACTTTGATCTTATCCAAAAGGCCGAGAAGCGATAATGAATGGCCTGAGATGCCTTCCAAAGAACGAAACCATAAGAACTCAACTTTGAAGACAGAGACCATTACAATTGCACAGCTCTCACCTGCCAGGAAACAGACCAACACTTGAATCCTGTCAATCTGTACTGAAAATCAGCGTCCGTGCAAGGGCACATTCCATTTTCTGCCGGCCGTGCAACAGTTTCTAGTCCTGCGGAAAGAGAAAAAAAATGCGTCAGCAATGTGCACGACGTTCATGCATTATTATGTACCTTTGTAGCGCAATTTATATTTATTTACCCTTTGCCCACATGGGCCGTCAATTCCAGTTATTTCACATTGTGTAAGTAGCCTCTCTTTGACCGTCGACGATAGCAAACGTGGTATCAGTCAGTCAGTCAGTCAGATATTATTTCTGGCGTTTTGTACTAAGTCTTTTGGCGCGAAGTTTTTGGCTGGCAGAATTTTCAAAAATAAATTTTTGGCCCATACTGTAATCTGCTAGTGAACTTTTGACAGACGACATGTTCAAAAATTCAAATAATTTGCCTGTTCTATTACAATATAACGGGACGACAGTAGCATTAAATGCTCATCAATTATGTGATTAGAAATGTGTGAGGACGGACTGGTCAACATAACAAAAAAGCAAGCAAGACAAGACGGTGGTGGTTTATGGCCGTTGCGTACGTAAATACACAAGAGTCACACGCCACCGTCGTCTCTTGTGTTTGTGTGATTTGCTATTCGTAACATTTAATTGATGGTTTGGGCCATTCCCGGAAGTACTGCAATACCGGGTCGACCTGCGACGAGGCGGAGCAAGCCCCGGGCATCTCATCTAGTTCCAAAATCAGTTTAATATCGTAGTGACCCAATGGGCCACGTATCAGATATTAAGCTGATAAGAACAGATACTACACTTTGATCTTAGCCAAAAGGCCGAGAAGCGATAATGAATGGCCTCGAGAGCTTCGTAGCCAACGAAACCATAAGAACTCAACTTTAGCACAGAGACCATTACAATTGCAATAGCTCTCACCTGCCAGGAAATAGACCAACACTTGAATCCTGTCAATCTGTACTGAAAATCAGCGTCCGTGCAAGGGCACATTCCATTTTCTGCCGGCCGTGCAACAGTTTCTAGTCCTGCGGAAAGAGAAAAAAAATGCGTCAGCAATGTGCACGACGTTCATGCATTATTATGTACCTTTGTAGCGCAATTTATATTTATTTACCCTTTGCCCACATGGGCCGTCAATTCCAGTTATTTCACATTGTGTAAGTAGCCTCTCTTTGACCGTCGACGATAGCAAACGTGGTATCAGTCAGTCAGTCAGTCAGATATTATTTCTGGCGTTTTGTACTAAGTCTTTTGGCGCGAAGTTTTTGGCTGGCAGAATTTTCAAAAATAAATTTTTGGCCCATACTGTAATCTGCTAGTGAACTTTTGACAGACGACATGTTCAAAAATTCAAATAATTTGCCTGTTCTATTACAATATAACGGGACGACAGTAGCATTAAATGCTCATCAATTATGTGATTAGAAATGTGTGAGGACGGACTGGTCAACATAACAAAAAAAGCAAGCAAGACAAGACGGTGGTGGTTTATGGCCGTTGCGTACGTAAATACACAAGAGTCACACGCCACCGTCGTCTCTTGTGTTTGTGTGATTTGCTATTCGTAACATTTAATTGATGGTTTGGGCCATTCCCGGAAGTACTGCAATACCGGGTCGACCCGCGACGAGAGCGGAGCAAGCCCCGGACATCTCATCTAGTTCCAAAAATCAGTTTAATATCGTAGTGACCCAATGGGCCACGTATCAGATATTAAGCTGATAAGAACAGATACTACACTTTGATCTTAGCCAAAAGGCCGAGAAGCGATAATGAATGGCCTCGAGAGCTTCCGTGCCAACGAAACCATAAGAACTCAACTTTAGCACAGAGACCATTACAATTGCAATAGCTCTCACCTGCCAGGAAATAGACCAACACTTGAATCCTGTCAATCTGTACTGAAAATCAGCGTCCGTGCAAGGGCACATTCCATTTTCTGCCGGCCGTGCAACAGTTTCTAGTCCTGCGGAAAGAGAAAAAAAATGCGTCAGCAATGTGCACGACGTTCATGCATTATTATGTACCTTTGTAGCGCAATTTATATTTATTTACCCTTTGCCCACATGGGCCGTCAATTCCAGTTATTTCACATTGTGTAAGTAGCCTCTCTTTGACCGTCGACGATAGCAAACGTGGTATCAGTCAGTCAGTCAGTCAGATATTATTTCTGGCGTTTTGTACTAAGTCTTTGGCGCGAAGTTTATTGGCAGAATTTTCAAAAATAAATTTTTGGCCCATACTGTAATCTGCTAGTGAACTTTTGACAGACGACATGTTCAAAAATTCAAATAATTTGCCTGTTCTATTACAATATAACGGGACGACAGTAGCATTAAATGCTCATCAATTATGTGATTAGAAATGGGGAGGACGGACTGGTCAACATAACAAAAAAGCAAGCAAGACAAGACGGTGGTGGTTTATGGCCGTTGCGTACGTAAATACACAAGAGTCACACGCCACCGTCGTCTCTTGTGTTTGTGTGATTTGCTATTCGTAACATTTAATTGATGGTTTGGGCCATTCCCGGAAGTACTGCAATACCGGGTCGACCCGCGACGAGAGCGGAGCAAGCCCCGGGCATCTCATCTATTTCCCAAAATCAGTTTAATATCGTAGTGACCCAATGGGCCAGTATCAGATATTGCTGATAAGAACAGATACTACACTTTGATCTTACCCAAAAAGGCCGAGAAGCGATAATGAATGGCCTCGAGAGCTTCCGTGCCAACGAAACCATAAGAACTCAACTTTAGCACAGAGACCATTACAATTGCAATAGCTCTCACCTGCCAGGAAATAGACCAACACTTGAATCCTGTCAATCTGTACTGAAAATCAGCGTCCGTGCAAGGGCACATTCCATTTTCTGCCGGCCGTGCAACAGTTTCTAGTCCTGCGGAAAGAGAAAAAAAATGCGTCAGCAATGTGCACGACGTTCATGCATTATTATGTACCTTTGTAGCGCAATTTATATTTATTTACCCTTTGCCCACATGGGCCGTCAATTCCAGTTATTTCACATTGTGTAAGTAGCCTCTCTTTGACCGTCGACGATAGCAAACGTGGTATCAGTCAGTCAGTCAGTCAGATATTATTTCTGGCGTTTTGTACTAAGTCTTTTGGCGCGAAGTTTTTGGCTGGCAGAATTTTCAAAAATAAATTTTTGGCCCATACTGTAATCTGTAGTGAACTTTGACAGACGACATGTTAAAAAATTCAAATAATTTGCCTGTTCTATTACAATATAACGGGACGACAGTAGCATTAAATGCTCATCAATTATGTGATTAGAAATGTGTGAGGACGGACTGGTCAACATAACAAAAAAGCAAGCAAGACAAGACGGTGGTGGTTTATGGCCGTTGCGTACGTAAATACACAAGAGTCACACGCCACCGTCGTCTCTTGTGTTTGTGTGATTTGCTATTCGTAACATTTAATTGATGGTTTGGGCCATTCCCGGAAGTACTGCAATACCGGGTCGACCCGCGACGAGAGCGGAGCAAGCCCCGGACATCTCATCTAGTTCCAAAAATCAGTTTAATATCGTAGTGACCCAATGGGCCACGTATCAGATATTAAGCTGATAAGAACAGATACTACACTTTTGATCTTGACAAAGGCCGAGAAGCGATAATGAATGGCCTCGAGAGCTTCCGTGCCAACGAAACCATAAGAACTCAACTTTAGCACAGAGACCATTACAATTGCAATAGCTCTCACCTGCCAGGAAATAGACCAACACTTGAATCCTGTCAATCTGTACTGAAAATCAGCGTCCGTGCAAGGGCACATTCCATTTTCTGCCGGCCGTGCAACAGTTTCTAGTCCTGCGGAAAGAGAAAAAAAATGCGTCAGCAATGTGCACGACGTTCATGCATTATTATGTACCTTTGTAGCGCAATTTATATTTATTTACCCTTTGCCCACATGGGCCGTCAATTCCAGTTATTTCACATTGTGTAAGTAGCCTCTCTTTGACCGTCGACGATAGCAAACGTGGTATCAGTCAGTCAGTCAGTCAGATATTATTTCTGGCGTTTTGTACTAAGTCTTTTGGCGCGAAGTTTTTGGCTGGCAGAATTTTCAAAAATAAATTTTTGGCCCATACTGTAATCTGCTAGTGAACTTTTGACAGACGACATGTTCAAAAATTCAAATAATTTGCCTGTTCTATTACAATATAACGGGACGACAGTAGCATTAAATGCTCATCAATTATGTGATTAGAAATGTGTGAGGACGGACTGGTCAACATAACAAAAAAGCAAGCAAGACAAGACGGTGGTGGTTTATGGCCGTTGCGTACGTAAATACACAAGAGTCACACGCCACCGTCGTCTCTTGTGTTTGTGTGATTTGCTATTCGTAACATTTAATTGATGGTTTGGGCCATTCCCGGAAGTACTGCAATACCGGGTCGACCCGCGACGAGAGCGGAGCAAGCCCCGGGCATCTCATCTAGTTCCAAAATCATTTTAAATATCGTAGTGACCCAATGGGCCACGTATCAGATATTAAGCTGATAAGAACAGATACTACACTTTGATCTTAGCCAAAAGGCCGAGAAGCGATAATGAATGGCCTCGAGAGCTTCCGTGCCAACGAAACCATAAGAACTCAACTTTAGCACAGAGACCATTACAATTGCAATAGCTCTCACCTGCCAGGAAATAGACCAACACTTGAATCCTGTCAATCTGTACTGAAAATCAGCGTCCGTGCAAGGGCACATTCCATTTTCTGCCGGCCGTGCAACAGTTTCTAGTCCTGCGGAAAGAGAAAAAAAATGCGTCAGCAATGTGCACGACGTTCATGCATTATTATGTCCCTTTTGTAGCGCAATTTATATTTATTTACCCTTTGCCCACATGGGCCGTCAATTCCAGTTATTTCACATTGTGTAAGTAGCCTCTCTTTGACCGTCGACGATAGCAAACGTGGTATCAGTCAGTCAGTCAGTCAGATATTATTTCTGGCGTTTTGTACTAAGTCTTTTGGCGCGAAGTTTTTGGCTGGCAGAATTTTCAAAAATAAATTTTTGGCCCATACTGTAATCTGCTAGTGAACTTTTGACAGACGACATGTTCAAAAATTCAAATAATTTGCCTGTTCTATTACAATATAACGGGACGACAGTAGCATTAAATGCTCATCAATTATGTGATTAGAAATGTGTGAGGACGGACTGGTCAACATAACAAAAAAGCAAGCAAGACAAGACGGTGGTGGTTTATGGCCGTTGCGTACGTAAATACACAAGAGTCACACGCCACCGTCGTCTCTTGTGTTTGTGTGATTTGCTATTCGTAACATTTAATTGATGGTTTGGGCCATTCCCGGAAGTACTGCAATACCGGGTCGACCCGCGACGAGAGCGGAGCAAGCCCCGGGCATCTCATCTAGTTCCAAAAATCAGTTTAATATCGTAGTGACCCAATGGGCCACGTATCAGATATTAAGCTGATAAGAACAGATACTACACTTTGATCTTAGCCAAAAGGCCGAGAAGCGATAATGAATGGCCTCGAGAGCTTCCGTGCCAACGAAACCATAAGAACTCAACTTTAGCACAGAGACCATTACAATTGCAATAGCTCTCACCTGCCAGGAAATAGACCAACACTTGAATCCTGTCAATCTGTACTGAAAATCAGCGTCCGTGCAAGGGCACATTCCATTTTCTGCCGGCCGTGCAACAGTTTCTAGTCCTGCGGAAAGAGAAAAAAAATGCGTCAGCAATGTGCACGACGTTCATGCATTATTATGTACCTTTGTAGCGCAATTTATATTTATTTACCCTTTGCCCACATGGGCCGTCAATTCCAGTTATTTCACATTGTGTAAGTAGCCTCTCTTTGACCGTCGACGATAGCAAACGTGGTATCAGTCAGTCAGTCAGTCAGATATTATTTCTGGCGTTTTGTACTAAGTCTTTTGGCGCGAAGTTTTTGGCTGGCAGAATTTTCAAAAATAAATTTTTGGCCCATACTGTAATCTGCTAGTGAACTTTTGACAGACGACATGTTCAAAAATTCAAATAATTTGCCTGTTCTATTACAATATAACGGGACGACAGTAGCATTAAATGCTCATCAATTATGTGATTAGAAATGTGTGAGGACGGACTGGTCAACATAACAAAAAAGCAAGCAAGACAAGACGGTGGTGGTTTATGGCCGTTGCGTACGTAAATACACAAGAGTCACACGCCACCGTCGTCTCTTGTGTTTGTGTGATTGCTATTCGTAACATTTAATTGATGGTTTGGGCCATTCCCGGAAGTACTGCAATACCGGGTCGACCGGACGAGAGGAGCAAGCCCCGGGCATCTCATCTATTTCCCAAAAAATCAGTTTAATATCGTAGTGACCCAATGGGCCACGTATCAGATATTAAGCTGATAAGAACAGATACTACACTTTGATCTTAGCCAAAAGGCCGAGAAGCGATAATGAATGGCCTCGAGAGCTTCCGTGCCAACGAAACCATAAGAACTCAACTTTAGCACAGAGACCATTACAATTGCATAGCCTCACCTGCCAGGAAATAGACCAACACTTGAATCCTGTCAATCTGTACTGAAAATCAGCGTCCGTGCAGGCACATTCCTTTTTCTGCCGGCCGTGCAACAGTTTTAGTCCTGCGGAAAGAAAAAAAATGCGTCAGCAATGTGCACGACGTTCATGCATTATTATGTACCTTTGTAGCGCAATTTATATTTATTTACCCTTTGCCCACATGGGCCGTCAATTCCAGTTATTTCACATTGTGTAAGTAGCCTCTCTTTGACCGTCGACGATAGCAAACGTGGTATCAGTCAGTCAGTCAGTCAGATATTATTTCTGGCGTTTTGTACTAAGTCTTTTGGCGCGAAGTTTTTGGCTGGCAGAATTTTCAAAAATAAATTTTTGGCCCATACTGTAATCTCCCTAGTGAACTTTTGACAGACGACATGTTCAAAAATTCAAATAATTTGCCTGTTCTATTACAATATAACGGGACGACAGTAGCATTAAATGCTCATCAATTATGTGATTAGAAATGTGTGAGGACGGACTGGTCAACATAACAAAAAAGCAAGCAAGACAAGACGGTGGTGGTTTATGGCCGTTGCGTACGAAAATAGCACAAGAGTCACACGCCACCGTCGTCTCTTGTGTTTGTGTGATTGCTATTCGTAACATTTAATTGATGGTTTGGGCCATTCCCGGAAGTACTGCAATACCGGGTCGACCGCGACGAGAGCGAGCAAGCCCGGGCATCTCATCTAGTTCAAAAATCAGTTTAATATCGTAGTGACCCAATGGGCCACGTATCAGATATTAAGCTGATAAGAACAGATTTTTTTTTTTTTTTTTTTTTATATTGAAGTGTTTATTTTCATTTTTGCATAACAATTCTTCATTTTTGTACATACATTTATGATCTGACATGATTCTGCCCGTGAGATGACAAAATGAGATGGTGGGCTTTCAATGATGATGATGATGATAGTGACTATACACATATGTTCATATATACGTGCATATCCGCATACATACATATACATACATAGATATACATACATATCATAAATACATCTACACATCTACATATACATATACTTTAAATTGTCATTGAAAATTAAAAACAAAACATGCAATAGGCGATGAATATGATTTCTCAAGTATTTCCCACTTACAGCTCGGGGCAACTGAGGCAGGTGTGTTAACAACACCGTGGTTACCGTCAAGACATACTTGATCCGATTCAGACTATTTGGTTTCTGCATCAACACTAGTAGAAACCTTGACCTCGTCTGCCACCTGGCGAGACTAATAGTGGTGGGATGATGGTGTGGTGTCTTCCAACTTTTCAGCTTTTTTTTGTATAAGCAGTCAAAATATTTCCTATGATAGTTATAATGACAGGGATGGCATACATGCATGCACGTACCCACACACATACATATAAATACATACATACAAATACACACACATATCCATACATACCTATATATCCGCCCATACCCACACACATACATATAACTACATACATATACCCACGTACACACACGTATATACATTTCACACACACACCCACATACATACCCCCATATATATATATTTTCTTTTTCATGTTGCCTGCCTTTCTCACATCTTGCTCTTGGCTTTATTTGTATAAACATTTAACATGTGACATATTCCCACTGGTGGTGGTGATGATAAGAGAGATACATACATACATTGCCTATACATGTTGAATGGAATACATTAAAATAATGCATATCTTATATTATACAACATAGGTTCGACATAGTAGCTCTCTCCAGGCCGAGGTGAGGTGGAGTCGTGTAGCAGAGGGACTGAAACCAACGAAGGAAGAGTATAGTTGAAAGAGGAAATACTCCGTGAGAAAGTTTGAATCGGTCAGAAAGTAAGACTGACCAAATTTGTGGTAGGGATTTTATGGCAAATTCAGTCACGAGGGCCTGCCAATAGACAAAGAAAAATTTCAGTCCAGATGTTTGTGAGAAAGTGTGATAGGCGAAGCAGCTGATCATGTTTCAGGAACATTCCATACGTTTAAAAATACATTTTTCATTGTAGTTATGCCTTACAAAATACATTTTTCATTGTAATTATACATTACAAAATACATTTTTCATTGTAGTTATACATTACAAATTACATTTTTCATTGTAGTTATACATTACAAATTACATTTTCAAGAAACAGGGAAGTGTGTCAATCAGATGACAATTGCATGTTTTTTTTTTTTTTTTTTTTTTTTTTTTTTTTTTTATAGACACAGGTAGAATTATATTTCACTTTTGAGAACAATTCAGCATACATAATATACAGTTTATGGTGATACATTTGTGTTATTGTATTGATGTAGTTTTATGGAGGAATATTTGTTTCAATAAAAGTGCGTTGTAAGTTCTCATGTGGAACATTGCTGCATTCCTACAGACCCAAATCAGGTGTCTGTATTCTGCCAGCAATCTGAGTAGTTTGGTATTTGTATCTGGAGTGGTTTGGGGCAGTGTGTTGAGCATGATGGCTCTGTAAATGTCTGTCTTTCTATGTGTGTGTGTTTCAATCATCTGGTGGAGTGTTTCTTTTGTCGGTATGATTGTAGTGCATTCGAAGAATATGTGCTCTTCAGTTTCTTGTGTGTGTAGTCTGCATAGTTGACATCTTGCGAGTTGTCGTGATCTGTTGGATGCCCCGCCTCTTGTAGGTGTCATGTTGTATATCAGTCTGAATGTCACCTCTCGGGCTTTGAGAGGAATGTTTGGGTTGTGTAGGTTTACAAAGGTGTTGGTGTGGTCTGTTATGAAATATTTGTAGCCCCTTTTGATTCTGAGGTGTAATGGTGGAGCTTGGAGCTTAACTAAATGTTTATATATTTTTGTTGTTGTCTGATGGATTAGTTTCTCGTGTCCTTTTATGGCTTGAATGCATGTTTTGTAGAATGTAGGTAGTGATCCAAAGTAGTGTGGCACTGAATTTTTCAGTGGGACTAGTTTGGTTAATCTGAGTCCTATGTAGTAATGTGCTAGTGCGTGTTGGTCTGGGTGTTTGATGATGTGACTTATATAGTTTATTCTGAGTGCTTTTATTTTTGTCTGTATGTCCTGTAGTGCTATGCCACCTTGTTTCTTGTCCTGTATGAGTGTTGCGTGTGATGCTTGTATATTGTGTTTCCAAAGACGAATCTTCGTATTTGTTTGTTGATGTTTGTGATTGTCTGTTTTGGAGGGTCAAAGACTGTGGCTACGTATATTATTTTCGGGAGAATGTATGTGTTGACAATTACACTTCTGCCAAAAATTGTTGATGTCTTAAATCTGTATCTGTTGACCATGTCTGTTATCTGTGTTTCCATGTTCTGCCATGTTTGTGAATGTGTTTTGTCTGGGTGGGATGGATATGTGATGCCATATATTTTCATATTGTTTGTTGGTGTAATGCTAAATGGAAAGTCTGACTTGTACTTCCATTTCCTATCCCCATTATTAATGATTTGTGCACGTTTATTTGTGCCCCACTACCCAGCCCAAAAATTGAAAATGTGTTTAGAATGTTTTCTACAGATCTAGTGTTTGCCGGAAAGAAGACGGTGTCATCTGCGTAAGCAAGTAACTTCCGTTCTCCTTTACCTGGTATAAAGGTACCCTTAATGGTGTTGTCTTGTCTGATCTTTTCCAAGAGTGGTTCTAATGCTAGAACGTACAACAAGGGAGACAGAGAGCAACCCTGTCTAACTGACCGGGTTAACTCGAAGGTTTCACTTATTGTATGGTTCACCAATACCCTACTTTCGGGTTTGGTGTATAGTATTTTAATCCACTCTCGGAAATATGTACCTATGTTGCAGTTGAGTAGTGTTTTATGAGGTATTGTGTGATATTCTATCAAAAGCCTTCTCCTGATCTAACGATAGGATCGACGATTGACAGTCTTTCTGGTGTGTGTATGTTATGATGTCTCGTATGAAGTGTGTATGCTGGTGTATGTTTCTGCCTTTCACACTGCATTGTTGGTCTTCGTGTACTAGTGTTGGCATGAATGGTTTTAGTTTATTTGTCAGAGTTTTTGTCAGTATTTTGTAGTCTACATTTAATAATGATATTGGTCTGTAGTTTTTCAGTTGTGTTTTGTCAGAGTTGTCTTTAGGAATGAGAGTGATGTATGATAGATTTAAGCTGGGAGGAAGTTCTTTTTCTTCAAAAGAGGCTGTGTATACTCTCAGTAGGAGAGGACCCAGGAGAGGGAAGAAATGTTGGTAGAACTCTGCTGTGAGTCCGTCTGGGCCTGGTGATTTGTTGTTTTGCATTGCGTTGACTGCATTTGTTATGTCAGTTAGTGTCAGTTCTGTCTCTAATTTGTCTTTATCTGGTTCAGACAATTTTTTGGTATATTGCATGAAGTCGTCTTGTGTCTGCTGTCGTACATTACCCTCTGTGTAGAGAGTCTTGTAGTAGTTTTCAAATGCTTTTGTTATTTGTGGTGTCTCTGTCTGTATATTTCCTTCCAGGTCTATTATGCTTCCTATCTGTCTGCAGTGTTGTATGTTTTGTTCTATTGCCATGTATTGTTTGCTTGGTGTCTCTTGTGTGATTGTGTTTAACTTTGTTCTTAACAAGGCTCCTTGAAACCTGTGGTGTCTGTATTGTTCTAGTTCTTCTTGTAATGTGTGGATGTTGGGTGCATTCTTGTCTGTTTGTTTTGTTAGTTTGATTGCTTCTTCTATTATTTTTTTCCCCTTGAATTCTGTTTCTGTAATGTTGGTGGATATCCTTTTTGTTATGTCCTGTATGGTGCTCTTCAATATTTCCCAATATTGATGTATGTTGTCTGTGGGTATGTTGTTGGTGTATGTTTCAATGAGATTGTTCATGTGCTGTATGTATGTTTTGTTTAGAAGAAGTGTGTTGTTGAATTTCCAGTGAGATGAGCGTTTGAAGTTGGTGTTTGTGTGTGTGCTGTTTATGGTTGATATGACCGCTTTGTGGTCTGTGAAAATAAGTGTTTCTGGCAGGTGTTTAGTCTGCCCTATGTGATGGTTTGCTGGTGCATATATTCTGTCTAGTCGTGCTGATACTCTGTGTGTTATTCTTGGACGTTGGTAATTATATATTTTAAACCAAAACATTGTTGTGACATTGATTTTAAATTTGTGAGTTCTTTTCTCAAGCACGTGGAGCAATAGTGAATTCACTTTAATCTACACAATACGTTTGATTCTGTGACTTTTCAATTACGTGGATAAGTTTTATTTCAAGTTTTTAGATTAAATTTAAATCACAGTAATGGCTCCAACAATCCCCACCTTCAACCTGACCATGGACGATTTCGAAGGGGGATCCTTCCATTATCCGGGCACCCTAGTTCTGACGGTGACAGGGCCACAAGCGGCCCGCACCAGTTATGGCACGATCGCCAGTATCCTGTTGGGCCCAGGTAGGGTTGAACGAGGGGGTATTAAATCGATTTATCGATTTGAGAGCCCTTTCAAGTGGTTCGCCACACTAAATACAGAAGCACACGCTCTTCATTACCGGGACCTCCATGGAAGGAAATTTTCATGGATGGAACCGGAGATGCAGGTGACCGTGGAGCATTTAGAAAAGGAGAGAACCAAAGCCACTATCCATTGGCTACCACCAACTATGAAGGCAGGAATGGCAAAAGAAGTCGCTACACGGCTAACCGGTGACCCGGATGCTGAAATTCAAAAAATCCCGTCCAGCATGGACAAGTGGACCCTTCTGGCAAAGCCAAAGGGGCCTCTACCGCATTATGCGAATTTTAATGTTACGGGGGAGAGAAGTTTAACAGTCATGGTGACGATCGCGGGACGCCGAACAGCGTGCATGACCTGTGGTGACAATGGACATTGGTCCAACAAATGTCCAACGAAACACGCAAAGAAAGACGTAAGAAGGAAGACACGGCCGCCATCACCACCACCACCACCACCAACTACAGAAACGGCAACAGACAAAAATGGCAGCGAAGAGGAACTAGAAAGTTTCACGCTTGTCACAAGGAAACGCCGCCGTCATCTGTCTGACCCTGCCAGTCCTGAAAAAAGAGAGTCACCACACCAAACTACAGAAGACTTCCCCACACCACTACAAGCTTACAGAACGCCAACAGCAACAACCAACACTGACAACTTTTCACCCACACCAAGAAGACGAAACTCCATATCGCTTTCGGATTTTTGGCCGAGACTACAAATAGTCTTGGACAATGACGAAAACTAATTAAGATTATCACATATTTATAGAAATAAAATAACAATGTTAATCTAGTCAAACACCACCAACATATTAGAAATGGCTGACGGAATTAAAATAGCCAGCATTAACATATGTGGTATGCGAAACAAATTACAATACATCATATCTTTCATACACAAACACAAACCAGACTTCATACTCATACAAGAAACCAATATACGAACAGATCAACATGCATCCAACATTACAACACAGTTAGGTTTAAAACATGCATGCTTTAGTCTGGGAATTCACAACACGGGATCAGGGGTAGCTATTATACAGACATCAGACAGGTGGGTCTTTGTAAAAGCGAGTAGGGATAATGAAGGGAGGGTAGCGATTGTAGAGGCTCGTAATGGTACAAGAGCATACACAATAGTCAATATACATGCACCACCTAACTACAGTTTCCAACCACAATTCTATGAAAATTTAGACAGTCTGCTCACACTCACACACAGGGGACAAAATCTTATTCTTGGCGGGGATTTTAATTGTGTACTCACTGATAAGAACAGATACTACACTTTGATCTTAGCCAAAAGGCCGAGAAGCGATAATGAATGGCCTCGAGAGCTTCCGTGCCAACGAAACCATAAGAACTCAACTTTAGCACAGAGACCATTACAATTGCAATAGCTCTCACCTGCCAGGAAATAGACCAACACTTGAATCCTGTCAATCTGTACTGAAAATCAGCGTCCGTGCAAGGGCACATTCCATTTTCTGCCGGCCGTGCAACAGTTTCTAGTCCTGGGGAAAAGAGAAAAAATGCGTCAGCAATGTGCACGACGTTCGCATTATTGTGTACCTTTGTAGCGCAATTTATATTTATTTCCCCTTTGCCCACATGGGCCGTCAATTCCAGTTATTTCACATTGTGTAAGTACTCTCTTGACCGTCGACGATAGCAAACGTGGTATCAGTCAGTCAGTCAGTCAGATATTATTTCTGGCGTTTTGTACTAAGTTTTTTGGCGAAGTTTTTGGCTGGCAGAATTTTCAAAATAAATTTTGGCCCATACTGTAATCTGCTAGTGAACTTTTGACAGACGACATGTTCAAAAATTCAAATAATTTGCCTGTTCTATTACAATATAACGGGACGACAGTAGCATTAAATGCTCATCAATTATGTGATTAGAAATGTGTGAGGACGGACTGGTCAACATAACAAAAAAGCAAGCAAGACAAGACGGTGGTGGTTTATGGCCGTTGCGTACGTAAATACACAAGAGTCACACGCCACCGTCGTCTCTTGTGTTTGTGTGATTTGCTATTCGTAACATTTAATTGATGGTTTGGGCCATTCCCGGAAGTACTGCAATACCGGGTCGACCCGCGACGAGAGCGGAGCAAGCCCCGGGCATCTCATCTAGTTCCAAAAATCAGTTTAATATCGTAGTGACCCAATGGCCACGTATCGATATTAAGCCGATAAGAACAGATACTACACTTTGATCTTAGCCAAAGGCCGAGAAGCGATAATGAATGGCCTCGAGAGCTTCCGTGCCAACGAAACCATAAGAACTCAACTTTAGCACAGAGACCATTACAATTGCAATAGCTCTCACCTGCCAGGAAATAGACCAACACTTGAATCCTGTCAATCTGTACTGAAAATCAGCGTCCGTGCAAGGGCACATTCCATTTTCTGCCGGCCGTGCAACAGTTTCTAGTCCTGCGGAAAGAGAAAAAAAATGCGTCAGCAATGTGCACGACGTTCATGCTTAATTATACCTTTGTAGCGCAATTTATATTTATTTACCCTTTCACATGGGCCGTCAATTTCCCAGTTATTTCACATTGTGTAAGTAGCCTTCTTTGACCGTCGACGATAGCAAACGTGGTATCAGTCAGTCAGTCAGTCAGATATTATTTCTGGCGTTTTGTACTAAGTCTTTTGGCGCGAAGTTTTTGGCTGGCAGAATTTTCAAAAATAAATTTTTGGCCCATACTGTAATCTGCTAGTGAACTTTTGACAGACGACATGTTCAAAAATTCAAATAATTTGCCTGTTCTATTACAATATAACGGGACGACAGTAGCATTAAATGCTCATCAATTATGTGATTAGAAATGTGTGAGGACGGACTGGTCAACATAACAAAAAAGCAAGCAAGACAAGACGGTGGTGGTTTATGGCCGTTGCGTACGTAAATACACAAGAGTCACACGCCACCGTCGTCTCTTGTGTTTGTGTGATTGCTATTCGTAACATTTAATTGATGGTTTGGGCCATTCCCGGAAGTACTGCAATACCGGGTCGACCTCAGACGAGCGGAGCAAGCCCCGGGCATCTCATCTATTTCCCAAAATCAGTTTAATATCGTAGTGACCCAATGGGCCACGTATCAGATATTAAGCTGATAAGAACAGATACTACACTTTGATCTTACCCAAAAAGGCCGAGAAGCGATAATGAATGGCCTCGAGAGCTTCCGTGCCAACGAAACCATAAGAACTCAACTTTAGCACAGAGACCATTACAATTGCAATAGCTCTCACCTGCCAGGAAATAGACCAACACTTGAATCCTGTCAATCTGTACTGAAAATCAGCGTCCGTGCAAGGGCACATTCCATTTTCTGCCGGCCGTGCAACAGTTTCTAGTCCTGCGGAAAGAGAAAAAAAATGCGTCAGCAATGTGCACGACGTTCATGCATTATTATGTACCTTTGTAGCGCAATTTATATTTATTTACCCTTTGCCCACATGGGCCGTCAATTCCAGTTATTTCACATTGTGTAAGTAGCCTCTCTTTGACCGTCGACGATAGCAAACGTGATCAGTCCAGTCAGTCAGTCAGATATTATTTCTGGCGTTTTGTGCTAAGTCTTTTGGCTGCGAGTTTTTTGGCTGGCAGGGTACACCAAGAAATAAATTTTGTCCCATGCTGTAATCTGCTAGTGAACTTTTGACCAGACGACATGTTAAAATTCAAAATAATTTGCCTGTTCTATTGATCTCTTAGGACGACAGTAACATTAAATGCTCATCAATTATGTGATTAGGAAATGTGTGAGGACAGACTGGTCAACTTTATAACGCAAAAAAGGCAAATGAACGGACATTGGTGGTTTGTGGCCGTTTGTGGCGTACGTAAATACACAAAGTCACATCGCGTCGTCTCTGTGTTGTGTGATTTGCTATTCGTAACATTTAATTGATAGTTTTGGAAGCCATTTTCCGGGAAAGTACTGCAATACCGGGTCGACCCGCGACGAGAGCGGAGACAAGCCCGGGCATCTCATCTAGTTCCAAAAATCAGTTTAATATCATAAATGACCCAATAGGCTACATGTGTCGATATTAAACTGATAAAACAAATACCACTTTGATGCCGTAGTAAAGAAGCGATAATGAATAGCCTCGAGGCTGATGCCAGCGCAAGCCATAAGAACTCAACTTTGCTTTGAGACCATTACAATTGCATGCTCTCACCTGCCAGAAATAGATATTACTTGAATCCTGTCAATCTGTTACTGAAAATCAGCGTCCGTTTAAGGCGCGTTCATTCTGCCGGCCGTGCCAGCAGTTTCTAGTCCTGTGGAAGAAAAAATGCGTCAACAATGTACGCGACATTCTTGCATTATTGTAACCTTTACAGCGCCAGTTTTATGTTGTTGCCTTTTGCCATGGGCCGTCAATTCCAGATTATTTCATTGTGTAGTAGCCTCTCTTTGACCGTCGTGATAGCCAGGCTTAATGGTATCGAATCCAGTCAGTCAGTCAGATGGCTAGCATTTTGTGCTGTCTTTAGCGCGAGGATTTTAGCTGTGAGAGTACAAACAAATTTTTAGTATACTGTAATCTGCTAGTGAACTTTTGACAGACGTATTCAAAATTCAAATAATTTGCCTGTTCTATTACAATATAACAGGACATTGGTAACATTAAATGCTCATCAATTATGTGATTAGAAGTATTGTGGGGATGATTTGGTCAGCATAACAAAAAGCAAGCAAGACAAGACGGTGGTGGTTTTATGGCCGTTGCGTAAATGCATCCTCTACACCGTCACACCACCACCGTCGTCTCTTGTATTTTATTGATTACTATTCGTAACATTTAATTGATAGTTTGGCCATTTCCGGAAATGCGCAATGCCGGGTCGACCCGCGACGAGAGCGGAGCAAGCCCGGGCATCTCGTCTAGTTCAAGGAATCAGTTTAATATCATGTGACCCAATGGGCCGCGTATTATCAGATATTAAGCTGATGGAACGAATACTACCGCTGATCTTAATACAGGCGAAGCGATAATGAATAGCATCAGAGCTTCCGTCGCCAACAGAGCCATGGAACTCAGCTTTGGCACAGAGACCATTACAATTTGTGGCTCTCTGCCAGGAAACAGACCAACACTTGAATCCTGTCAATCTGTACTGAAAGTGGCGTCCGTGCGGGCGTTCATTTTCTGCCGGCCGTGCAGCAGTTTCTAGTCCTGCGGAAGGAAAAAAATGCGTCGGCAATGTGCACATTTCGTTCATTTGCATTATTAATGTACCTTTGTATTTATAATTTATATTTATTTATAATACCCACATAGGCCGTCAATTCCAGTTATTTCACATTGCTTAAGTAGCCTCTCTTTGACCGTCGACGATATATGAAGCGTGGTATCAGTCAGTCAGTCAGTCAGATATTATTTCTGGCGTTTTGTACTAAGTCTTTTTGGCGCAGTTTTGTGGCAGAATTTTCAAAATAAATTTTTATTTTATGCTGCCAATCTACTTTAGTGAACTTTGACGAACGACATGTTCAAAAGATCAAATAATTATGTTCTATTACAATATAACTTAGGACGACAGTAACATTAAATGCTCATCGGTATGTGATTAGGGAAATGTGTGAGGACGGACTGGTCAACATAACAAAAAAACAAGTAAGACAGAACGGAAGGTGGTAGTTTATGTAGCCGTTGCGTGCATGCGTACACAAGAGTCACACGCCGCCGTCGTCTCTTGTGTTTGTGTGATTTGCTATTCATGTTTTATTTCAATTGATCGGTTTAGATCATTCCAGGTACTGCAATACCAGGTCGACCCGCGACAGGCAGGCAAGCCCGGAGCATCTCATCTAGTTCCAAAAATCAGTTTAATATCATGGTATTAATGGGCCGCATGTCAGATGTCATCAGTAAAACAGATTTTTTTTTTTTGTAAGTATTTTATTTTCGTTTTTTGCATTACATTTCATTGTTTACAGACATTTGTGAACTGATATGATCGCTGCCGTGAAATAATCTTGGATGAGTGGAGCTTTCGATGATGGTATTGATGATAATGATATTTACATATATTGGATCTTACTTATATATACATGCACATATCACACATACATATCTCATAAATGTACATACATGCATATAAATATAGAAAGAAATGCGATTTGATATCGATAAAAAACACAAAAAAAAAAAAAAAACACAAGTATCGCGTGAAAATGTGCTTTTTAAAGCTTCCCAGCTGACATAAATCTCTCATTATTTCTATCTATGATTTAGACGGCTCAAGCAACCAACGCGAGTGTTATAAACAACACCGTGGTCACTGTCATCAGTATTGCTGTAGAACTATATTGTCTCGACTCAGACCAATTTGTCCTGCGGGCGCCTCTCTAATCTTCACTCGTGAAAGTTTCAATCTCGTGAAAGTAAGACCAACAAACCTTGATAAAGTCGCGGTTAGCCGACAAATTTGCCCGTAGGCCCATTTCAGCGAGACATTCGTCTCCTGGTCCGACAAAGGCAAAAACAGTCGATCTCGTGAAAATAGGTTCTGAGCGCAATGGCGTATTAGTAGGAACATTTATACGACATTATAAAATACATTTTCGCTAGTTATACATTATAAAATGCATTTTTTCTATGGTTATACATTATAAGTACATTTTTCATTTTACATTACAAAATACATTTTCATTGTGAATTATACATTATAAAATTACATTTTCTTGTTTACATTTTAAAATCATTTTTATTAATAATTTATATTATAAAAAAAACATTTTCATTATGAATTATACATTATAAAAATTTACATTTTCCATTTACATTCAAAAATACACATTTTCAAAAATAGAGGAAGTAGCAATCAGAGGATAAGTATATTCCCTTACAAAAACAAATTCAACATCTTTATGTGCTCTAGTTCATGGACAGATACATTTATTATTGTATTGATGTAGTTTTATGGAGGGATATTTTGTTTCAATAAAAAATTAGCGTTATAAGTTCTCGCGTGGTTTCATTGCATGAAACACAGACTGGAATCAGAGTGTCTGTATTCATATCAGTAATCTAAAGTGGATTTAGTATTTTGTGTCTGGGTAGTTTAAGAAGGTAGTCAATATTGAGCATGATGGCTCATATAGTGTCTGTCTTTCACAACAACCAATAATGTTTCAATCATCTGATGTTTATTTTTGTCCCAAGTTATGTTGCTGTAGTGCACTCAGAAGAATATGTGCTCCTCAGTCTCCTGCGATGTGTGATCTATAGTTGACTTTGTCTTGCAGTTATACTTTGATCTCATATTTGGATGCTCGGCACTCTCTTTATGCAGGTGTCATGCTGTATATCAGTCTGGTCTCCTCTCAGGCTGAGAGGAATGTTTGGGTTGTGTAGGTTTACAAAAGTGTTAGTGTAGTCTGTTGTAAGAATATTTATAGCCTTACCTGATTCTGAGAGTGTAATAAAATCAAACTTCAGGCTTAACTAAATGTTTATATATTTTTATTTGTTATCTATAGTTAGTTTTCTCGTGTCCTTGTAAACTTGAATGCATGTTTGCTAGAATGTGAGTGATGATCCAGGTAGTTGTGACTTTAGATTTTTCCAGTAAGGACTAGTTTAGTTAAATCTGAGTCCTATCATAGTGTGTGTGCTGGTGCGTGTTGGTCTGGAGTGTTGATGATGTGACTTATATAGTTTATTCTGAGTGCTTTTGTACTGTCTGTGTCACTGTGGTGCTAGTACATGTTTCTTGTCCTGTATGAGTGTTGCGTGCTGTATGCTGTATATTGTGTTTCAAGACAGATCTTCGTATTTGTTTATTGATGTTATGATTGTCTGTTTTGGAGGGTCCAAAGACTGTGGCTGCATTATATTATTTTAGAGGAGAATGTATGTATTGACAATTGCAGCTACTGCAAAATTGTTGATATCTTAAATCTGTATCTGTTGACTATGTCTGTTATCTGTGTTTCCATGTTCTGCATGTTTGTGAATGTGTTTTGTCTGGGTAGGATGGATATGTGATGCCATATGTTTTCTATTATTTATTGATATAATACTAAATGGAAAGTCTGGCTGTACTTCCATTTCCTATCCTATGTCAGTTTAATGCGTTTATTTTGCCCACTACCTTAAAATTGAAAATGTGTTTAGAATGTTTTCTGATCCAGTGTTTGTGGAAAGAAAGCGGTGTCATCTGCGTAAGCAGTAACTTCCGTTCTCCTTTACCTGTGTAGTACTGTAATAATTGATATCTTCATTGATCTTCTTTCCAGAAGAGTAGTTCCCTAATGCTAGAACGTACAGCAAGGGACAGAAACGCCCTGTCTAGCTTGGCGGAGTGCTCAGAGTTCCACTTATTGTATAATTCTAATACCCTACTTTCGGGTTTTGGTGTATAGTATTTAATCCACACTCTCGGAAATGTCTTCACCTATGTTGCAGTTGAGTAGTGTTTTGTAGAGTATGTGTAGCGATATTCTATCAAGCCTTCTCTGATCAGCGATAGGATCGACGATTATTGATCTTTCTGGTGTGTGTATGTTATGATGTCTCTGTATGAAGTGTATGCTGGTGTATGTTTCTGCCTTTCCTGTTGTTGGTCTTCGTGTACTAGTGTTGGCATGAATCATTTTAGTTTATTTATCAGGATTTTTGTCAGTATTTTGTATTCTACGTTTAATAATGATATTGGTCTGTAGTTTTTCAGTTGTGTTTTGTCAGAGTTGTCTTTAGGAATGAGAAGTGATGTAACGCCAGTAGATTTAAGCTGGGAGGAAGTTCTTTTCTTTCAAAAGAGGCTGTATATACTCTCCAATGAGAAAGGACCCAGGAGGAAAAATGTTGGTAGAGAACTCTGCTGCTAAGGAGTCCATCTGGGCCTGGTGATTTGTTGTTTTACATTGCGTTGACTGCATTTGTATGTCAGTTGAGTGTCAGTTCTGTCTCTAATTTGTCTTTATCTGGTTCAGACAATTTTTTGGTATATTGCATGAGTCAATCTTGTCTGTACATCATGCATTTACCCTCTGTGTAGAGTCTTGTATTAGTTTCAAATGCTTTTTGTTATTTGTGGTGTCTCTGTCTGCATGTTTCCTTCCAGGTCTGTGTACTTCCTATCTGTCTGCAGTGTTGTATGTTTTGTTCTATTGCCATGTATTCTTTGTTACTTAGTATCTCTTGTGTGATTGTGTTTCTTTGTTTCTTAACAAAACCATGAAACCTGTAGTATCTATATTGTTCTAGTTCTTCTTGTAATGTAGATGTGGGTACATTATTTGTCTGTTTATTTTGTTAGTTTGGTGCTTCTTCTATTATTTTTTCCTCTGAATTCTTCTATTAGTATTTAATTAGATATCATTCTTTATTGTGTCTATGGTACTCTTCAATATTTAATATTGATGTATGTTATCTCAATAATTATATTGTTGGTGTATGTTCAATGTGAGATTATTCATGTATACTGTATGTATCTTTGTATTTAAAGTGTGATGTGTTAGATTTCAGTAGATGAAGCATTTAGAAATTAGAGTATTTTGTATGTGTGGTATTTTATAGTTAATGTGACCCTTTAATAGTCTGTAATCAGTATTTCTGGCAGGTGTGTGTCACCTGCGATCAGTTGCTAGTGCACATATATTTCCCTGTCTAGTCATTGCTGATACTCTGTATTACTTTTGCTTGTGTGTTGTGTCCCATTTCACATCAGAATGTGTCTATCTATAAATTATCCTATTAAGATTATATTGTATCAATTATATTATATGGTATATATCGTTGATGTGTCTAGTATTAATTCTATTAATTTGTGACCTAATGCTCCTTTACCCTCTAACATCTTTATCTGTGAAGTACACAATTAAATCTACACTCAAAAAAATAAGGTTTTGTCCCTGTGTGTGAGTGTGAGCAGACTGTCCCTAAATTTTCATAATTGTGGTTGGAAACTGTGGACCCAGGTGGTGCGTATATATTTACTATTGTGTATGCTCTTGGCCTGCCATTACCGAGCCTCTACAATCCCTTCTCCTTGTTATCCTACTCCCTTTACAAGATCACTAAACAGTCATCTTATCTCATCATACCCTGATCCCGTGTTGTGAATTCCCAGACTAAAGCATGCATCTTTTTAAACTCCTTTTGTGTTGCAAATATTTGGATGCATGTTGATCTGTTCGTATATTGGTTTCTTGTATAGTGTAAAAGTCACCAACGTGTTTGTACAGAAGTTATGATGTATTGTAATTTGTTTTCGCATACCATAATTGTGCTGGCTATTTTAATTCCGTCAGCCATTTCTAATATGTTGAGCCATTCTTTGGAATAATATAATATGATTGTAGAAAACATATGTAATTGTTGCTGAAACATTAAATACTGTATCAGTATATAAATTACAAGTTATAATTTTCTATATTGAATCCACTAAAGTGCTTTCATCGTCCAAGACTATAATTAGTCTTGCTTTGCAAGAAATGTCTGTGCTTGACTTCGTCTTCATGTAGTGTTGTCTGTTAGACAGTGTTGGATGGTGTTCTGTAATACCTGTGCCAGGTTGGGCAGTCATCGTCCATTGTGTTTGTGTATGTATACACCCCCTTCTGTTTGGGGGTGGCAGGATCTGTCAAATGGCGACGACGCTTTCGGCCCCCAGGGGAACCCTTTGGTCGTTTGTGGCTTGGTCTTTTGGTGATGAAGGGGTGGTGGTGGTTGTGTGGGCAGTTTTGTTTTTATTTTTCGGCTGCCGGTTGGGAATTTTTTGCCCAGGGCCGTTGTCTCCGCGGGCATGCACTGGGACGGCCGGAACGTTATCAAATTTTTTATGTTGTCTTCTTCCAATTTAAGTTGATAGTGGGAGAGGTTCATTTTTAAAGGGGACCCATTTGTCCGTGTGGTGATGTTTTGCTTTTTTGGGCCGGGGTCACGGGTGATTTTAAAAGGATTTTTTTGAAGTTTTTTTCCCTATTTCGAGGGATCCAGGAATTGACCCTTTTGTTCTCTCCCTTTCAGGTGCCCACTTGGACCATTTCTGGTCTCCCCAAAATGTTTCCATGGGGGCCCCCAAATCTCCGCAGGCCCTGGCATTGGTGGCGAACCCCCAAAACGGGTTTTCAAACCGTATCGTTTTTATTCCGCCTTTGCTAACTGCACATGGCCCCAAAAAAAAATGCTGGCGATTTTTCCCGTAGGGGGTCGAGTGCGGCCCTGTAATGAGAACCCGGGGGCCCGGGAAAATGAAGGATCCCTAAAAACCTCAGCATCCAGACAGAGGGGATGATTTATAACTAGTTTATTGATTATACAAATTTAAACAAACCTTTGTTTTTTTTGAATGTCCAAAACAGGGGGAGACTCACAATTGAAAATTTCAAACTTAAATAAAACGATCCCTTTTAAAACACCCCGTGAACTTACAATTTAAATCACGTCCTAAATTTATACTTTTCGGAAGATTTGAAAACAAGGGATAAAAAAGAAAAAAACAACCCAAAAATAAAAAGTCCAAATTTGTTAAAAAATTTTCACGGTGAAGATTTTTAAAACATGGGGTAAACTACACTTTGATTTTACCCAAAAAGGAGAGAAGCGATAATGAATGGCCTCGAGAGTTTCCTCCAACGAAACCATAAGAATAACTTTAGCAAAAACCATTACAATTGAATAGCCTCACCTGCCAGGAAATAGACCAACACTTGAATCCTGTCAATCTGTACTGAAAATCAGGGGCCGTGAAGGGCACATTCCATTTTCTGCCGGCCGGGAACAGTTTCTAGTCCTGGGAAAGAGAAAAAAAGCCGCAATGTGCACGACGTTCATGCAAATTTGTACCTTTTTTAGCGCAATTTATATTTATTTACCCCTTTTTCCCCCATGGGCCGTCAATTCCAGTTATTTCCCAAAATTTTGGAGCCTTTTGACCGTCGACGATAGCAAAAGTGGGATCAGCAGTCAGTCAGTCAGATATTATTTCTGGCGTTTTGTACTAAGTCTTTTGGCGCGAAGTTTTGGCTGGCGAATTTTCAAAATAAATTTTTGGCTCATACTGCACGGGGGAACCAACACTGCTCTTTAGTAATTTGCACTACTTTTTCATCGCAGTCCGCGACGGAACACAAGTCAGCCATTGTGTTTTTTCGATCGAATCGATGAAACAGCGTTTAAACAATTGCTTCATATGAAATATGTGTCATTCATATAGTAAAACCGATTGTTCTACGTGTAACTGTAACATATCTAGCAGATCTGAAAATTTATGATTATATGTTAAGTAGAAGCTATTTTGAACGAAATTTTTTCGATGGTCACACCATTATTTTGAACATTGTACCTCGCTTGGTACTCCCATAAACATCGTATTTACGTGAAACGACATTATTAACTTCTCTTTACTCATAAATTCATTAGAAACATTTTTCTCTTCAGGGCAACTTTTACGTCTGCACCTCGTCAATAACCTACCAGACTTACTATTTCTGTGCACGAAGCCGGTTTGCTTTTAACGTCCATAACAACCGCTGAGTTTGGATCTTTTCGTGAATTCTTTTCGTCATTTTACTTGTGTCAACGATATCCAGCGATGCTAAATACAAATTTTTAATTTTCTTTTTATATTTCAAACATTATTTATGCTTCAGTTGACTTTTGTATCGAGTATCAACGGTAATATTAAATATCCCACACTAGATCTAGCTGTTCAAAGTGAACCATTCGTCAGCGATAGACGGCAATAATGATTGGCTGATCTTATCGTACACTATTCAGATTTACTTGATAGTCTCACATTATTGTATTGTGATTTCAGAATTAAAATAACTAGTGAATCATTTCAGTATCCTTTTAATTGTCTTTCTTAATTATAGGCATTTCATGTTTAAAAGTTGTGCATTTAAATTGCACTCATTGCTTAGCTGCAATCAGCTGCAATGAAGCTTTGTGACAAAATATAGTCTAGTAGCAATTTCAAATGTAACTATTGCAAGATCATCTACATTTTCTTTTATGTAACTTCAATTTGTTAGTGGTTGAACTAAATGTGATCATTTATATTTACTCAACATATATAAATATGACCAAAAAGTATCCAGCATGTTTGTATGTGAGATGTGCATACATAAGTAAATATATAAAACTCACACTATTCAAAGAGTCACTCAGAACATATTGCAGATAAATCAAGAAATATATGAATACAAAAATTAACCTCTGATGCTAGAGTGAATAATTTACCAATATGCTTTTATTATTTTCTAAATTGTTTTGGTTGTGGAAATATATAATGAGCACTAGATCAACAGTTTCAATAAATAATATTCATTATGATCTCCCATGCAACTGGCTTCAACCTTGCAATAACATTAAATATATTTATTACTTTATTTTAAAAACTGGAGATAGAGGTTGTGTGAATAATTTACTCAGAAAGTGTTAAAGCTTGACCATCATTGCAAGACTAAGGTCAATGCATGGGAAAATTAGAAAGGATATTATTCAATGAAATTGTTGATCTAGTAGTCAATACATTTTTTTAAACAATCAAGAAAGTTTTTGACAATAATGAAAACACACTGGTAAATCATTTACCTGTACTTCAACTATATAGAAATTAGGATTTATACAAAGATCTGATTTGCTGTATCATTGTGTTTACTGTACCTTTGATTAATCAATTTTACTCAAAGCTCAGGTCCTACACAAAACTTTCAATGACATAAAATGTGCTTGTTCAATGTATGTTCATATAGAAGACATGATGCAGTATTTCATCACTAATTATCACATTTAGTTCAACCACTAACAAATTAAAAGTCACAGAAGAAGTTTACATAAAAAAGAAAATGTAGATGATCTTGCAATAGTTACATTTGAAATTGCTACTAGACTATATTTTGTCACAAAGCTTCATTGCAGCTGATTGCAGCTAAGCAATGAGTGCAATTTAAATGGCACAACTTTTAAACATGAAATGCCTATAATTAAGAAAGACAATTAAAAGGATACTGAAATGATTCACTAGTTATTTTAATTCTGAAATCACAATACAATAATGTGAGACTTCTGAAGTAAATCTGAATAGTGTACGATAAAGATCGGGCCAATCATTATTGCCGTCTATCGCTGACGAGTGGTTCACTTTGGACAGCTAGATCTAGTGTGGGATATTTAATATTACCGTTGATACTGATACAAAAAGTCAACTGAAAGGCATAAATAATGTTTGAAATATAAAAAGAAAATTAAAAATTTATTTAGCATCGCTGGATATCGTTGACACAAGTAAAATGACGAAAAGAATTCACGAGAAGATCGCAAACTGCAGTGTTCAGGGACGTCAAAAGCAAACCGGCTTCGTAGCACATATAAATGGTAAGTCTGGTAGGTTATTGACGAGGTGCAGACGTAAAGTTGCCCTTAGAAGAGAGAAAATGTTTCTAGTAATGAAAATTTATGAGTAAAGAGAAGTTAATAATGTCGTTTCACGTAAATACGATGTTTATGGGTAGGAAATTTTCAAGGTTCCAAAATAATGGTAGTGACCATCGAAAAAAGTTTCGTTCAAAATAGCTTCTACTTAACATATAATCATAGAATTTTCCAGATCTGTAGAATATGTTACAGTTACAAGTAGAACAATCGGTTTTACTATATGAATGACACATATTTCATATGAAGTAATTTATTACACGCTGTTTCATCGATTCGATCGAAAAACACAATGGCTGACTTGTGTTAAATTTATTTACTGTCACGGACTGCGCTGAAAAAAGTAGTGCAAATTACTAAAAGAGCGGTATTTCAATGCAAATATGACGCCGTGACTGTAATCGCTAGTGAACTTTGACAGACGACATGTTAAAAATTCAAATAATTTGCCTGTTCTATTACAATATAACGGGACGACAGTAGCATTAAATGCTCATCAATTATGTGATTAGAAATGTGTGAGGACGGACTGGTCAACATAACAAAAAAGCAAGCAAGACAAGACGGTGGTGGTTTATGGCTGTTGCTGTACGTAAATACACAAGAGTCACACGCCACCGTCGTCTCTTGTGTTTGTGTGATTTGCTATTCGTAACATTTAATTGATGGTTTGGGCCATTCCGGAAGTACTGTAATACCGGGTCGACCCGCGACGAGAGCAGAGCAAGCCCCGGGCATCTCATCTAGCCAAAATCAGTTATATCGTAGTGACCAATGGGCCACGTATCAGATATTAAGCTGATAAGAACAGATTTTTTTATTTTTTTATATTGAAGTGTTTATTTTCATTTTTGCATAACAATTCTTCATTTTTGTACATACATTTATGATCTGATATGATTCTGCCTAGTGAGATGACAAAATGAGATGGTGGGCTTTCAATGATGATGATGATGATAGTGACTATACACATATGTTCATATATACGTGCATATCCGCATACATACATATACATACATAGATATACATACATATCATAAATACATCTACATACATATCCTTTAAATTGTCATTGAAAATTAAAAACAAAACATGCAATAGGCGATGAATATGATTTCCCGAAGTATTTCCCACTCATACAGCCTCGAGCAACCGAGGCAGGTGTGTAACAACACTGTGGTTACTGTAAAGACATACTTGATCCGATTCAGACTATTTGGTTTCTGGTATCAACACTAGAAGTAGAAACCCTTGACTCCGTCTGCCACCTGGCGAGACTAATAGGTGGTGGGATGATGGTGTGGTGTCTTCCAACTTTTCAGTTTTGTTTTGTATAAGCAGTCAAAATATTTCCTATGATAGTTATAATGACAGGGATGACATACATGCATGCACGTACCCCCCACATACATATAAATACATACATACAAATACACACACATACCCATACATACCTATATATCCGCCCATACCCACACACATACATATAACTACATACATATACCCACGTACACACACGTATATACATTTCACACACACACCCACATACATACCCCCATATATATATATTTTCTTTTTCATGTTGCCTGCCTTTCTCACATCTTGCTCTTGGCTTTATTTGTATAAACATTTAACATGTGACATATTCCCACTGGTGGTGGTGATGATAAGAGAGATACATACATACATTGCTCATACATGTTGAATGGAATACATTACACATAATGCATATCTTATATTATACAACATAGGTTCGACATAGTAGCTCTCTCCAGGCCGAGGTGAGGTGGAGTCGTGTAGCAGAGGGACTGAAACCAACGAAGGAAGAGTATAGTTTAAAGAGGAAATACCTCCCGTGAGAAAGTTTGAATCGGTCAGAAAGTAAGACTGACCAAGTTGTGGTAGGGATTTTAGTGGAAATTCAGTCACGAGGGCCTGCCAATAGACAAAGAAAAATTTCAGTCCAGATGTTTGTGAGAAAGTGTAAGCGCGAAGCAGCTGATCATGTTTCAGGAACATTCCATACGTTTAAAAATACATTTTTCATTGTAGTTATACATTACAAAATACATTTTTCATTGTAGTTATGCCTTACAAAATACATTTTTCATTGTAGTTATACATTACAAATTACATTTTTCATTGTAGTTATACATTACAAAATACATTTTTCATTGTAATTATACATTACAAAATACATTTTTCATTGTAGTTATACATTACAAAATACATTTTTCATTGTAGTTATAATTAAAATTACTTTTTTCATTGTAATTATACATTATAAAATACTTTTTTCATTGTAATTATCATTATAAAAACATTTTCATTGTAATTATACATTATAAAATACATTTTTCATTGTAATTATAATTACAAAAATACATTTTTATTGTAATTATAATTTAAAAAAATACATTTTTCTTTTTAGTTATACATTATAAAATACTTTTTTCATTGGTTATACATTATAAATTATTTTTTTTCCTTGTATTTATACAACAAAATACTTTTTTTAATTAAATTTAAAAAATACTTTTTTCTTTTAGTTATACATTACAAAATACATTTTTCATTGAAATTATACATTATAAAATAATTTTCTTTACTTATAATTAAAAGTACTTTTCAAGAAACAGGGGGGGCAATCAGATGACAATTGCATGTTTTTTTTTTTTTTTTTTTTTTTTTTTTTTTTTTTTTTTTTTTTTTATAGACAAGGTAGAATTATATTTACTTTGAGAAAATTCAGCATACATAATATACAGTTTATGGTGATAATTTGTGTTATTGTTTGATGTATTTTTAGGAGGAATATTTGTTTCAATAAAAGTGCTTGTGTTCTCAGGAACATTGTGCATTCCTAAGCCCCAAATCGGGTGTTTATTCTCCCAGCAATCTGAGTAGTTTGGATTTGATCGGGAGTGGTTTGGGGCAGTGTTGAGCATGATGGCTCTAAAATGTCTGTCTTTCATGTGTGTGTGTTTAAAACCATCTGGGGGAGTGTTTTTTTGGATGATTGTAGTGCATTGAAGAATATGTGTTTTTCAGTTTTTTGTGTGTAGTCTGCATAGTTGAACTTGGAGTTGTCGATCTGTTGATGCTGTTTCTTGTAGGTGTATGTTGTATATCAGTTGAATGTCACCCTCGGGCTTTGAGGGGAAATTTTTTTGGGGGTTGAGGAAAAGGGGTTTTGTGGCTGTTATGAAATTTTTTGGGGCCCCTTTTTGATTCTGGGGTTTAAGGGAGTTGGGAGTTTAATAAATGTTTATATATTTTTGTTGTTGTCTGCTGGATTATTTCTTTTCCCTTGTATGGTTTGAATGATGTTTTGTGAATGAGGTAGTGATCCAAAGTAGTGGGCACTGAATTTTTCAGGGGACTAGTTTGAATCTGAGCCATGGGGTAAGGGCTATGGTTTCTGGGTGTTTGATGAGGGACTTATATAGTTTATTCTGAGTGCTTTTATTTTTGTGTGTCCTGTGGTTTATCCCTTTGTTTTTGTCCTGTATGAGTGTTGGGTGCTGTATGTGAATTGTTTTTCCCAAAGACGAATTTTCGATTTGTTTGTTGAGGGATTGTCTTTTTGGGGGGTCAAAGACTGGGGGGATATTATTTTTGGGAGAATGTATGTTTGAAAATTTCCCTTTGCCAAAAATTGTTGATGTCTTAAATCTGTATCTGTTGACCATGTCTGTTATCGGTTTCCATTTCCCATTTTTTGGAATGTGTTTTGTCTGGGTGGGATGGAAATGTAATCCCAATATTTTCATATTGTTTGTTGATGTAATGCTAAATGGAAAGTCTGACTTTTTTTTCCATTTCAAACCCCCATTTTTAATGTTTTTGGGGTTTTATTTGTGCCCACTACCCACCCCAAAAATTGAAAATGTGTTTAGAATGTTTTTTCAGATCTAGTGTTTGGGGAAAGAAGAGGTGTCATTCAGGTAAGGAATTTCTTTTCTTTTTTCCCTTGGTATAAATTTTTAAATGTTGTCTTGTCTGATCTTTTTCCCAAGAGTGGTTCAAATCAGAACGTACAACAAGGGGGACAGAGAGCAACCCCGTCTAACTGACCGGGTTAACAAGGTTTCACTTATTGTATGGTTCACCAATACCCTACTTTTGGGGTTTGGGGTATGTATTTTTTAAACCACTCGGGAAAAATTTTACCATGTTGCAGTTTAGTAGGTTTTTTGTAGGATGTGTGTGATATTCTATCAAAAGCCTTCTCCCCGATCTAACGATAATGACGATTGACAGCTTTCTGGTGGTGGTTATGATGTCTCGTATGAAGGGGATGCTGGGGGGTTTTTCTGCCTTTTACACCCGATTGTTTCTTTGGTACAGTGTTGGATGAATGGTTTTAGTTTATTAGTCAGAGTTTTTTAGTATTTTTTAGTTAGTTTAAAATGATATTGGTCTGTAGTTTTTAGTTGTGTTTTGTCAGAGTTGTCTTTAGGAATGAGATGATGTATGATAGATTTGGTGGGGGGAAGTTCTTTTCTTCAAAAGAGGTGTGTATATTTTGTAGGGGAGGGCCCCGGAGAGGGAAGAAATGTTGGTAGAACTTCTGTGAGTCCGTCTGGGCCTGGTGGGGTTTTTTGATTGGTTGACTGCATTTTTTATGTCAGTTAGTGCGTTCTGTTCTAATTTGTCTTTATCTGTTAGACAATTTTTGGATATTGTAAATCGTTGGTTGTGTCCACATTCCCCCTTTTAGAGAGTCTTGTAGAGTTTTTAAATGCTTTTGTTATTTGTGGGTCTCTGTCTGCATATTTCCTTCCAGGTCTATTATGCTTCCTATCTGTCTGCAGTGTTTTGTTTTGTTCTATTGCCATGTATTGTTTGCTTGGTGTTCTTTTTTTGTGATTGTGAACTTTGTTTTAAAAGGCTCCTTGAAACCTGTGGTGTCTGTATTGTTCTAGTTCTTCTTTTAATGTGGGATGTTGGGCATTGTTGTCTGTTTGTTTTGTTAGTTTGATTGCTTTTTCATTATTTTTTTTCCCCTTGAATTCTATTTCGTTTAAAGTTTGGGGGATATCCTTTTGTTTTGTCCTGTATTGGGGTCTTCAAAATTTCCCAAATTGATGTATGTTGTCTGTGGGGGTTGTTGGTGTATGTTTAATGAGATGGGTTTGTGTGTATGTGGGGTTTTTTTTAGAAGAAGTGTGTTGTTGAATTTTCCCGTGAGATGAGCGTTTGGGTTTGGGGTTTGTGTGTGTGCTGTTTATGGTTTAATAACCCCTTGGGTTTTGAAAAAAGTGCTGGGAGGTGTTTTGTCGCCCATGTGATGGTTTGTGGTGCAAAATTCTGTCAGTCGTGCTGATACCTTTTGCTTTGCTTTGTGTGTTGTGTCCATTCCATCAGAATGTGTCTGTCTATAGGTGTCTATTAGATTGTGTGTGTCAATTATGTTATGTAGTATGTCTAGTTGATGTGTGTCCCTATTGTTAGTTCTATTTATTTTGGGCCAATGTCCTTCCCTATACAGATTTTTTTTTTTTTTTTTTTTATTTTGCAAACGCTTTATTATAGCCGACTGAAGAACTTTACAGCTTCGGTTCTGCCGCCTCCTCCATTGTCATGTTCGGTTTCAACCCCTTTTTCCCCAAAAAATATAGTTTTTCCCCCCTTCACGCTTTATAATTGCAAACTCTGCCGGGCTCCAAAATATATCTGGTTTGGAGGGCCCCGGGTTTCTTTTTAGTACATCATTTTTTATTCAGGTCAGTCGTCTCATTCGACCAGGAGACAACACAGTTAATATTGACATTGCTGTCGAGCAAATTTTACTCCTTTTTCCCCTATCAGATACTACACTTTGATCTTAGCCAAAGGCCGAGAAGCGATAATGAATGGCCTCGAGAGCTTCCGTGCCAACGAAACCATAAGAACTCAACTTTAGCACAGAGACCATTACAATTGCAATAGCTCTCACCTGCCAGGAAATAGACCAACACTTGAATCCTGTCAATCTGTACTGAAAATCAGCGTCCGTGCAAGGGCACATTCCATTTTCTGCCGGCCGTGCAACAGTTTCTAGTCCTGCGGAAAGAGAAAAAAATGCGTCAGCAATGTGCACGACGTTCATGCATTATTATGTACCTTTGTAGCGCAATTTATATTTATTTACCCTTTGCCCACATGGGCCGTCAATTCCAGTTATTTCACATTGTGTAAGTAGCCTCTCTTTGACCGTCGACGATAGCAAACGTGGTATCAGTCAGTCAGTCAGTCAGATATTATTTCTGGCGTTTTGTACTAAGTCTTTTGGCGCGAAGTTTTTGGCTGGCAGAATTTTCAAAAATAAATTTTTGGCCCATACTGTAATCTGCTAGTGAACTTTTGACAGACGACATGTTCAAAAATTCAAATAATTTGCCTGTTCTATTACAATATAACGGGACGACAGTAGCATTAAATGCTCATCAATTATGTGATTAGAAATGTGTGAGGACGGACTGGTCAACATAACAAAAAAGCAAGCAAGACAAGACGGTGGTGGTTTATGGCCGTTGCGTACGTAAATACACAAGAGTCACACGCCAGTCGTCTTTTGTGTTTGTGTGATTTGCTATTCGTAACATTTAATTGATGGTTTGGGCCATTCCCGGAAGTACTGCAATACCGGTCGCCCCTGCGACGAGAGCGGAGCAAGCCCGGGCATCTCATCTAGTTCCAAAATCAGTTTAATATCGTAGTGACCCATGGGCCACGTATCAGATATTGTGATAAGAACAGTTTTTTTTTTTGAAGTGTTTATTTTCATTTGTGCATTACATTTCATTATTTACAGACATTTGTGAGCTGATATGATTATGCCCGTGAAATGAAAATATGAGATGGTGGGCTTTCGATGATTGTGATGATGATAATGATGTTACATATATACTTATATATACATGCACATATCCACACATACATATCTCATAAATATACATACATACACATACATACATACATATATAAATATAGAAAATGCGATTTGATATCGAAAAAAACCACACAAAAAAAAACACACGAAAAGTATCGCATGAAGATTGTGCTTTTAAAAACTTCCCAACTGACATAATCTCTCCATTATTTCTATCTGAGTTGGGCGGCTCGAAGCAGCCAACGCGGGTGTTATAAAACAACACCATGGTCGCTGTCGTCGGTAACCTCGTGAGACATAATTGTTTCGACCATTTTGTCCTACGGGCGTACACTCTCCACTATTTCTCGTGAGAAAGTTTCAATCGGCCAGAAAGTAAGACCAACAAGCCTTGATAAAAGTCACGGTTAGCTGACCAAATTTGGCCGTAGGTCATTTTCAACGGGACATTACGTCTCCTGGCCTGACAAAGACAAAGGAAAAACAGTCCAGATGTTCGTGAGAAAAATAGGTTTGAGCAAAGTAGCTGACCATGCTAAGAACATTTTATACATTATAATTTTCACTGTAGTTATACATTATAAAATACAGTTTTCACTGTAGTTATACATTATAAAGTACATTTTTCTTTATAATTTTATATTACAAAATACATTTTTATTGTAGTTATCCATTATAAAATACATTTTTCATTGTAGTTGTACATTTTAAAATACATTTTTCATTGTAATTTTTACACTTCACCACCCTTCCTCTTGACAGTGTGTTGTACAAATATACAAAAATATGACAACTTCAATGTACATTGGATCTGCCATTCATCCTTCATTATTTATACATCTCAAGGCATACATTAAATGATAATGAATATAAGTGCAACAATTTTCCCTTCCATTTTTTCCTTTTTTTTTTCTTTCTGTTTTTTTCTTCTTTCCAACAGTATTTGAGGTGGGATATTTTCCAAATTATATTCTGAGTTATTTACATATTTCGTTTAAAAACAAATAAACATAAAAGCATATATTACATGATAGTAGCGGCTCTCCAAAGGAATATTTGTTTAAATAAAGGTTCATTGTAGATTTTCATGTGGAATGTTGCTGCATTTCTACAGACCCATATCAGGTGTCTGTATTCTGCAAGCAATATTAGTAATTTGTTGTGTATATCTGGAGTTGTTTTGGGCAGAGTGTTGAGCATTATGGCTCTGTAAATATCTGTCTTTTTATTTGTGTGTGTTTCAATCATCTTGTGGAGTGTTTCTTTTGTTTGTCTGATTGTATTGCATCTGAAGAATATGTGTTCTTCTGTTTCTTGTGTATTCGTTTTGCATAGTTGGCATTTTGCTAGTTGTCTTGATATGTTGGGTTCTCTGTCTCTTGTAGGTGTCATGTTGTATATTAGTCTGAATGTCACCTCTCGGGCTTTGAGAGGAATATTTGGGTTGTGCAAGTTTATGAAAGTGTTGGTGTGGTTTGTTATGAAATATTTATAACCTCTTTTGATTCTGAGATGTAGTTGAGGTGCTTGGAGCTTGACTAGATGTTTATATATTATAGTTGTTGTCTGATGTATTTGATTTTCATGTCCTTTGATGGCTTGAATGCATGTTTTGTAGAATGTGGGTAGTGTGCCAAAGTAGTGTGGTGTTGAGATTTTTGGTGGACATAGGTTGGATAGTCTAAGTCCTATGTGGTAATGTGCTAGAGTATGTTGTTCTGGGTGTTTGATGATGCAACCTATATATTTTATTCTAAGTGCTTTTATTTTTGTGTGTATGTCTTGTAGTGCTATTCCTCCTTGTTTCTTGTCTTGTATCAGTGTTGTGTGCGTATGCGTATATTGTACTTCAAGACGAATCTTCTGATTTGTATGTTGATGTCTGTGATTGTCTGCTTTGGAGGGTCGAAAACTGTTGCAATGTAGATTATTTTTGGAAGGATGTAAGTGTTGACTATTATGCTTCTACCAAAGATTGTTGTTGCTTTGTATTTGTATCTGTGTAACATATGTGTTATCTGTGTTACAAGGTGTTGCCATGTGTCTGTATGTATTTGGTTTGGGTGTGATGGAAATGTGATGCCGTATATTCTCATGTTATTTGTTGTTGTTAAACTAAATGGGAAGTCGGATTTATTTTTCCATTTTCCGATGCCCATGATTAAAGACTTGTGTACGTTTACTTTTGCTCCACTACCTTTCCCAAATTCTGTGAATGTATTTAGGATATTTTCTATTGATCTAATGTTTGGGGGGAAAAAATACAGTGTCGTCTGCGTAGGCAAGCAACTTTCTTTCTTTTTTCCCTTGTATAGAAGTGCCTTTAATGGTGCTGTCTTGTCTAATCTTTTCCAAGAGTGGTTCTATTGCTAAAATATACAACAACGGAGAGAGAGAGCAACCCTGCCTGACTGACCGTGTTAGCTCAAAGGTACCGCTTATCGTATGGTTCACCAATACCCTACTCTCGGGTTTGGTGTATAATATTTTGATCCACTCTCGGAAATGTGTACCTAAGTTGCAGTGCAGTAGTGTTTTATGCAGGTAGTTGGGGAAAACCTGTCGAATGCCTTCTCCTGATCTAAGGATAGGATTGAGGATTGACAGTCTTTCTGATGTGTGTAGGTAATGATGTCTCTAATGAAGTGTGTATGTTGGTGTATGTTTCTACCTTTTTACACTGCACTGTTGGTCCTCGTGTACCAGTGTTGACATGAAAGATTTTAGTTTATTTGTCAGTGTCTTTGTCAGTATTTTGTAGTCTACATTTAGTAGTGATATTGGTCTGTAGTTTTTCAGTTGTGTTTTGTCAGAGTTGTCTTTAGGAATAAGAGTGATGTATGATAGGTTCAAGCTAGAAGGTAGTTGTTTTTCCTTAAAGGAGTCTGTGTAAACTCTCAGTAGGAGAGGGCCTAAGATAGGAAAGAAATGCTAATAGAATTCTGCTGTCAGTCCGTCTGGTCCTGGTGATTTGTTTTTTTTGCATTTTATTTATTGCCTGTGTTATGTCAGTTAGTGTCAGTTCTGTTTCTAGTTTATCCCGGTTTAAGTCAGATAGTTTCTTGGTATACTTCATGAAACTGTCTTGTGTATGTTGTTGTGTATTCCCTTCTGTGTATAGGGCTTGAATAATTTTCGAAGCTAGTATAATTTGTGGTGTCCTGTCTGCATGTTCCGTCTAGGTCTACAATACTTCCTATCTGCTTGCTGTTTTGTATGTTTTGCTCTATTGCCATGTACTGTTTGCTTGGTGTTTCTTGTGTGATTGTGTTTAACTTTGTTCTTAACAAAGCACCATGAAATCTATGATGTCTGTATTGTTCTAGTTCCTCTTGTAATATAAGAATGTTGGGTGCATTGTTGTCTATTTGTCTTGAGAATTTGATTGCGTCTTCTAGTATTCTTTCTTGTCGTATTCTATCTCTATTAATGTGTGATATCTTTTGTGTCATTGCTTGTATAGTGTTCTTGAGTATTTCCCAATGTTGATGTACGTTGTCTGTAGGTATATTGTTTGTGTAAATGAGGATGACATGTGTTATGTGTTCAATGTATGTTTTGTTTTGAAGAAGTGTGTTGTTGAATTTCCAGTGTGGTGAGCGTTTGGAGCTGGTGTGTGTGTATGTGGAATTTATAGTTGATATGACAGCTTTGTGATCTGTAAAGCTGAGAGTTTCTGGAAGATGTTTGGTTTGACCTATATGGAGGTCTGATGGTGCATATATTCTGTCTAAACGTGTTGCTCTTTTGTGTGCTCTGTTTGTATGTGTGGTTTCAATACCTTTAAGATGTGTCTGTCTGTAAGTATCTGTCAAGTTGTGTGTTTCAATTATGTTTTGTAATATGTCTAACTGTGGTTTGCCTCTAGTTATACTCTTAATTTGTGTTTCAATGTCTGCTCCTACCACATCCATGTTACTGAGAACACAATTAAAATCTCCAGCTAATATAATAGTTTTACCTCTGTATGGAATCAGTAAATTGTCCAGATGTTCATAAAAACGAGGCTGATCTCTATAGGCAGGGGGTGCATGTATGTTGACTAACGTATATGTTTGAATGTTGTTACTTGCTTGAACTATTGCTAGTTTCCTTCCTATCCCTGTAAAGTTTGTGAAAACCCACCTGTCGAAGTCTGTAATATAGCAACCCCTGATCCAGTGTTCTGAATTCCTAAACTAAAATGTGAATGTCTTAATCCTAGCTGTGTTGTAATTCGTGATGCATGTTCGTCTGTATGTATGTTAGTTTCTTGTAAGAATATAAAATCTGGTTTGTGTTTGTGTATAAGTGATATGACTTCACAGAGTTTATTCCGGAGGCCTAGAATATTAATACTAATTACTCTAATTTCGTCCGCCATGGTAATAGTACAAATATATATATATATAGCATTTAATTAATATTTTATAATAATAAAAATGAAAGTAAAATATTTTATTTACGTGTTTAGGAGAATCACTGGCTGGTTCCATCTTTTTTGTTGTTAAATCTATGACTAGTTTGGAAAAGCTGGCGTCTATTATGTCTTGTTTTCCTTCTGTTTCTTTTCAAATCTGTTTTTGCTAGTTTCTGTGGTGTGGTCTGCTGGAGGTCTTGTTGTCTTGTTTTTTCTGTAGGTTTCGAGCACGGGTTTTCACTTTCACAGGACTGTCACTGCTGTATTGACGTGCCAACGTCGTTTTTTTCAACGTAGGTTACAAACTGGAAGCCGTCATCAGTGGTCTGTACTTCTTCATCAGCTGGTTTTGTATTTTGATGTCTGTCTGGTGTTGGTTTTAAAGGCCTCTCTGCTATATCTGGCGGCTGTTGGCTGATCTCAATGGTGTGTTGGATCTGATTAGCAACTGTGTCTTTCGGTGTCTTTTTTGGGCATCTATTTGCCCAATGTGTGTCCTGCCCACAATGTGGACACACAGTTCGGCGTCCCGCCATGGTCACCATGACCGTATGTCTTAAATTTGATGAATCTCCGATTTCGAAGTCGATATAATGTGGTATCGGCAAATTCGGCCGACAGAGCCTCCCATTTTTCCGGCGAGTGTTTGAGCGGAAATACTTTTGACGTCAGGATCGTCCAAGATGTTGCCGATTATAGTTTGAATAGCTGGTTGTTTGGCAGTGGCTGGCACCCAGTGTAGGGTAATCCTCTCTCTTTGTCGTTCCAAGTGCTCTATGATGACGGTTATTCTCTGGGTTGGGTGAATCTTTTTTCCCATGTAGTCTATCATAGTGTCTTGAGTGCTTCGGGAGTCAAAGGACGTAGTACTTAGTGTGGTTTTCGTATCTGTAGATACTACTTACCCCCTTCAGTGGTACTCCTCCTGGTCCAACAAGAACACTTGTCAAGAATGCTGGTGAGGCTTTTGCCGCAGCTTGAGCTCCAGTAATGGTAAGTAAAGGGTTCCAGCATGGTGAAGTGGCCACCCTCAAAATCGTCCAATGATAGTTTTGCACTTACAACGATTCTGCTATCCATCTCGATTTCTGATTAAATTGGTTTTAAACTGGTTGACAGGTGAATTTACGGAGAGTCAAAAAGACAGTACTTTAGAAATGATCCCTAAAAGTATGATCTGATAAGGTTTCACTTATTGTATGGTTCACCAATACCCTACTTTCGGGTTTGGTGTATAGTATTTTAATCCACTCTCGGAAATATGTACCTATGTTGCAGTTGAGTAGTGTTTTATGTAGGTATGTGTGTGATATTCTATCAAAAGCCTTCTCCTGATCTAACGAT
This sequence comes from Arion vulgaris, assembly GCA_020796225.1. Lineage (NCBI taxonomy): Eukaryota > Metazoa > Mollusca > Gastropoda > Stylommatophora > Arionidae > Arion > Arion vulgaris. Next base: position 5,608,405 of record CM036770.1, read on the forward strand.
AGGATCGACGATTGACAGTCTTTCTGGTGTGTGTATGTTATGATGTCTCGTATGAAGTGTGAATGCTGGTGTATGTTTCTGCCTTTCACACTGCATTGTTGGTCTTCGTGTACTAGTGTTGGCATGAATGGTTTTAGTTTATTTGTCAGAGTTTTTGTCAGTATTTTGTAGTCTACGTTTAATAATGATATTGGTCTGTAGTTTTTCAGTTGCGTTTTGTCAGAGTTGTCTTTAGGAATGAGAGTGATGTATGATAGATTTAAGCTGGGAGGAAGTTCTTTTTCTTCAAAAGAGGCTGTGTATACTCTCAGTAGGAGAGGACCCAGGAGAGGGAAGAAATGTTGGTAGAACTCTGCTGTGAGTCCGTCTGGGCCTGGTGATTTGTTGTTTTGCATTGCGTTGACTGCATTTGTTATGTCAGTTAGTGTCAGTTCTGTCTCTAATTTGTCTTTATCTGGTTCAGACAATTTTTTGGTATATTGCATGAAGTCGTCTTGTGTCTGCTGTCGTACATTACCCTCTGTGTAGAGAGTCTTGTAGTAGTTTTCAAATGCTTTTGTTATTTGTGGTGTCTCTGTCTGTATATTTCCTTCCAGGTCTATTATGCTTCCTATCTGTCTGCAGTGTTGTATGTTTTGTTCTATTGCCATGTATTGTTTGCTTGGTGTCTCTTGTGTGATTGTGTTTAACTTTGTTCTTAACAAGGCTCCTTGAAACCTGTGGTGTCTGTATTCTAGTTCTAGTTCTAGTTCTAGTTAAAGTTCTAGTTCTTCTTGTAATGTGTGGATGTTGGGTGCATTGTTGTCTGTTTGTTTTGTTAGTTTGATTGCTTCTTCTATTATTTTTTCCTCTTGAATTCTATTTCTGTTAATGTTGGTGGATATCCTTTTTGTTATGTCCTGTATGGTGCTCTTCAATATTTCCCAATATTGATGTATGTTGTCTGTGGGTATGTTGTTGGTGTATGTTTCAATGAGATGGTTCATGTGCTGTATGTATGTTTTGTTTAGAAGAAGTGTGTTGTTGAATTTCCAGTGAGATGAGCGTTTGAAGTTGGTGTTTGTGTGTGTGGTGTTTATGGTTGATATAACCGCTTTGTGGTCTGTGAAAATAAGTGTTTTGTGGCAGGTGTTTAGTCTGCCCTATGTGATGGTTTGCTGGTGCATATATTCTGTCTAGTCGTGCTGATACTCTGTGTGCTTTGCTTGTGTGTGTTGTGTCCATTCCATCAGAATGTGTCTGTCTATAGGTGTCTATTAGATTGTGTGTGTCAATTATGTTATGTAGTATGTCTAGTTGATGTGTGTCCCTATTGTTAGTTCTATTTATTTGTGACCTAATGTCCTTCCCTATAACGTCTTTATCTGTGAGTACACAATTAAAATCCCCGCCTAGAATAAGGTTTTGTCCCCTGTGTGTGAGTGTGAGCAGACTGTCTAAATTTTCATAAAATTGTGGTTGGAAACTGTAGTTAGGTGGTGCATGTATGTTAACTATTGTGTAAGCTCGTGTACCATTACGAGCCTCTACAATCGCTACCCTCCCTTCATTATCCCTACTCCCTTTTGCAAAGACCCACCTGTCTGATGTCTGTATAATAGCTACCCCTGATCCCGTGTTGTGAATTCCCAGACTAAAGCATGCGTGTTTTAAACCTAATGGCATTGTAATGTTGGATGCATGTTGATCTGTTCGTATATTGGTTTCTCGTATGAGTATGAAGTCTGGTTTGTGTATGAAAGTTATGATGTATTGTAATTTGTATCGCATACCACGTATGACCTAAGACCACTCTTCGAAGAACAATCCAACAAGAAAGTAAACTATTGGGATGTAAAACCATACAAGATCTCCAACTGCTAGCAACGAACCGCATCACATGGAGATCTAAAACCTCTTCCCTATGTGCCGCCCTATGTGCCGCCTTTGGCACGAAAGGAACAAACTAACTAAACTAACTAACTAACTTCATATGTACTAATGTCGACTTTGTGGCCCTTTTGCTTATAATATGCAAACTCATATCCGATCTCCTACCTTTACCAAGAAATTTAAATTAACATATTCAAGGAAAACTCCTCCGTGAAGTTTCAACTCAAAACATGTTATAAGTTTATCCTCCTGTATAGTATAATTATAAAGATTTATTATATCTAACTAAATAAACAAAACATTTAACTTCCGCTGTATAATGTATATACTAAACACAACAAGATTCATTAGTATGAAAAATAGGTGAGTGCCAATTTACCTTTATATCATAAGTAGTCTATGCGTAGTAGGGTAACAGATTATGCGCACACTACAACAGTTCTGCAATCGTGCTTCGTCAGTGTTTCAGGAAAAGTCATCTTGTCTCTTAAGTTCTGCGTATATCATCCTATGGTTCTCCACCACAGGGATTATGTACATATATACTTCACTTATGTGTGTTGAATTCTTTCTTTATCTTCGATATTCTCATTACTTATCAACTATATTATCTATAATCTCTGCTCTTCTAGATAAGTGTAGGCCGCGTCAAGTTGAGCGAATGTTCTTCGAGCGAGTTTCTAAGCTTATGTGATTGAGCGAGTCACCTAGTTTTATTTTTCAGTCTTCCGCGTTGGTCTATCGTGTGTAACGGACGTGTGCAAAAATCAAGTCCACTAAGCAAGCGTGCAATTGTTATTATTGTCCGTGAATTGTTTTACCTGACACTATACACAGCTGGTCCGTTCCTTCTTGACCTTTGTTCCAACTAAATATGAGGACAACTGTCACTCTGTTAGACATATGCATGGAGATATTTCCAAACATTAGTAAGCCAAGGCATGGTCTTTTACAAAATAACGTACGGTCAACACAATCACATGACGCTGCGTCACAATTATATGATTATAATTAAATGCATCATGACATGTTAACTTAACAACGAAAGCATGACGTTTTATGTCGGTTTATGACGTGACGTCGTAAATACAAAATAGTCGCATGCTGCTGTCGGCGTCAACTGCTATTCCTGCAAATTGTTTGGTTCAAGCAATTTTGTTGACCAATGTGAATGCTCAGGATGACTGAAACAGTTTGAGCTTTATGAGAATAGTTGGAGTCGCTGGAGGTTAGCAAAAATGAGTTTATTTTTGTGCCAGAGCATGAGAGTACACAGGAACAAAACTAGTCGATAGACGTTCAGATATCTCTCTCGCGATCGCTCTTCACGGTCAATTTTATCATTCTTTTTGTGATATATAATTGGTCCTTTGACAAGAACGCTTGATCTACGTTGGGACGATTATGTGCCCATGGTGAATAAGCCCGCCCATCCGGTTTCAGCCAGCTGTTGATTTACTAGGGTAGCTAACCCAGGGTACGATCCTTTCTGCCGACTATTTCGTCCCTGATTTTTGCCTTTTCGATCAGCTTTTTGCCGTATATTTGCGCTTTTGTGATCTACGCCAAACAGTGAGTTACTACTGTTATGTCCTTTCTGACTGTGAGGTCGTTCCGGATTAGAAACATTTCACGGGGCTTATAAGCTTGTCCTGGGACGGCGTCTTAGTCGTATAAAACACCGTGTAAAGTGTCGGCCTTCGCCAATGTTCGGATCCGGATAACCTGTAGGATCTTTGCATTGTCGGCCTTACTTTACTGTCCATTTTGAGTTTGTTCCGGAGTAGGAACATTCTCAGCCTTTTCGAGGCGCGTGTCGTCACTTGGCAATTTGCAGTTTCTACTTCGCATTTTCCCAAGCCTCGGGAAACACCGGACTGGGAAGAAGCAAAAATAATGCAGAGGGTCGTTTCAATCGGCGCTAGCAACGCAACTGAGATTTTGCGCTCGCCACCATCACCCACCCTAGTTCTTCCGAGGATGTTAGTTGTGACTGCAACAGTACCTTGCACGGTTTTCCCAGGAGGGCAGTTTCGTTATGCACTAAAACGTAACTTTATGTTTTTAGTTCGGCCAACGTTAACCAGTAAATGTATCTGAGCAAGGCCACTGATACGGAGTCAGCTGCAATCTTCCCTCGTACTGACACGAGGGTAGACTTTTATTCGTTACGCATCTGTCTTATTTATTCTTGCCCCACAGCTGGCAATGCTTGCCCTCTCCTCAGGGCTTCAAGTTTCGCCCTATGTGGGCCCACGTTACGTCACTGGATGCACCTCTCATCCGTTCATGTTCACTTGTACACTAATCTCCCCATGGGCAGGGAAACTGGTAATTGTGGCACTAGGGCAATATTTTACTGGACTTCGGCCAGGAGATTCGTGCATTTTGTTCGTAGCTGCTACCACTACCAGTAGCTCTCCATACATCCCTGTTTCCCCCTTAGCCAGATCGGAAGCAAAGTCTGTTTCCAGGGTCACCACGGGAGGTGGGGACATGGTTTTGATTAGTGCCGGCTCACTAATCCTGGCACACCCCCTCATGTGCCCTTGACCCCCATCGACATTTGATAGGGCAGACATTTGAAAGATGCGTCGCCGGCACATGAGGCCATGCGATCAGCACAAAGTTATCCAGAGTCACCAGTGGGACGCCGCACCCCACGTAGGGTAACGGCGATTGGTGTTGAACTAATAAAGCACCCTTTCACGAAGGTCGGAGCTTGGTAAGCATGTATTAGCTCTAGAATTGCCACAGTTATCCAAGTAGGATGGTGTCATCTAAGAAACCTCGACTGATTTAATGAGCCTTTCGCGGTTTCACTGTGAGACAGTGTGAACTTAGACATGCATGGCTTAATCTTTGAGACAAGCATATGACTCGTCCGTTGATTTTGAAAACGAGGAGGCGCAGCTTGCAGAAACACCGCCCAGATGCGTTCAGATATGGTCGCTGTAAAAAGAGTTTCGGCTAATAATCTGAATTTTCTACGACAGAGAGGACGTACGTCTTCGTCTCTCGATCGCCCTCTGTTAATTCAGGCGACAGTCATGGCGCCTGGTATTGCGCTTCTGACTGATTTTTGCGTGAGACCTAAAATTATGTTTTGTTACATACGCCCCTCAACAATACAGACAGCTTCGCCGACTTCAGATGTACATGAAGCTTAGATCCTTCAAGAGTGATCGTTACAGGAAACCTGTTGCCCGTGTAACTCTTGCTTGAGTCCTCGTACCATTGGTACTTTTACGGCCAGAGTTAATTACCCTTCTTCTTCTTCTTTGCGTTGTTCTTTACGACCAATTTTAATCACTCTTTGTGATATGTTTGATCTTTGCCAAGAACGTGTATACGTTGCACATTGGTTTGGTAAGCCCCTAAACGCATAGACTTCTACACATTTAGGACATGTGCATTCGATTTCACCCAAACCTCCTTAGTCGCCTCTTACGATATGCGTGACAGGTAGCAGTGGTTCTATTCTTTACAGCCCTAATTTGCGCACCGGTAACCACTCGGGCGAGTTAATTACTGAAATGCGACTTCTCTATCGGATTTTCTGCCTTTGGGGAGGTCGTTTCGTGCGCATCGTATGCTAAACACTCTTTAATGATCTTTTATTGCCCTGAATTTGGACTTGGATCTACGCCAAAGAGCATTAACTACATTGCGCTGACTGGATGAGGTCGATCCGGCTTAGGATCATTCTCGATCCTTCTAGGACTTGTCACGTGAACAGTCACCTTTCCTATATTCATTGCTCTGTTACGATCATTTTTTGCCGTATATTTATGCTTTATTATCTTCGCTAAAGAGTATGTGTCTACAATATGCGCTCTTTCTGACTCTATGAGGTCGTTCCGGATTAGGAATATTCTCATCCATAGGAGACGCATGTGCTTTGTCAAACAAATGATCATATGTTGGCGATATGCTTAGCTTTTATATGATCTGAGCCAGTGGCGGTTCGTGATCATTTTTGTTGGTGAGGACAGACAGAAATTTTCGTAAAAATCATAGTTTCGGTTAGGATATATTTTAATCCTTCTTCTTCTTCTTTGTGTTCGTTCTTTACAACCAATTTTAATCACTCTTTGTGAAATGTTTGATCTTTGCCAAGAACGTGTATACGTTGCACATTGGTTTGGTAGGCCCCTAAACGCATAGATTTCTACAAGTTTAGGACACGTGCATCTGATTTCAGCCTAAACCTCCTTAGTCGCCTCTTATGGCAGGTAACAGTGGTTCTATTCTTTACACCCCAAATTTGGGCCCCTGGTAACCACTCGGGCGTATATTTTAATGTATAAAATAATAAATACACGTTCCACCTTATTTTTGGTGGGACACGGCCCCACTGGCCCTTAATGACCAGCCGCCACTGATCTCAGCCATGGTGTTTGGGCGTCATCTTACTCTGTGTAGGTTGATCGGCGTACAAAAAGTATTACCCTTAGCCAATGTTTGGGTTTGTACCAGTCGAGCTTTTGGATTATCGGCCTTATTTTTCTATCCACGGTGAGTTTGTTCCTGAGTAGGATTATTCTCATCCGTTTCGGAGCGCATGTCGGCACTTGGCAATTTGCAAGGTATTACTCTGCATTTTCACTGTTCCCGGGATACACTGGACTTTGGCTGCGAACATATATTTTAGAGGGTCGTTGGCAGCCAACGTAAAGCATTAGTCAAAAGGGGAAGAATGGATCCCAACAGATGGTAGCATGACCAACTATCTCAACGTTATCATTACTCTTGAAAGAGAATGTAGAGATTGGGACAACATGAAGGCTGATCTCGCAATTAAGCAGCTGATAGAAGATAATGCAAGGGATGATGAAGTTGTTGTATATACCGATGGGTTGGTTCAACGTGGTGAAAAGTCCGGCTGGGGTTTCTTGGCTAATGCGCATGGTAGGGTTGTTGCAGCGCGAAGTGGCGCATACATGACAACTACTTCTAGTATGAGGATGGAGGTTGAGGCCGTTACAGCTGCCCTCCATTGGATCTCTGGGACTTCATTTACTGGAACAGTTGTTGTGTCTGACTCTCAGTCGGTGCTTCCCAAGATCCAGAAGGGCAGGTTTCGGTATGAGTGAATGTCGTCTATAGAAGTTTCTAACCTCCAGCGGCTTACGTGGATATACTGTCCTAGGCATGCGGGTGTTTACGGTAATGAGAGAGAGGACAGGCTTGCATCAACAGCATCGATTGTTGGGAGTTGAAGATGGATAAGGGGATTATTCTTCGGTCTCTTCGCGACCGTCTGTTGGATGAGGACATTAAAATCGATGTTGAATCGGTCAAGCGATTTAGGCAGTTTGGAGTTACCCGTTGTTCAAGTCGAATTGGATGCATGAGAGGCAGAGTTAGAGGTGTGTTTAATCAGCGAGCCACGGGAACCATCAGTATGCATACTCTTCGATATCTGTTAGAGGAGACAGAGCAACTATGGGTCTGCCTGGAGTGCAATGACGTCAGTTTAGTAACCAATAACCAATACCCAATAGAGGGTCGTTTAAATCGGCGCTAGCAACGCAACTAAAATAAATTTTGCGCTCGCTAACATCACCCACCTCAGTTCTTTCGGGGATGTTAGTTGTAAATGCAACAGTACCTTGCCCGGTTGTCTCAGGGAGGGCAGACCAGTTAGACATCGCCCACCTCTGTTCTTCCGGGGATGTTAGTTGTTAATGCAACAGTATCTTTGTCGGTTTTCCCAGGGAGGGCAGTTTAGTTAGGCACTAAACCCAACTTTGGAACTTGCGCCGGGCCAACCTTACCCAGTAAATGTATCTGTGCTAAGCCTTTGATACGGAGTTTACTGCAATCTTCCCGTGTGTCAACACGATATGTTATAGTATTTTCAGAGACACTTGTCGGGACTTTTGATTTGCACTGGATTCGAGCCTCTGCTGAGCTTTCCAGTTTTCCCCGATCACCTGGGTGGTCCGATCACCCCTACGTTTGCCACGCCTTCCCGTCGCTTCATCACCAGCACCTTGCGTGTCTGTCCTCCTTTAGGCTCACCTGTGTATCGTCCGTATGCGTGTTCGCTCCACTCTGATGCATGCCCCACCGTGTTTATCTGGTTTCGCATCGTGCTCACATTTACTGTACCTCGAGACTGCCCAGACACGCAATTCGACTCGGGCTCAGGGCTCCTAGTTTCGACCCGTGTGAGCCACGTCTCTACTCTGGATGCACCTCTCATCCCTTCATGTTCATTTGTCCGGCCCTTCCCATCGGCCGGGAAGCTGATAAATGTGGTGCGACCATTGACTTGTTAGTTAGCATTCGTTCGCTGACGACTCGTACACTGCTATTTTCTTACGTTTCTGCAATAATTCGAGCATTTTTTTTCATCGGCCAGGAGATGCGTGCATTTTGTTCAGGGATTTTTGACCTGCATTGTTTTTCCGTGCTTGCACTACTACCACTACCTGTAGCTTTTCATCGATCCCTACCTACTTAGCCAGACCGGAACCAATGTCTGTTACCAGGGTCACCACGAGGAGGTGGGGTAGAACCTAGGATCTTGATTAGTCCCAGCTGACTAATCCTGGTCCAGCGTTGTCCCCGTGCGATCTTTGATCCAGTAAATTATTCAAGTAATGGTATTGAATTTACAAACATAACCAGACTAGAACTATAAGACTACAGTCACGTGTTGTTTCAGTTTCAGTTTGGAATATCTTCATTGCACTCCGGACATGCCCATAGGTGCACCAATCTCCTTCGCAATATTTCCAACTGCGTCCAGCGACTGACCGTACCAGTTCGATTTTGATTGATAACCCTACTCACGTACCTGTTATGCTGTTCTTTTCTTGCTATTCCAATCTTCAAACCCAGCTCCTGCAAACACGTAGTAGTTGACGTGGATTGGTTTAAATGAAAATCTTCTCTGCGGCCACACTCTATGAGGGCGTTCGAAATATCAGCTCTATCCATTGGCTGACCCTCTGATATGGTGGCAGAGCCAGCCAGTCTGTCTGCTCTCTCATTGCCAACGACACCCATGTGTCCCGGAACGAAGATAAGTGTGATTCTGCAAATTGTTGACTCTTGTAGTGATTCAGTCCATTGCCTGCGCACCGAACCAGCCTCTACCTTGCGGATCATACTCAATGGATCACTCAGAATGCACGCATGAGTGTAGTTTTGTGACTCCAGTCAGCGTAGTGCATTAGTCACTGCCAGTACCTCCATTGTCATGCTGCTTGTTGCTATACGAAATACACCACTGGCCTCATGGACCATTCTGCCACATGAGCTTGCAGAGAAGGTCCATGCGGACTTTTCGCAACGAAATACCGATCCATCCGTGTAAATCACAACGGCACCTTCATTGCAGTTTTCATCAATGTCTTAACGTCTGCACCCAGAGCCACGGGATTCCTCTCTTTGCAACTTTTGTCAAATTTAATGATGGTGGAAAAAGTGTTCCCTATATTGAAGGCATCGGTATCCATTCTTCCCCATAATTGATATTTATGAGCCCGCATACCAGCTGAACAATGTCTGCAGCACGGCCAACCCACGACTTGCCCCGCTTTAATCGATTTCCTCTACTGGTGCTTAGCATCTCGTGCAATGGGTTATTTTGAGTTACGCACGTGCTCTAGCTATCTTGAATCTATACTCCATGGTCGGGGAATCCAGGAGAAACCTCATCGCCACGCAGGGTGTATACCGTGTGCAACCGAGAATGATACGCATAGCCGCATAGTCACATGTTGTGTAGCTAGAAAGGGGTCCTATAGGGGTCATTTAACTATTGTTAGTTGCCACACGCTGAGAGACATACTGAGGAGGAAGTCGGAGCACTTATGGTCTCAATGATACGATGTACAGTGATGATGATCTGTCAGCTAAACTTAAACTAGACATAGAATATTATTATTTTTGTAGCTCTTGGACGATAATTAGCTACCTCTTTTCCCTATCTGTACACTGTACCAGGTGATTTCAACGCAAAGGGTAGATCATGGGGCAACATTTCCTCGAATACACAGGAGAAGATCTGAACTAGCACTTGAGACCACGGAATTGTTGTGCATCAATACCAGCGGTGTCACTAGAATTGCGAGTCGCCCAGGAGATGAGGATAGTGTTATTGATTTGGCACTTGTATCCCATACACTCACTGCTGTGTGCAGATGGGGGATTTTAGGGTACCATGGCAGTGACCACCGTCCGTGCATCATACTGGTGAACAAAGGTAGATCCAAACAACACAGGACAGTAACGCACTCTTTCCATGTACGACACCACAGGGCAAGACGTTGTCAGTAGAATAAGGTGTGTCAAACGAGGCAAGCACAGCAACAGTAGTAAACGTTGGGAACAGCCACCATGGTGGGATGACGAGGTGGAGAAGGCGTGGATAGACAAGCGGTGTGCTGTTAGGAGGTGGCAAACTGCCAGGAAAATGGAACTACCCATCCTGCTGACATCTTGCAGTTGAAACAAGAAATGAATAATAAAACAGGGTGTTTCAAAGCTCTTGCAAGGATGGTAAAAGTGAGAAGTGGGCTGAGTTCTGTCAACGTGTGGGCAATGACAAATCGTTGAATCTGTTCTGGCGATTGCACAGTAGTATGAATGGTACAGTAAAGAATCGTGTGTTATTGACTTCCAGAGCTTGGATCTTACCTGGCAGAGGACAGATGAAAACAAGGGTAGGGCTCTGTTTGCGCACTATTTAGAGCAGAGTGACCAGAAAGACATTGTGGGTCGAAACACTGCAAGACAATCCATTGCAGCTAAATGTAAGAACCAGGAATTAGATGTAGATGATTTGGTGACGGTGGAGAAAATCAAGGATGCTGTACGGAGAGCAAAAAACAGTGCACCTGGTCCAGATGACATACGATATGGTGACATTGACGGGTTGTCTGATGGGAGTGGGAAGAACTGGCTGGCATCTACAACAAAAGCATTACGACTGCAATAATCAACGAAGAATGGTTGCACAGCTACCTGGTACCTCTGCCAAAGACCACACAAAAATTCAGGGTTATCGGGTAATCACCATGCAGAATACAATAGGCAAGTTGCTGGAGAAAATAATTGCCAGGAAAATATCCTGCCAACTAGAGAGGTTACGTCTCCTTCCACCCACCCTTGGAGTATACCGTCCATATAGAGACATGGCGTAACGCAGCGGTGTTCGCCTACGATGTCTATGAGGGTTTTCACTCTGGCATTGAGACATGTGCTGCTGCTATTGACCTTGAAGATGCCTATAATAGAGTGCCGTTGCATTTTTTAATGGTGCAGCTGACTGAACTAAATATCAGTCCATTCCTCCTCAATTGGATCTTTGCGGCCCTCTTCCAGCGAAAGATAGTGTTTAAATGTGGCAGTTGGGCGTCATCACCAACAACAATCCACCCTGGCTTACAACAGGGGTCACCATTATCTCCGGTGTTGTTCAATGCCTATACTGTGAGCATCACAAAAGAGCAGATCACGGGTAGAGGAAGGACAATGTCATATGCAGATGATGTGTTGGTGTATCGTCAGGGCAAGGATAGAGAACTGCTTGTGGAGGAACTTCAGTCAGAACTCGACCGCATAGGTAGATGGTGCGTTGAAGCAGGAACATTGGTCAACCCCACAAAAGCAGCGGTGACATGGTTCTCTTTAAACAACCACATCGTCAACACTCCAACACCATCTGTGGTTTTGTGTTCAGAGGTGGTGGAGCGATCTCAGTCTATGAAATACCTGGGGTTGCGTTTTGATCGTAGTCTAGCTTTTACGGAACACATAGCTCATGTGATAATGAAGGCGAGGAAAGGTTTGCTGGCGATGAGGGTAATGGCTGCGGCGGATTGTGAACAGCGCCATCTTTGTCTTTTATACCAGGGTCTGGTCCTTTCTGTGCTTGAGTATGCGCTGGCGATCCTGACTCTCAGTCATAGTCAGATAGAACGACTGGAAAGAATACAGAACGAGGAGATGCGCATTATACTTGGTTGCACTAAAGACACGTCGTGCAGGGCGATGCGCTATCTCCTTGACTATCCTACTATGGAGTATAGAATACTGATGAGCCGTGCACGAGCATACCTTCGAGTCAATGCTGACACACAACATCCTCTGCACTTGGAAATAAAGAGACAAAAAGGAAATAGGTTAAAAGAGGAAAATCTTGGATGGGTCAGGCCGAGGACTGTATTGAACAGGTGTGTACACTTGAAGACATTGATCCCGGTGAAGAATGGATACCAGTGCCAAGAGCAATCGCTACATCCTTTTCTGTATGCATCGAACTTGATAAAGAATGCAGGCAACACAACCCACTTGTTGTGGAGGCAGAGGTTCAGGCATTAATTTCTGAGAACGCATCTGAGCATGATGTAATCATTTATACGGATGGTTCGGTGATTCGACATGTGCGGAGCTCATGGGCTTTCACTGCTCAGGTGGGAGGTGATGTTGTGAAGGAAGACAGTGGTGGTTTTGCCGTGACTACAAGCAGTCTCACTATGGAAATCATGGCGGTTACCAAAGCGATGATTTGGCTAGAATCACAGACTTTATCCATGCATGTTTTCTCAGTGACTCAATGAGTATGCTCAGGAAGATTGAAACAGGATGGGCTAGGAGACATTGGATAGAATCGCTGGGAGGTCTAAGCTGACAAAGATCAGTTTTATTTTTGTGCCAGGGCATGCAGGTGTAAGGGGAATGAACGTGCGGATATGCTTGCAGGTATGGCTGCTGTCCACAGCGGACGAGCAATGGACCAGGCTGATATTATAAATTCCTTAAGGGAGAGAGGGCGTGTACATGATTCACGTAATAGCGGTGAATCCACAACACTAACCAGACTGCAAGAACTCAAAGTTAAGTGTGGTGTAGCTCGACAAGAACGCTATGCTGGCAGACAAAGAAGAATTGTAAACCAACAAAGAACTGGTGTCGTTAGTCGCCACACACTGATGGACATACTGAGGGAGAGATCGGAGCACTTATGGACTAATTTGTTCGACGTGCAGTGATGGTGATCCGACGACTAAACTAAACTAAACTAAACACTGTACCAGGATGTCACCAGCATACGATAGGGCTTTGTTGTTTCAGCGCTATGATATTACTAATCAATGCGGACCGAAAAAAAAATAACATCGTTAGCTTGCAACATTTCAATATTGAAGTTTGACGGCAAATCGATTTCCAGAAAAGTATACGTTTTGTCAAGAAAATAGATTCTGACAGACTGTCCGCTTCTTGTGTAATTGAAATTAAATAACCAACATTAAAATTGCGATTTAATATGAAGAGGCAATTCACGAGGTAAAATAATGGGTATTTGCCACATATGACTTATATATATCTCAATTGTAATCTCGGTGAAATCTCTCTCTTTCTACCCCTTCTCTCTCTTTTGTAATTCACACAGTATTTATTAAACAGTTATGTAAAAATATATGGTTTAACTAATAGCACTAATTTATTTCTAAAGTTTCTTTTCGTTCGAGTTATAAATTAATTTAGCCAATCACACATGATGTTAACTGGTAGGAAAATCTGGCAGTAAACATTGGTTCACATTTCTCTGGAACACACACGTGTGGTATGTTTTATTTAAATGAAACTTCAAACATACAACAATCCTTGTCTCGCATTCATAATTTTATAGCAGCTTGTTACACACTGTTTAATAGAAATGCAAGTCTGAATATTACAACTTGTTTACAGTAATATGCACTCATGTTGTCATAGACTCAATATTATAATATTGAGTGAGTAGTTTGGTATAGCGGTATAACTTTAGTGATTAGTGTGAAGTCCGTTCAACTTGTCATGCTTTGATTTGATGTTATGATTTGATCTTTGCCAAGAAGGTGTATACGTTGCACATTGGTTTGGTAGGCCCCTAAACGCAGACTTCTACATGTTTAGGACATGTGCGTCCGATTTCAGCCAAACCTCCTTAGTCGCCTCTTACGACATGCATGGCAATTAACAGTGGTGGTTCTATTCGTTACATCCCAAATTTGGGCCCCGGTAACCACTCGGGCGAGATAGGGGGTAACCAAGACGAAGATGGCAGCAGGACATTAAAGAAACCTTGAACATAGCGCTGGAAGAGGCAGGATAACTTGCAAGAGACATAGAGCTTTTCAGGCGGGCTGTGAACACAATGTTCCGCAAGGGACATTCTACTACTTGAGCTCCGCCATTGCGGCTTGCCAGTCCCAAGCCTGGACGTGAAAGGGGGATGGCATTATGACATAGCAGCTAACTTTAACTGTAACGTAAGTTATTTAAAAACAATCATTCAATTATGTCTATATTTCTTGTTTATTTCATGACTGTATTGCAAGTATCAACATTGGCCCCCATATATAAGCTGAGATGATACGCCTTTGCATGAGACTTGTCATCAAATGTCATATGTGTGCGTTTACTGTAAAAACTGAAATTTCGGCTTAGACTAGCCAAATATGCCGCCAACATAAAAGGAAACCGTTATATTACAAAATCCAGGTTTCCTATAGCAATTTCTTCCATCAGACATTTGTGTTGGTAAAATTCTAAGGTTGGGTGCAAAATTTCGCTACTGTAGAACTGATGGTTTTGCTACAATTCGAATTGGACTGGGCATGAATTGTTGAACGGATTGTAGTAGTAGTAGAGCCGGGTAGTGTAGTTCAGTGATAATCAGTAAGTAATAATTATATTAGCCAATAGTTATAAGTTATGGTATTTTAAGTAATAATTGTAGTGACAAGAAACTAATCTCTGAAATGTAATAAAATAGTAAGTATGATATACGATTATTATTGATTATAATTATATGGCATATGATTAATTATGAACATCATTGAACATGGCAGCAGAACATGCAAAATGATAGTAAAATCAAACACGGAACGATTAAAAAAATGCCTATTCAACTTAAATTATGTGAATTCGAACTGAGACCTCTCGCCTAGGACTAGGATGCATATACATTAGCCACTATACTTGAGGATAAATTTAGTACTATCAAAGAAAGGGTCTAAAATAAATTGGTCTACGTTGAAGGATTGACTTCACTGCACCGGGTTTCCCCATATGGCTCCGTCTCTCGGCAGAAATTAGCACTCAAAATTCCACCAGAGTGGCTACCGGGGCCCAAATTTGGGGTGTAAAGAATAGAACCACTGTTGCATGCCACGAATGTCGTAAGAGGCGACTAAGGAATCCCTCCAGATTAGCCTACCGTACCGTGGTTGGAGGGTTTGCGTGCCTTGGTGATCCTTCAGGCTATGTCGGCGTGGCAGGTCTAACCAAGCTGAACAGACTGAAGGTGAAAGGCCAGACCAAAAGGTGGGGAGCAGGATGGGGCCTCATAAGGTGACAGCGCCGAACCCACCGGCGAGCGTAACGCTCTGGCTGCAACCAACCCATCCCCAACTATGGGTTAAATGGCAGCCCATCTTTTTCATCTTATCTCCTACTTCTTTTACAATTTTTCTATCCCTCGAGTTAGACCATAGTCTTCTCTAGAAATAAGAGTGCTGAAGTCGGAGGCAACCAGCCAAGAGGCGCACTATAGCAATCAGGTTGCCACGCATATGAATATGTCTATGTATTTAATGTCTAAATTGTCCAAGCAGCTCAGGGTCGTCTTGCAGTGGATACCCTCTCACTGTGGAATACCAGGAAATGAATCAGCAGACCGATTGGCCAAGGAAGGTGCTGCAGGAGAGCAACCGTATGTGTCAGTTACCTACCACCAAAAGAAAAGGATAATTAAATCAATGAGAAAGCCACAAATACCAACACAAGACGATTACTATAATATGAGCAGATTGGAACAAGTTGTCATTCTGCGCCTTAGTACAGGACACAATCGGCTCCGCAGCCACATGTATACAAAATTCAAGATTGGCAATTCAGCCATGTGTACATGTGAACAGGCACACCAGACTGCAGAGCACATACTTCAAGACTGCCCGAATATGATACACTGAGGCAAACTCACTGGCCTAACGAAACAACACTGACAGAAAACTACACGGAACTCTGTGTGAGCTACAAAAGACAGGGAAGTTCATACAAGAGACAACATTGAATATATAGACATATTTCAAGCGAACGAAAGGAAGGAGACTAAGGAGTTATCAGTTATATGAGGACTATCATAGCACTCCTGACATGTCCATAGGTGCTCCGCCTCAGCAAATCCAGCGGCGTCCAGCGACCCAACACGCCAGTTCGATGTTGATTAATCAATCTCTTTGCATATTTAGTATGTCGTTCTTTCGGGCTGCACCAATATTGACACCCATCTCTTTCAATCTGGTCAGTGAGTGGGATTCACAGCCCTGAAACTCCTCTGTTCGGAAAGACGCTCTCAATGCGTGAAGAATGCCATTTCGATCCATGGCAGCTCCTTCTGATATTGTAGCCAAGCCAGCCAATCTATCAGCTCGCTCATTACCCCTAACTCCTGCGTGTCCAGGGACAAAAATGAAGGTGATTGCTCTGATCATTATCTGTACCAGTACCTCCACCCAGTTGCGTCTCACCATTCCTGATTCGACTTTACGAATCATGCTCATGGAGTCACTGAGTATGAAAACACGAGAGTAGTTGTGAGATGCCAACCAGTTCACCGCCTCCGTAACCGCCTGTACCTCCATTGTCAAACTACTTGTGGTTGTTTTTGCGTAGGCCCCACTGGCCTCTCTTATTATTTTTCCTCCTGCTGAAAAAGCCCTCGCACAGCGTTGTTGGCTGATAACTGGACTATCGGTGTAAATAACCACATCTATATCTTTGATGATGTCATTCAAGAGGGCCTCCACCTCTACGTTAATCAGTGATAGATTATTTTGTTCGCAGTTTTTCTTAACTGTTACCCTAGTAACAGTTTTTCTTAAATGCTACCCTAGTAGCTAAAAGGCAGCGTAGAAATCTGATGTGCTGGGATACTTGTAGGCGCATAACTGGCACAACGTACAATCGCTCTTAGGCTCATATCACATACAAATCACACAGATTGTTTGGCAAGTGGTCGATATGGAGCGTTCGAAGAAGTTATAATTATTAATTACAGATGTTTCTTCTTCTTCAATGATCCAGCGACACTTGGACTCTTGTCCTTCAGCCCGATACTATGTATTGGTATCTGCATGTGTTTATAAGTTGTTTTTTTCCGCATAATGTGTTCCATTTGTTTGGCCTTGAGGAAAGAATGATCTTCCTGACATTATCTAGCGCTTGGCACCTAAAGAGGTGGTGGGGAATGGATTCATGAGGATGTGCACACAGTTGGCAGACTGAATTGTGTTGTGGTGTTGCTTAAACTATAGACATCAGTGGACAGAGATATAAATTGAAAATAGATGCTGAAATAGTCACAAATCTTTACAAAATACAGGAATGATTCTTGCGTTATTTTTCTTTTAACTCGAAATAAATAAAAAATGTACTGATTATGAAGTGTTTACCACAATATTTTTTCTTCTTTTTACAGAATACACGCTGATGATGATTGCTGTTTAAAAAATACAAAGAAGTTGTTACTGTGTAAAGAAACCAAGTGTACCAGAGATCTAATTTATTATAGATCTACAAAGAAACAATAACCTACACATGGTTGCAATGTCTCATTCAGACAATGAGGATCTTTTGATCCAGCAAATAAAAAAGGATAATCTACATTTTAAGGGACTTCTGAACCTGGTTCCTCCACAGTTCTACTTCAGTCGTGAAGAAAAGCTGGAAGTATTTGGTGCAGACGCAGGTGATCATTTGACGCTTACATTGAATTTTTTTTTAAATTTCCATTCGTTTTAGTTTTTTGACATTTTTATACATTATGTGTCATGTAGTACATAACTAATTTCCATACCGTGGGATGTACTGGAAAATACTGTGTTAGGCCCGTATTAGTTTTTTTTCTAAACCAATGCATACGCTGCATACCTCAATGTGCTACATGATTATGAGAATAGGTTATTTACTGTATAACATTGTTTCTATATTATCTGCAATATGTTTATATCACATGTTAATAAGTATGGGTTACTCGTAATCTGTAAAGTTGTTAAAATTCCAGATCTGTACGGATGTACATATTGTTATGGTTGTAATATATATGAAGATTTACGTAACATTTTGTTGTCCATATTTGACAGTCTTCAAAATAATAGTTTGAAATTGCCCGAGTGGTTACCCGGGCCCAAATTTGGGCTGTAAAGAATAGGACCACTGTTTCCTGCCACGCATGTCGTAAGAGGTGGCTAAGGAGGTTTGGCTGAAATCGGATGCACGTATCCCAAACATATAGAAGTCTGCGTTTAGGAGCCTACCAAACCAATGTGCAACGTATACACGTTCTTGGCAATGATCAAGCATAACACAAAGAGTGATTAAAATTGATAGTGAAGAACAAACGCAAAGAAGAAGAATAGTTTAAGATAACATAACAAAGGACATGCTTAAAGATCTTAAACAATGCTCCTAAAATAATGGATAATGAACTCCTGCTGGAAACTAGATGTTTTACCTAAGGCTTGGAAAGAAGCTTCTTCCTCTGTGATCAACTTCTGCTATGCGACTACTTCGGTATATGTCCTGAACAGGGCAGTGCACTTGAGGTCTTCACCAATCCCCCATAGTTTGTCTTGTAGGGTTGTTTCTGTTGGCCAGATCTCCATTCTTGCACTACTCATACTGAGGCAGTCTTGCAGGATGTGCTCTGGGGACTGCTTTGGTGCTTCACATGTGCACTCAGCCGAGTGCCTGAAACCCATTTAATGGAGGTGTGCTCTGAGACTGCAGTGTCTCGTTCTAAGTCTGAAGACTGGTCTGTGCTTTTCTGTTTAGTGTATTTATACTGTCGTGCTTTGGGTTGTATCCTCTGTTTGATTTTTCCACGTTTCTGTGACATTCGTCACTTTTGTTGTATAGTTTGCTTGATAAAGGCCTTTTTGGTCAAAATGTTTTTCAAAACAAAAATCTTTACTGGATTGTTTCAGGAGTCTTTGCTTTAGGAAAGAAGCGACAGTGATCCTTATCCTCAAAAACTAAGATATCTCAACAGCTACAGAATTTCAGCTTAATATAGAGATTAACACTAGATTTTTAATATCAAAAATACAAATACTTCTATATAGCAAATAGGTTTAAAAAAAACCTGGATTTATATAAGACCAAGTCACCCACATTATACTATAAATTTATGCTTTCCAAAGAGGGTAGAATCGCACTGATAGTTATGCGATCGAAGTCAAGGAACATTGGGCATTCCCATTCATGCTCCGTCCTCCACTGCAACAGCCATCCCAAGGTCCACTTGCTCACTGTACCCATGAGAAATTGATTAGATCTTCTCTCTAGCATGAAGGCGACACTGTCTAGCTTGTCCAAACTAAACTCCTAATTCCCTAATCAGTCCAGTGTGACTCGCCCATATCACGTAAATGAGCGCGTACATCGGCTCTGTCCATACTTCTGCCAGCTTGAGTTGGGGCAGGAATGAATATGGCAAGTATTACCTTGACTACAGTATATTTGAAGCCATGCTAGAAATAGAATATTCCGTACTTGTGTACAATCT
Source organism: Arion vulgaris (assembly GCA_020796225.1). NCBI lineage: Eukaryota > Metazoa > Mollusca > Gastropoda > Stylommatophora > Arionidae > Arion > Arion vulgaris. Next base: position 5,627,849 of record CM036770.1, read on the forward strand.
CACCATTAAAATTGGGTCATTCTAAATGTAGACTGTTTTCGAGCGTTGTTCTAAATATAGCGTAGAGGTTCCCCATTATTTATTTATTGACGGAAAACCCCGCCATTCCTGCACGTTAATTCTATCCGGTCATTCCCTGTTCGTGCAAAATCCGATATGTCATTCTGATACATACGTAAAGATGGTGATTAATTTTTTGTCTCTTTCAGCAACTGTTAACGACAAGAAGAGTAGCATTGCTTTTCTACAAGATCATGGTATTTTGCATTCCTTAAGAAAATGTAAAAAAAAAAAAAACCATGATATGGTATTGTCATTGAAGACAAGACCGGTGGAGATTGTTATCTCATTACTTGTAAACAGTTGCTAGTATCCTGGGCTTAAACCACAAAACAGTCAACCACTCAGGGAACTTTGTTGACCCAAACACAGGCGCACATACCCAGACCATCGAATGCTTGTGGAAAACAGCAACGGAAAGGAACAAGAGGCAAATTGGGACACATCGCCATCTCTTGGACTCATAACATGAGTGAGTTCTTATAGCGTCGGATGAAATCCCGAAATTTGTAACTCTTTTTAGCTATTGTTGCTGATCCCATCAGTTTCTGGCCCCCACAGTAACCCACTACCACTCATAGTCCTGTCCTGTCCTGCCTCTTACCACCTCACATTCCCACACAGTCCTTTTCAGGCGCCAATTCACACAAAACACTACATTAAAAAAACCATAACACAAAACCACACATCCGTGACCTTTGAACCTGGCTCCTGTATACATCCGCATCTCGTGAACTGACCGGTCGACTGACGTCACTTGACCTAGGTCAGCGAGGTTTCCCTTTCTCAACAGTGAGATTGTACACAAATACCGAATATTCTAGTATAATGATTTCACTTGTTTATTTTTTCTTTGTGATCGGTTTTGTTTGCCCGTCTAAACCATGAGACGGGTTGTGACTGAAGCTGCATGTTAGTTTGAGTTTCTCTTGAGTTTCTCCTAGCTTTCTCTGTAAGCTTTGTTGATGAGACTATGTTTGATTTCGTTGATGTATGACTGCAGAATGTGCTCTGGAGTCTATACTTGTTTACCACTGTAAAGACATTCCATTTATAATTCTGTTATTATAATTGTACTTGTATGTAAAGTTCAAATTTGCTTTTCTTTATCAGAAAATTCAGATGAGGAGGATGGTACAGTTGAAAATGAAAAGAAGAAAAGAAAGTATAAAGTGAACCCATTTACTACACTCTCTGTAACAGATATTCTAGAACTTAAACAACGAGGTGGTCTTCCTGGTAAGTTTGACAGTTTAATTATTTCCTATCATTAGGGGTCTCTGTAGTTTATGGGGTCGCCTCTTGTTACAAAGGTACTCGGTTCGCTCCTCATATAGCTATCTGGATATTTTTCCAGATATCCCTGATCTCAGTGTAGTTGGACGGACAATACAACGTAGGTTCAATTTGAGCACCTAAAAGATCCCTTGGCAGTTCAAAATCAAAAAGAGCAGCCCGGAAAGCCACAAAATTCACAAGAAATATTTTTTTTTACAATTCCGACAAAATATTTCAGCATCTAAAAAAATTACATTGTTAACCTCGCGGTGCTTCGGAGCATGCACTGCAGCTAAGACCTTCCTGTGTAAGAAAGACATCGGAGCACACATGGTTACTCACCAAAGCTGCGCCTTAGAACAGGACACAATTGACTCCGCAGCCACATGTATACAAAATTCAAGATTGGCAATTCAGTCATGTGTACACGTGGACAGGCACACCAGACAGCAGAGCACATACTTCAAGACTGCCCCGAATATGATACACTGAGGCAAACTCACTGACCAACGAAACAACACTCAACAGAAAACTACATCTGGTGAGCTACAAAAGACAGTGAAGTTCATACAAGAGACAACATTGAATATATAGACAAATTTCAAGCGAACGAAAGGAAGGATGAATGTTACAGAGTTATGACTGTAACATTTTATGGCACCAGAATTTGTATCGCATACAACGTTATGTGTTTGGTTCTTTGTAAAAGCCCACTAGTGGCTAAGCTTGTAATTGATACAGATTTCAATGCCATTAATGGTATATGTTATGATTAATGGTATTTATTATTATATTCCCTCTTACTGTTATACATTAGATAGGGTTTGCAAGCAATTTATCTATACCACTCTATCCTGGACAACTCGTTCAATCTCCTATGGAATTGAGTTCAATATTCCTCCCCTCTCTCAGTAAAGTTCCTTTCAGGGTTTCCCTTTCTTTCTTGAACCCTTTGCCTCCCACTTCAATGCCTGCTTGGTTCATGGTAAGTATTGAGGCCAAGTATTATTTGATGTACAGCATGTTTCCGTAAACATAATCCCCTTATTGAAAGTTGTCTAGAATAGTCTACGCTTCGTACTTCTAATGTCTTATGAGCCGACAGTGTTTAGACATACAAGAACATGACAAGAAGACTGTATAACTTCCTCCACCAAAGATGGGACATGTACAAATTATATAGTTAATGACTACTCAGATATCTTGCATAGAACAGGGTCTGAATAGAACTCTTGCATAGAACTGTAAGTCTTCACTGGATTCATGAAAGTATCTCACCTTTGTTGAAACTGGTATTTTTGGGCCCTCTCAGTCTTATGGCAACTTTTCCTGATGATGTAGTTTTTCAGAGCTTTTTCAGATCCAATAGATCTGTGTCAGGGGAGCACAATACCATATGTTGGGTAGTCTTCAACTCAAGTGGGTACTTGTCCATAACACTTTACAAGCTCAAAGGCACTTACATATAATATTGTAGATACTGTCTTACAATCTTGAAGACTTACATAAGATAATGATTTTTTTTCCTCTCAGAATGCAAGACATAGGTTTCATTGCAGCAGATTTTTCATTTCTTGCTTCACTAACCAGACAAAAAAATGTTATCAGAAGTTTGACGCTGGTGTATAGAGATGCTGTTATTCTAATGTGAGAGCAAATATTTAAATCTCTATAGGCATGTATCATAGGTGTTATGCCAGCTGACATAGGCAATCATGAATCTCCACAAATCTCTTCCTGGTATTTGCTATCATCAGCAATGTTGACGCTCTTCCGTGCCATGAAGTCAGGCTATTTAATATTTTCTGTCTCGTCTCCCTTTGATATTATCGGTTGTCACAATGTGTTAAACCTTCCCTTCTCATCACATGTCCAAAAAATGATGACTTCTTCTTTCATATATTGACGATAAGATTTCTCTGTCTTGGCTTAATTCAACACCTCAAGATAGGCATGTATATGACAGTCATTGGCCAACAATTGCTAGGTTCAGCACACTGGCAAGACAAGCCAGGTAAACTGTCAGGGAGTATACATAACATGTTTTGTTTGACACAAATGAGAACTTATAATGATGGTCACCTTTTGTTGATTACATATTTGCTATCATTATTTGAAATAGGTTCAAGCAAGCAAACTTCTAAATCAATCATCCAAGATGGTACTCATGGTATTACAAAGTCTGCAATGATTGGTATGTATACTACACTTTCTGTTTCAGCTGTATATATGTTGATTCTTCCCTCGAACGCTCCATTTAGGGAACCTGTTAAACCACCCTTTGGGATCTGAGCCTAAGAGCAATTGTACATTGTGCCAGTTATGCGCCTAAAAGTAGGCCAACACATCCGATTTCTGTGATGCTTTTTATTTACTAGTGTAGCTTCCCTAGGCCCCTACCTCAGTCGCTCTTATAACATGCCTTGTAGGTGGCAGTGGTACTATTCTTTGCGGGCCCCTCAACACATAGATGTATGTTGATTGAAATTACTTGTTTTTTCATTAGAGTAGTTCTGCCATTGTTTCAGCAACTGTAAACGTTAACATTATCCCATGGCATGTAATGCATTGTGAAATATAAAAACTCTTCTGCTCAACATGCTACATCTAGGAACTTATGGTGGGGGATATGGTTTGCTAAAGTTCTCATTTGAAAAATGGTTGCAGTTATTTTTATCTTTGTATTTTCTGAATCTATATTGTTGAGGTCTAAAATTGATATCTCTTCCAGATTGTTTATCAGTCTAGTGTTTATCTTACGCTTCATTAATTTTCCTACACATCTCAGTCTTCTTCTTTGTGTACGTTCTTTACAACCAATTTTAATCTGTTTTAGTCTTTGTCTGTTAGATCTTTATTTGGTATCGGTATCAATATGGCTTTCTGCCATGGATATAGAAGTATTCCTTTCTTTCAGCTGTAGTTTAATTCAGCAACTTTTGCTTTTGCACCTAGACTTAACATTTCCTTTGTTTTTCCATCTTCATCTGGTGATTTCTTTCTCTTTAGTGACCTCATTGCCTCTTTCATTTCTTCCATAGTTAGGTCTGACATCATGTGCTATCTATTGTCTATTCCGAGGTGGAAGATGTAGTTGATTGTCCACTTGCCGTTGCGTAGGGATACAAGCTTTAATTTGAGTTCTAGGCTAGATGAGTCGCCTTGTTGTGTTGTATCCATTTATGTAGTGTGGTCTTGATATTGTCTATCCATCTTTTCTTAGTCTTCCCTTAGCTCTAGTACACAATCTCTTTTTATTGTATGCTGTTATGGTGGTTGTATTTCATTAACACATGCTCCTGGTGTAATATTTAGATTGTCATGTTGTACATGCTTATCTGTTTTGGTGTGTTTCCTATCTGTTGGTACATCCATTTTGTTTCTGCCTGCTTAGTTGTCCAGATAGTTCAACTTGCTTCTTTTTCCTCTATGGTTTGAGCCCCTGAGGTACTCCATATCTATTGTCAATCTTTTTTGTGGTCACTACCTGCTGTTTGGTCAAGTACCAGTTAGTCAGTTTTTTTAAAACCTGATCCCTGCAAATAATACCAGACCTCTGAGACCAGATCTTCTTCTAGGGCATATGCCAGTATTTGTTTCTGTCTTGTTTATTAAGTGAACATTTGTATATAGCTCCAATTCTTCTATCCAATCTTCTATTTGTTTCTGCATATGCCCACCTTTCAGAATGGCTGTTCAAATCTCTAACTATGCTCTAGTTGGAGTCCTTTATTTTGATCTCTGATAGTGCTTGGTCTTATCTGGTGAGCCACACAGGTTGTCTTTTCATATGTTTGAATTTTTTCAATGGTTTTTTTTAACCGATGACATTCAGATATTTCTGTTTGTTATTTTATTTTAAGTGAGTATGAGAACTGATTCAGTGTGTCCTGCTCTTGTCAAACTTGGAGAAGGTCTTGTATCTTTGGAGAGAAAATATGTAGCTACTGTTTAGGTGTGTTTCCCCAATCCATGCCACATTGTTTTAGTTTTCATACATGCACTTAGGAAGAATTTTTGCTTTTGAAACCTTGTGTGTTGCATTGTAGGTTGTTGAATTTTCATGATCTTTAACCAATGGGTACTGCCCTGTATCTATGATTTGTCTCTCCATCACAAAGGAACATGGTCAACAAGGCAAAGGGTTCAGTAATATCTGGGATTGATAGTACTTAACAGAATGTGCGACATGATACTTTTTTATTTGGTTGTGATGTCGTGTCAATTATGTTGCAGTGTTATGTTAGTCCTGTGGCTCAGTACATCTGATTTCAAGATGTAGTTCTGTCTATGCTAGCCTTCCTTATCCTTTGGCAGTCTCCCTGCCTAACTTAAAGACAGCAGATGTTTAATGTTAGAGTTATCTCACCCAGGATAGCTGTCTTTCAGGACTGATGAATCTTACCTACCCAAGTTTGTTAGTGATTTGTTTCTCATATATGAATTGTCAACGAATACGATCATACTCCACTTCCATAGATTTTTGTTACTGTAGATACACCATGACATTAGTTTTACTAGAGTAGGTATTTGGAGTTTGTCCACATCCAGTATTTCTAAACCTAACAAAAGAAAATACTCCTGGATTGTTTCTGTTGGTGTGGTCACATATAGTCTATAGTTTTACCCCCTAGACCAAGTGGGCTGTTTATTTGACATTGGATATTGGTTCTTCACCAGAGACAGCTACCCTTGTTAAAACTTGTAGAAACACAAGAACGTTATGGTTGGTTTTGTTGCAGGCATTTGAGACTCTTGTCGTTACTACCTTTTTAGGGCAGAGTAGTACAGATGGGGCAAGAGAACAAGGAATTTAAAGGCTGCATGGCTAGCCTGTTTGTATTAAACCTACTGCAATGTTTACTCACCAGAAGAGAATTATGAACTACCAATAGAACATTTCAAAATAAATGCTTATATTAAGAATCTTGTGAATATTCTGGCCAAATAGAATAGCAAATGAAGAGCTTTTCAAACGAACAAACTGCGCATAACTGGTGACCATCATTAAAAGATAAAGATGGAGGTGGGATTGGTCATGTATGCCAGTAGGGACATTGGCTAGAACAGCTCTCTGATGGACAGCGGATGGGAAATGAAGACCTGGTTGTCCAAAGAAGACTGGAGAGAGTTAAAAGATTGTGATCTGATATGGGAAACAATTGATAGAAAGTGGGCAGAACAACAGCAATGGAAAGCTCTTGTAGAAACCTAATGTGTTAGTGGACACAACGCCGCCTGCCCATCGTGTTCGTAGCGCGTTGGATGACGGGTGACAAGCCCCCTGTGAGTGCGGTTAAATTCCGTGGGCTGGCAGAAAAGCCACAGGTTCTCCAGATTTACAGTGTTTGTGGCACCGAACCGAAGGGTTATGCTGTCCATGGCACCGAGCTGAAAGCTCAAGTGCTTCTCGATCGAAACAAGTAAAAAAAATGGGACACAACGAGTATATATATAGATAGAATATAATGTGAATATGTTTATTCAGCACATATTTTGTTTATAATAAACCTAATTAAACTTATCTATAGCACACTTTCATATCTACAGCAGAAAAACATAAGAATAAAAAGTTGAGTCGACAAGCAAAAAATAACAAGAGTAAAGGAAAAGAAATTGATAGGAGAGAAACAAGACTGGAAGAATTGAAAGAAAAACTGAGCAAAAAATTAGAGGAAATTAAAGGTATGTACACAAGGCAAAATTCTTCTATTTTGTTCACTCTCAGATGTCACTTCTCTTCTGCTCACTCTCAGATGCAACTTCTGTTCACTCTCAGATGTCACTTCTCTTCTGCTCACTCTCAGATGTCACTTCTCTTCTGCTCACTCTCAGATGTCACTTCTCTTCCCGCTCACTCTCAGATGTCACTTCTCTTCTGCTCACTCTCAGATTTCACTTCTATTTTGTTCACTTTCGGATGTCACTTATATTTTGTTCACTTTCGGATGTCACTTCTATTTTGTTCACTTTCGGATGTCACTTCTATTTTGTTCACTTTCGGATGTCACTTCTATTTTGTTCACTCTCAGATGTCACTTCTTTTAACAACTCTCAGATGTCAACTAGTCCAAAGAAAACAGCTATCGATCTCTGTTAGTCAAGATCTCTAGAGAGTGTTTGTCATTCCTCTCATGCAATGGCACTTGTGGTGACTGTATCAGTCTTCTCTGCTCCTGAAATTATGGACATCTTTATAAAAGATATTTAGAAATCATTTTGTTAGTGTCAGAGTCACACTCATCCTAAGTTCCTATCATTAGCTTGTTGAAAAGTTGGTATCTCAGTCGGTTATGGTGTGTGCATGGTCTGAATATTATGCATTGGTCTTTTCTGTTGAGCTGTTAATATGGATAATTTATGAATTGGTCTTTTCTGTTGACTTTCGCTGCCACAGACGACAAAAGTCGATCAAACACAAACTCTTTTACTGCCACAGCCAACTTTTGTGGCTATGGGTATGCCTTTTCTTATGGGGAGTTTCGATGACCGTTCACCTTTATTACATTGCATAATACGTCCCTATTGTTCAGAAGAGCTCTCCAAAATGGTGAATCTAACATTCATGTGTTTAAAATTAATGTAGTCTGTTTTTCAACTAATTCCTGTACCGATTTTTCATAAGTAAACAAAGATTTTCAAAATGATCACCCTGAAACTGATCGTGCCCAAAAATAGTGTGGCAGTGAGCCAGACTTGTTGAAAAATGGTTGGCAGTGAAAGTGTTAAGCTCTTAATATGGATCATTTATGAAATGGTCTTTTCTGTTGAGCTTGTAATATTGATAATTTACCTGCTAGTCTTGATGTTCTGTTTCCCACTTGATCATGTCTTTTCTTGTAACAAATATCTTTGCCACTTTATAGTAATACTTATATAATAGGTTGAGATAGGTTTGCCTCCTAGTTTGTCTCCTAGTCTGTTAACCTCATCATTGTCAGGTGTTACAATGTCATATAATCCAACATTCAAACACTGTTGACATAGACTGGTTAGTATTTCTCTTTGCTCCTTTAGTTTTGCATTTTTTTTAAACAACAGGCAAATGCATCAGTGATTACAACTGTTGTAATCTTTATGCTTCTTTGTTGTGTATGGTCATCTCTGATAGCTTGTGTCTTATCTGGTTGTAAATATATTGTTTGTGATTGTGTAGTGTCAAATTAACACATTTGCTTATTTTCCCTGTCAACCAGTTTCCTCCTTGTTTATTGTCTGTGTCTTGTATCATTTAGTGCTCTGTCTAGCTTCCATGGGTTTTGTTTCCTTTTCTGTTGAGATTTGCAGTTTTTCTTTCATCAGTCCACTGTTTGCCTATGAATAGTGCTTACTGTATTTCAGATGATGTCAGCAAGATTTACTGTGACAACTCTGAGAATTTTGCTTGTTTCAGCATCCCTAAGTTTCTTCAAAATATTCTATACGTTTTGTTAAGTTGTTTAAATATCATAGCTGTTTTCCATTTTCTGGGAAATGAGTTATTCATTGAGGCCTTGAGACATCCTTATTTCGAGTAGTGGTCTCTTTGTGATTTCCCTGCCCAAAAGTTCACAATCATTTGATTGCTACGTATTTTTTATTAGGTTTCTTATCCTTATCAAGGATTTAAAGTTGACCCGATGTTGGAGTCCTGTGTTACGCAAAACAGTCAGACACGCTATACTCTCAATCACCCGACTGATGTCAGATTTCCATATATTGTGGGAATGATCAGTGCAGCCAGCATGGGTGGTTTAGCACCTTTTGAGCTTGTGTAATATTCTGCATGTCTGGTTTAGCCGCTTATGTTGCCATCGATTCAACAGCAAGTTACATGCTATATGAGACATACTATATGAAAACACACTTAACTGCACTGAACTATGCCTGTATTCATTAAAGGTGAACGAAAAGAAGAAAATGTGTTTGCCCCCAATTTTTATGCCAGCTCTTTTTTCTATTTCACGCATTGATGTTCCCGGCTGCTCACTATTGGTTCAGATGGTGTCACTATTGTGTCACTATTGTTGTTCATGTTGTTCACAGGTGTTCACTATTTGGTATTTCATACAAAGTTCAATAACTGTAATTTGCTACTATTATAAAATGGATCCCATTTCATTGCAAATGTTATGATCAGTGCTGCAAGACATAATTGTGAATGTTGTTTCACCTGTGTGTTGCTGGGGCTATCAATGGGAGCAAAGAATAGTAACACTGTGACCTACAATGAATGTTCTAAGAGGCGACTGAGGTAAGGGCCTAGGAAAGCTACCATAGTAAGTAAAAAGCGTCCCAGAAATCGGATGTGCTGGCCTACTTGTAGGCAATGACTGGCACAACGTACAATCGCTCTTAGGCTCAGATCACATGCAAATCACACAGAGTGGTTAATAAGTGGTCGATATGGAAAGTTCGAAGAAGAATGTTGTTTTGTTTGCATTACATCATTTATTAATATTATTTGTTTCTCTAGGGTACTATTCACCATACTAGCAAATCAACTTATATACACGGTAAACAAATACTTTTTGTAATATTCTTTTTGCACAGCTAAAAAGAACTCTGGAACTGCACTCAACACACAGGAACTGAAGAAGCTGAAACGGCAAGAAAAGAAAGTCAATGCTAAATTGAAAACCACAAATAAAACAATCAAGACACAGAAATTGGAACCTACAACAGAAGGCTTGAAATCCCCTCCCCATAAACAAATTGTTAACCAAAATGGAGAACCTGTGAAGTCCAAATTTGATTTTTCAGTTTCATTTAGTGATAAAGATAATTCTAGATCCAATTTTCGTGGGCGTGACTATAAACGTCTGTTAGAAAAGGTTGAAAAACGGCAGGAGAAGATTGATAAATTGAAAGAGAATGATTTGGAAGCAGGTAAAAAACTGGAGACAAAATATCAATGGCAAGCAGCTTTAAGTAAAGCTAAAGGGGAAAAGGTTAAAGATGACCCAAATCTCTTGAAAAAGGCGGCAAAGAGAAAAGACAAAATTAAGGAAAAGAAAAAACATCAATGGGATGGAAGAGTAAAAACAGTGGAAGAACTGAAACAGAAACGACAGCAGAAGAGGCAAACAAATATTGACAAGCGAAAAAATGAAAAGAAGGACAAGAAGAGAAAGAAAATGATTAAGAAAGGAAGAATAATACCTGGATTTTAACTTACAAACACATGTGATGTGATAAGTGTAAATGTGGTTATGCTTGTATACAAGAATGGATTGTAAGGTACACTTTGCTATGCTGGGTTGTTCTTCTATTTCTACTTCACAATGCTGTCCAACTTTTTCATATATTGGTGCACCTGACTGATGGTTGTGGGCGCAATATGATGATTGCAATACTAATAATAACAATAGTAATGTTAATATGGTTAAGATGCTGATGGTTTCTTTAGTTCAAAATAAAACAAGATTGCAAAAGCTCGAAGATCGCGTGAGCGCAATGTAAAAAAGAAAAGAAGTGCGTTAAAAAATTCTGATCAACATTAAAGCCGATAGTGTAGATTAGGGGGCCATGAATGTAGGACAAGGGCCCCATGGCTGAGGTTGGGTTGGACAGCGCTGCTATAGATCAATAACGTATCAACCAATTTGTGGCACTGAGAGTTATGGGTTTCTAGTTCTTCTTGCGTTTGCCCGCTATGAATTCAGGCATACCAAGGGCGTTTCTGAGTTTTAGTAAGAAGGACTGCTTACTTTTTTATCAGTGTCCCCTGCCATACAGGCATGACTTCACAGACTTCAGAGGTAGGGCTTCTAGTTGAAAGTGAAGCTGCAATATTTGCAACTTTCAGTCTACAGTACATCCTCTGACATGATGCTGTTTTGTAATGAAACATCAGTACAAAATTTAATACATAAAATAATATTCTCTGACCGCTGGTAAGGTTTGTGATGGAGAATACAGGTCATGAGAAGGTGTGAGCTCACATTGTGAAGCTGAGTTTTATTTTACCACTCACGAATAAAAAAATACATGAGCTTTCTGGTACTCAAACCTATGTTGTAACAATTGACAGGCTGGTGGTGGTGTCCTAAAGCACTTAGCCATCTGTTTATAAAATATTCATAAAAAAATTTTGAGCAGTGATTAAGTTTATGAAACTGAACATTGAGAAAGTTTCCTTCACCTTTCAACTCCCAATGGAGCACAATTCTTCAACAAACCTCTTTCAGCCTGTCATCTCTCTTGACATTCCTTCCAATTCTTTCCATGTCTTGCATATCCTATTGAGAAATTAGCATTGAATAATAGTATATATATATATATGAGCTATGCTTAGATTTTCTGTCAACTTTAAGACAGGAATACTGCAACATTTAAGGATATGAAGAGACAGAAACTCACTGTAGAAAGTTCGACTCTTCAACAACACAAGGACAATCTATGAAGTGATTAGAACAACTATCCACAACTTCATTCTCAGAATAATAACGTGGAAACTAAGATGCAGGAGTCTGAGCAATTATGAATACCTTGGTATGGCAAACCTGCTACATATATTAACATGCGAAAAATTGATGAGTTAGGTCAAATAGATGTTGTATCAGCACTGTACATGGCAACACAGCGTGTTACGCACACTTTTTGGTATGAATGAAGAAGAAAAGATCAATTTTGGCACTGTGTGTACACTTTGCTCTTCAAATCTTTATTTAAATATGAAATCAAATGGACTTTTAAGCTGTGCATAGAATAAAGTAGAATGTATAGTTTACACTTTTCTAGATAGACATTTGTAAGACATTTATTAGTGGTTACTAAACTGACTTCATTGCACTCCAGACAGACGTATGGGTGCTCAGTTTCCACCAACAGATATAGAAGAGATATCAATGTTCAAGTCATTTATCTCATCCTGTATCCATTTGACCTTCCTCTTCTACGCCTTTCTGGAATGCATTCTTCCAAAATTGTTTTTCTTCAAACCTATATGTATTTCTAAAATATTTCAAAGAATTGTTAAGAGATTATAGCAAAGTAGTTAGTTTATAGTACTGGCGTCAAACCTACAGAGGTTCAAATCCTGTTACTATGGACTCCCCAGTCACCCACCTGAAAATGGTTACCCAAATGTTTAAGATAGGAAACATTTGGAAATGATTGGAACAGATGCTTGGACACTTTCATTGTTAGTTTTTTGAAAACATAAACTGCGCAAATATGCTTTGAATCCTGATTTATTGTTAAATTATATGTCAATAAAATGGAGTATTTGTTTTCATAACATTTCAGAAGTCAATATTTCTTTAACTATGAATACTGTGATGCTATAGAATCTTGAATTATTTTCACTTGAGCATGGTTTTTTTGGCATCTGAAATATTTTGTTTAATGTACAAGTTATTTCAATGGGGGGAACTTATGAGGTTTTGTACACAACTGTTGTGAAAAGATTTTGTCTAGAGTTGTGTACCGCTGTTGTTTCCACTTCAATTTATCTCTTGATTAATAATTACAGTAGTGACAGTTTTCTAGAAGTATAGTAACAGTGTTCATGTTTTGACTACATGTCTTAATCAAGAAATCTACCTACTGCTATCAGTTTTCATTCTCAAAGAGTTGTCTACATCAATCAGTTTGTTTTCTTGGAAGCTCTTAATACTTGTACACTGTTTGTTTGTTGATCATATTCTTTGCTTCCGTTGCTTCCTCTGGGAGATTCTTGCTTGATCATATTTTTCTTCCGTTGTTCTTGGTTCTTACAAACACTCTTGTTTATTTACATAAATCAAGGATTTCCATAACCTAGACCTGTTCAGTCATCGTTTGGAGAGGCAGCCTTAACTGTATGATGTCTATTTAATGTTATGTATTACTGATAGATATCTCTGAATATTTACTATAATATTTACTGAGTTGTATTGTTACTAATAAATATCTAGATGTAGTGTTTTGACAAATAAACAGAATTTTTATGAGATCCAGAATTTGTGTTTACGATAAAAAATCCTGATTGTTTGTACTGAATGAATAAATATGGAATTGTAGTTGTATGAATGTAATCTAATTTATTAATTGATATAAATTGTGAGTTGTTTACTGATGAAATAAATCTAACTGAGAATTGTATTGTTACTGATGAAATAATCTACTGAGAATTGTAGTTGTTTACTGAATGAAATAAATCAGTGAGTTGTTTACTGAATGAAATAAATCTGAGAATTGTATTGTTACTGAAGAAATAAATCTGAGAATGTAATTTTTACTGAATGAAATAAATCTGAGAATTGTAGTTGTTTACTGAATGAAATAAATCTAACTGAGAATTGTAATTGTTTACTGAATGAAATAAATCTAACTGAGAATTGTAGTTGTTTACTGAATGAAATAAATCTAACTGAGAATTGTAGTTGTTTACTGAATGAAATAAATCTAACTGAATTGTAATTGTTTACTGAATGAAATAAATCTACTAGAATTGTATTGTTTACTGAATGAAATAAATCTGAGAATTGTAATTGTTTACTGAATGAAATAAATCTGAGAATTGTAGTTGTTTACTGAATGAAATAAATCTGAGAATTGTATTGTTTACTAATGAAATAAATCTAACTGAGAATTGTAGTTGTTTACTGAATGAAATAAATCTAACTGAGAATTGTAATTGTTTACTGAATGAAATAAATCTGAGAATTGTAGTTGTTTACTGAATGAAATAAATCTAACTGAATTGTAATTGTTTACTGAATGAAATAAATCTAACTGAGAATTGTAATTGTTTACTGAATGAAATAATCTAACTGAAATTGTAGTTGTTTACTAAATGAAATAAATCTAACTGAGAATTGTAGTTGTTTACTGAATGAAATAAATCTAACTGAGAATTGTAGTTGTTTACTGAATGAAATAAATCTGAGAATTGTAATTGTTTACTGAATGAAATAAATCTGAGAATTGTAATTGTTTACTGAATGAAATTGACCGTTTCAATAAAAAACCACTATCTTGTTCACTATAAATAAAAATGTAAATTTATCAATACGCTGTTTGTTTCTTCGTTTCTCTAATCCTGTTATGCCTCACACTAGTCAGGATAAGAAGAGATACACATTGTCTTATACTCATATAGAATTATGATGAAGAGTTTAATTGTTCAATAATTATACATTTATATTTGTTCTCTTATTGTCTATTTGCAGGTTTACTCTGACCTATGTGCTATGTCTGTTTGCTACTTTTTGTGTGTCTCTATACCAGACTAGATTTGTATGTTTGTCCCTCCTCTCGATATCTGAACAACTCTTTCTTTATGTCTGTATACCTCTCCTTTTTTGTGAGTGTATATTGATCTTTATTGTTTTGTTTATCTGAACAATATGTCTGTCTACCTACATTTCTATTTTTGTGTGTGTATATTGATCTTTATTGTTTTGTTTATCTGAACAATATGTCTGTCTACCTACATTTCTATTTTTGTGTGTGTAATCTTTGAATATCCTTGTTCATTGCTTACATTAAAGACACAATGTTAAAAGAAAAACATCTCTCAATCTTTAGAAATTAGAATTGAACTGAAGACTTGGGTGGAACAGATATCTTTGTATCATAATATATGTATGTAACAGCTGCATCAGCTTCTTCTTCGAACGCTCCATATCGACTACTTGCTAACCACTCTGTGTGATTTGTATGTGATCCGAGCCTAAGAGCGATTTGCAGTTATGCGCCTACGAGTAGTCCAGAACATCCAATTTCTGCTACGCTTTTTATTTACTAGGGTAGCTTCCTAGGCCCCTACCTCAGTCACCTCTTATGACATGCCTTGTAGATGGCAGTGTTACTATTGTTGCTAGCCCCGGCAACACATGGATGAGTACCTCAACTGAGAGACACATACAATTGAATAGAAATGCTATCAAAGAATCCTTCCACTAACATGGCCACTGAAAGAAACAGACATTGAAGATGATAAGATAATGAGGGAAATATTTTGATCGTAGAAAATATAATGAAGGCGTGGAGAAGACAGTCATGGAAGGGTGTATGGTCAAGACGGTTGCTGCTAGATGTGATAGAAGAACTGCAAATGGATGGATATTGTAGATAGTTATTCAGGAGAGATGTCAAAGATCGGTATCTCTTTTCTTTCTATATATCGGCCACTTTGGCATAGATGTAGACAACTGGGAGAACGTTGCTCAAAACAGATCAGCCTGGCGCACAATTCATCGACACAGTTCTTCGGCCTGCCAGGCAGATATAACTGCACGGATGGAACACAAACGCCAAACTAGAAAGTCAGTAAAACTCACAAGTGCAAATATTGCTTGCCTTCATTGTTTGAGAACATTTCAAGACGTCATCTGCGAACAGACAAACATAACGCAACTACATTCTCTTGGATGCAAATTTTGGTCATCATCACCCGTGATGGACAAGCATCATCAATGTCGGTCTACCCCTCTATTTATATTTGTCTGTCTCTTGCATTGATATACCCATACATTTCTGTCTTTTTGTGTGTGTGTTCCTTGACCAACAAAAGCAACCAGCGATCTGGTAGGGCAACAATAAAAGTTCTCTACCCTAACTTGGTATGTGACCATTCTTCTCAAAATGAATTTTTAAAGATTGTTTTGTTTAACCGATCCAGAAGCACTTGAGCTTTCGGCTCGGTGCCGTGGACATCGTAACCCTTCGGTTCGGTGCCACGAACACAGTGAATCTAGTGAACCTGTGGATTTTCTGCCAGACCGCGGAGTTGAACCCGCACTCACAGAGAGCTTGTCACCCGTAGTCCAACGCGCTACGAACACGCTTGGCAGACGTACAAAGATTTTGTTTAAAGATTCGATGTCCCAATTTATTCTACATTTATATACTCCAATAAACGATGAAATATACACAATAGCACAGCATATCAAGCGATCGAGCTTGCGCTATCTCGGAAACCGATCATCAGTTCCAACTTGCTACGTCTAACGGTAAATAAGCAGAGAAGGGCACAAGAAATAAATAAAAATAAACGATTGCTTCCTTCGGATTTTGTTATCAGAAGATTTATGTTTTCATGGACATCTCTCAGGACTAGTAAGGGGATTTGAATTGCTTTTTTTTTAAATAGTCCATGAAATTCTTACTATTCGTATGTAATATCACATCTTCATGACTCTCATATTTTATCACATCTTCATGACTCTAATATTTTATCACATCTTCATGACTCTCATATTTTATCACATCTTCATGACTCTCATATTTATTATTGAAGCTTGTAACAGTGAAGTGTATAAAAGAACTCGTGAGACAAGCATTTGTTGTGTAGAGAGACAGTCATTTTCTGGAATGTTGTCTTTCCCCCGGTCTATTCTCCCATTTATTTGCTGTAACTACCATCTGATGTTGGCAGGCTACATAGCTATTTAAATTACTTGTTGGTTTTAATAGTGTTCCCTTCTACATGACGTTGCTTTCAGGACTACATTTCTTGGAAAAACCGATATGTTTCTAAGATATGTTATCACTGTCATCTTATTTTTCTACTTAAGCTGAGATGTTAGCTTGGCGGGTTTTCTATCTACACAATTAACTTCCACAGAGCCGTCGCCGAAGCAACTGTTTACATGCAGCATCGTCTTTTATTCTGAAAGTAAAAAAAACTGTGATTTAATTTGAATTATGAAGGATACATTTTATTGGCTAGTTGAGAGAGACTAGTAGCCAGACATTCACAAGAGGACGCCAGTGGCTGGAAGTCTAAGAAATCTAGCTCGTTCACCGCAGTAAATCAAAGCTGACACGCGGCGACTAATTAAAACTCCAGGATGCTTCGTGTCAAGGGGGACTGGTAGCATTCATGCACACTTCGTGGCTGGTTTTTCCCCCTACTTATTCTTCTTTCTCCCTCTTGGCTTCTTTAACCTTGGCCACTTCCTCTTGGCATTTCTTACCTAGCTCATTACTTTCTTCCTTCTACAATTCACTTCAGTTGTATGTTTCCTCCTACCATCTACTTCATCCATTTCTTCCTCCTACCATCTACTTCATGTATTTCTTCCCCCTACCATCTACTTCATCCATTTCTTCCTCCTACCATCTACTTCATCCATTTCTTTCTGCTACCATCTATTTCATTCTTATCCTCCCCCTACAATCTACTTCATCCATTTCTTTCTCCTACCATCTATTTCATTCTTATCTTCCTCCTACCATCTACTTCATCCATTTCTTCCTCCTACCATCTACTTCATCCATTTCTTCCTCCTACCATCTATTTCATTCTTATCTTCCTCCTACCATCTACTTCATCCATTTCTTCTCTACCATCTATTTCATTCTTATCTTCCTCCTACCATCTACTTCATCCATTTCTTTCTGCTACCATCTATTTCATTCTTATCCTCCCCCTACAATCTACTTCATCCATTTCTTCCTCCTACCATCTACTTCATTCTTATCTTCCTCCTACCATCTACTTCATCCATTTCTTCTCTACCATCTATTTCATTCTTATCTTCCTCCTACCATCTACTTCATCCATTTCTTCCTCCTACCATCTATTTCATTCTTATCTTCCTCCTACCATCTACTTCATCCATTTCTTTCTGCTACCATCTATTTCATTCTTATCTTCCTCCTACCATCTACTTCATCCATTTCTTCCTCCTACCATCTATTTCATTCTTATCTTCCTCCTACCATCTACTTCATCCATTTCTTCCTCCTACCATCTACTTCATCCATTTCTTTCTGCTACCATCTATTTCATTCTTATCTTCCCCCTACAATCTACTTCATCCATTTCTTCCTCCTACCATCTACTTCATCTATTTCTTCCTCCTACCATCTACTTCATCCCTTTCTTCCTCCTAACATCTTCTTCATCTATTTCTTCCTCCTAACATCTACTTCATCTATTTCTTCCTCCTAACATCTACTTCATCTATTTCTTCCTCTTACCATCTACTTCATCTATTTCTTCCTCCTACCATCTACTTCATCCCTTTCTTCCTCCTATCATCTACTTCATGTATTTCTTCCTCCTATCATCTACTTCATGTATTTCTTCCTCCTACCATCTACTTCATCCCTTTCTTCCTCCTATCATCTACTTCATCCATTTCTTCCTCCTACCGTCTACTTCATCCCTTTCTTCCTCCTACCATCTACTTCATTCATTTCTTCCTCCTACCATCTACTTCATCTATTTCTTCCTCCTACCATCTACTTCATCCCTTTCTTCCTCCTACCATCTTCTTCATCTATTTCTTCCTCCTACCATCTACTTCATGTATTTCTTCCTCCTACCATCTACTTCATCCATTTCTTCCTCCTATCATCTACTTCATGTATTTCTTCCTCCTATCATCTATTTCATCTATTTCTTCCTCCTATCATCTATTTCATCTATTTCTTCCTCCTATCATCTATTTCATGTATTTCTTCCTCCTACCATCTACTTCATCCATTTCTTCCTCCTACCATCTACTTCATCCATTTCTTCCTCCTATCATCTACTTCATGTATTCCTTCCTCCTATCATCTACTTCATCTATTTATTCCTCATATCATCTACTTCATCTATTTCTTCCTCCTACCATCTACTTCATCCATTTCTTCCTCCTACCATCTTCTTCATCTATTTCTTCCTCCTACCATCTACTTCATGTATTTCTTCCTCCTACCATCTATTTCATCCATTTCTTCCTCCTACCATCTACTTCATGTATTTCTTCCTCCTACCATCTTCTTCATGTATTTCTTCCTCCTACCATCTACTTCATCCATATCTTCCTCCTACCATCTTCTTCATGTATTTCCTCCTCCTACCATCTTCTTCATGTATTTCTTCCTCCTACCATCTACTTCATCCATTTCTTCCTCCTACCATCTACTTCATCTATTTCTTCCTCCTACCATCTACTTCATCCCTTTCTTCCTCCTAACATCTTCTTCATCTATTTCTTCCTCCTAACATCTACTTCCATCTATTTCTTCCTCTTACCATCTACTTCATCCCTTTCTTCCTCCTATCATCTACTTCATGTATTTCTTCCTCCTATCATCTACTTCATGTATTTCTTCCTCTTACCATCTACTTCATCCCTTTCTTCCTCCTATCATCTACTTCATGTATTTCTTCCTCCTATCATCTACTTCATGTATTTCTTCCTCCTACCATCTACTTCATCCCTTTCTTCCTCCTATCATCTTCTTCATCTATTTCTTCCTCCTACCATCTACTTCATGTATCTCTTCCTCCTACCATCTACTTCATCCATTTCTTCCTCCTACCATCTACTTCATCCATTTCTTCCTCCTACCGTCTACTTCATCCCTTTCTTCCTCCTACCATCTACTTCATTCATTTCTTCCTCCTACCATCTACTTCATCTATTTCTTCCTCCTACCATCTACTTTATCCCTTTCTTCCTCCTACCATCTTCTTCATCTATTTCTTCCTCCTACCATCTACTTCATGTATTTCTTCCTCCTACCATCTACTTCATCCATTTCTTCCTCCTATCATCTACTTCATGTATTTCTTCCTCCTATCATCTATTTCATCTATTTCTTCCTCCTATCATCTATTTCATCTATTTCTTCCTCCTATCATCTATTTCATGTATTTCTTCCTCCTACCATCTACTTCATCCATTTCTTCCTCCTACCATCTACTTCATCCATTTCTTCCTCCTATCATCTACTTCATGTATTCCTTCCTCCTATCATCTACTTCATCTATTTATTCCTCATATCATCTACTTCATCTATTTCTTCCTCCTACCATCTACTTCATCCATTTCTTCCTCCTACCATCTTCTTCATCTATTTCTTCCTCCTACCATCTACTTCATGTATTTCTTCCTCCTACCATCTACTTCATCCATTTCTTCCTCCTACCATCTACTTCATGTATTTCTTCCTCCTACCATCTACTTCATCCATTTCTTCCTCCTACCATCTTCTTCATCTATTTCTTCCTCCTACCATCTACTTCATCCATTTTTTCCTCCTATCATCTACTTCATGTATTTCTTCCTCCTGTCATAGTTCCCCAGGTGGCAGCGGAGGAAGAAATAGATGAAGTAGATGGTAGGAGGAAAAATAGATGATAGTGATAGGAGGAAGAAATAGATGAAGTAGATGATAGGAGGAAGAAATAGATGAAGTAGATGATAGGAGGAAGAAATAGATGAGAGATGATAGGAGGAAGAATAGATGAAGTAGATGATAGGAGGAGAAATAGATGAAGTAGATGTGGAGGAAGAAACAGATGAAGTAGATGATAGGAGGAAGAAAGATGAAGTAGATGATAATAGGAAGAAATGGATGAAGTAGATGTAGGAGGAAAAAATACTGAAATAGATGATAGGAGGAAGAAATACATGAAATAGATGATAGGAGGAACAAATAGATGAAATAGATGATAGGAGGAAGAAATACATGAAATAGATGATAGGATGTCATATTCCTCAGGTGGCGGGAGGAATGGACAGTTAGCCAGATGGTTAGAGTAGTATAATTAGATTGTTTAATAGTTGAGACTATGTGTTGCACTTCTGCATAGAGAGTACAACACATAGTCTCAACTATTAAACAATCATTATCTACTCTAACCATCTGTAACTGTCCATTCCTCCCTGCACCTGAACTATGACACTCTATAATCTATTTCATGTATTTCTTCCTCCTATCATCTATTTCATTCTTATCTTCCCCCTACAATCTACTTCATCTATTTCTTCCTCCTATCATCTACTTCATCTATTTCTTTACCATCTACTTCATCTATTTATTCCTCCTATCATCTACTTTATGTATTTCTTCCTCCTACCATCTACTTCATGTATTTCTTCCTCCTATCATCTACTTCATCTATTTCTTCCTCCTACCATCTACTTCATCAATTTCTTCCTCCTACCATCTACTTCATCTATTCCTTCCTCCTACCATCTACTTCATCTATTTCTTCCTCCTATCATCTACTTCATCTATTTCTTCCTCCTATCATCTACTTCATCTATTTCTTCCTCCTACCATCTACTTCATCTATTTCTTCCTCCTATCATCTACTTCATGTATTTCTTCCTCCTACCATCTACTTCATGTATTTCTTCCTCCTATCATCTACTTCATCTATTTCTTCCTCCTACCATCTACTTCATCTATTTCTTCCTCCTATCATCTACTTCATCTATTTCTTCCTCCTACCATCTACTTCATCTATTTCTTCCTCCTATCATCTACTTCATCTATTTCTTCCTCCTATCATCTACTTCATCTATTTCTTCCTCCTACTATCTACTTCATCTATTTCTTCCTCCTATCATCTACTTCATGTATTTCTTCCTCCTATCATCTATTTCATCTATTTCTTCCTCCTATCATCTACTTCATCTATTTCTTCCTCCTATCATCTACTTCATCTATTTCTTCCTCCTATCATCTATATAATGACGCGGTGTACGTATAAAACAAAAAAATTCTATTTTACAAAAATATCCAAAGAAAACTAGTCACACAAGAAAAAAATAAATTATAGTTAGTTGTTAAAATGGAAATAGAAAGACAAGGAAGAATTCGGTAGCAACGAATACAGATTAAAAATATCTAGAAAAACGATGAGAAAAATGAAGAATTTCCAAGCAAAGACATTGAATATAATGAGCTACTAGAAGGTTACTTTGGTCAGGAATCGCCTCCAGTAGGTCACAATGTACGTGTATGATTGTCTTTGTGATAAACGTGGACATTGTTGTAGAGACCACAGATTGATGTGTGATAAACGTGGACATGGATTGTAAGAGACTGCAGATTGTATGATTGTCTTTGTGATAAACGTGGACATTGATTGTAAGAGACTGCAGATTGTATGATTATCTTTGTGATAAACGTGGACATTGATTGTAGGAGACTGCAGATTGTATGATTGTTTTTGTGATAAACGTGGACATTGATTGTAAGAGACTGCAGATTGTATGATTGTCTTTGTGATAAACGTGGACATTGATGGTTGGAGATTGCAGATTGTATGATTGTATTTGTGATAAACGTGGACATTGATTGTAAGAGACTGCAGATTGTATGATTATCTTTGTGATAAACGTGGACATTGATTGTAGGAGACTGCAGATTGTATGATTGTCTTTGTGATAAACGTGGACATTGATTGTAAGAGACTGCAGATTGTATGATTGTCTTTGTGATAAACGTGGACATTGTTTGTAAGAGACTGCAGATTGTATGATTGTGTGATAAACGTGGACATTGATTGTAAGAGACTGCAGATTGTATGATTATTTTTGTGATAAACGTGGACATTGATTGTAGGAGATCACAGATTGTATGATTATCTTTGTGATAAACGTGGACATTAATTGTAAGAGACTGCAGATTGTATGATTGTCTTTGTGATAAACGTGGACATTGATTGTAAGAGACTGCAGATTGTATGATTGTCTTTGTGATAAACGTGGACATTAATTGTAGGAGACTGCAGATTGTATGATTGTCTTTGTGATAAACGTGGACATTGATTGTAAGAGACCGCAGATTGTATGATTGTCTTTGTGATAAACGTGGACATTAATTGTAAGAGACTGCAGATTGTATGATTGTCTTTGTGATAAACGTGGACATTGATTGTAAGAGACCGCAGATTGTATGATTGTGTGATAAACGTGGACATTGTTTGTAAGAGACCGCAGATTGTATGATTGTGTGATAAACGTAGACATTGTTTGTAAGAGACCGCAGATTGTATGATTGTGTGATAAACGTAGACATTGTTTGTAAGAGACAGCAGATTGTATGATTGTGTGATAAACGTAGACATTGTTTGTAAGAGACCGCAGATTGTATGATTGTGTGATAAACGTAGACATTGTTTGTAAGAAACCGCAGATTGTATGATTGTGTGATAAACGTAGACATTGTTTGTAAGAGACCGCAGATTGTATGATTGTGTGATAAACGTAGACATTGTTTGTAAGAGACCGCAGATTGTATGATTGTGTGATAAACGTAGACATTGTTTGTAAGAGACCGCAGATTGTATGATTGTGTGATAAACGTAGACATTGTTTGTAAGAGACCGCAGATTGTATGATTGTGTGATAAACGTAGACATTGTTTGTAAGAGACCGCAGATTGTATGATTGTGTGATAAACGTAGACATTGTTTGTAAGAGACCGCAGATTGTATGATTGTGTGATAAACGTAGACATTGTTTGTAAGAGACCGCAGATTGTATGATTGTGTGATAAACGTAGACATTGTTTGTAAGAGACTGCAGATTATATTTAGAGTTGGTATAAGACAAGTCTACTATTGAAAATGTATTGGAACACTGATAAGATCAGATTATAGATGCAGATCAGAAATAGAGAGTAAAGTTGTCAGAAAACAACAACATTCCAGATAAAGAAAAGTATTATATGCAACAAGTCATTGTTAATTGAAGCCATGACAAGTGTTCTTCAGTGCTACCTAGAGACAGTGTTCTTCAGTGCTACCTAGAGACGGTGTTCTTCAGT
This sequence comes from Arion vulgaris, assembly GCA_020796225.1. Lineage (NCBI taxonomy): Eukaryota > Metazoa > Mollusca > Gastropoda > Stylommatophora > Arionidae > Arion > Arion vulgaris. Next base: position 5,651,663 of record CM036770.1, read on the forward strand.
GTTACCTAGAGACAGTGTTCTTCAGTGCTACCTAGGGACAACGTTCTTCAGTGCTACCTAGAGACAATGTTCTTCAGTTCTACCTAGAGACAAATGTTCTTCAGTGCTACCTAGAGATAAGTGTTCTTCAGTGCTACATAGAGACAGTACTGACGTATTGATGAGAGTCATGGATAATATATAAACAGATAACAAAATCTCTGGAGACCAGAGAGATGTGGGCTGCTTAAATAACAAATGTTGGGATGTTGCAAAAGGTAAAGACACAGGGAAAGCGTATCAATATAAAAAAGAGACAGTCATAATTTTTCGGGCATGTGATGAGAAAGAGATGTTTAGAACACACTGTAAAGTCTACTCAGACTGAACAATGTGCATGTCAGACTGAAACACAGACTCCAGAGAATAGACAGCAGTCCTGCCCATCATTCATACATCAACTAAACGAAATGGCATTATGAACAAAGCCTACAGAGCAAGTTATAGAAACCACAAGGAACTAAAGTTGGTATACAACTTCATAGAAGAAACATATCTCATAGTTTAAACTCAGCATATCAAACCGATTGCAAAGAAGAAGAAGAACAGATGATCATGTGTGCTACGATCTCTTTCTTACACAGGAAGAAGATCTCACGTTCAGTGCAGGAATCCTGTCAGCACCGGCGAGGGTTCCTGATGTAATTTAGAAGATAGTGAACATATTTTGTAGGCATTTTGTTTTTTAATTTTTCTAATGAATTTTGCCCTGGTCAGGACTTTCCATCCTGCTCTTCTCGATTTTTATATACCAAGGGTTCTTTTTATACATGTGAAATGCGTTGCCTGCGAAAGTTACCAACAACACAAGAAAAGACAGAATCACCAACATCAGCATAAGAAAGAAAGTTGGCACAAAACCGTGCTGAATTACATAGAGAAAAAAGAATGAAGTGGTTTGGCCACTTAATAAGAATGCATCCAAACTCCATTATACATAGTCTCCTACAACAGAACATCAGGAAAGAAGACGAGAGGACGACCACGAAAAGATGGTTAGATAGGCTGTAGCAGAATCCTGTGAAAGAGCAAAGATAACAATCACACAAGCCACCAGAACAGCGCAAGACAAAAATAGAAAACCACGACACTGGGCAACAACCCGGTAGCAGTGTGACGACAAAAGAAGAAGAAGAAGAAGGGTTCTTTTACGTGCTAAACTTGAACACGGGACATACGATTTATCGTCCGTCTCCGATAGGACTAGGAACTCGATCTTACCTACACTGAGATCAGGAATCTCTAGAAAAATATCTAGATGGCTTCACATTGTAACGAACTGAGTTCCTTTGAAACGAGAGGCCAGCACCTAACCTCTAGACTACAGAGATCACCCTCCCAGAACGGTTACACACTGCAACAGTAAAGAATATATTTCAACGGAGAATCAATGAAGAGAAAAGTAAAGAAAGGAAAGTTATGACCAAGAGATGGAGTAGGTGGTAAGTAAAGACAGAGAAAGAGAAACAGTTTGAGATAAGACATCTCTGTGTGCAGCAATAGAGGTCATGAATACAGGAGGATGAAGGATGCCTTGTCAGAGAACAGACCCCGTGCGCCTTCATCAACGTCCAGCCCAATCAAAATCAAGAAAGCATTTATCCAGAATTCTCTCTACAAGCCGGAACTTTTCCAAAGCCGTCTGCTCAATGGGTCAGGGGGAAACGGAATGGTAGCTCTTCTGTAGCATAACCCTTCTCGTTTTCTGTTGTTCAGGGGCTGTTTGATTTAATGAATGGAATAATTAATCATGAACTTAGATATGTGCTTCTTACTTGTTTTCAAATAGAGAGAGGGGAGGGAAGAGGTACAGGGACGAGGGAAGACTGTTCTTGTTGTCAGTTTTATTACTCTTGAATACGCATTATATTTTCTTTACGCATATTGCATTCACATATATTATACACATACACACGCAGGAACGCACGCATGCACGCACAGGCACAGACACACGTACAAATCTCACAACAAAACCACACACACACACGCACACTGCACAAACACACACGCACAACACACACACACATACACGTTAACATATTACGTACTCGTATAGACACACGTATACGTTCCAATTTTACACACATACTTAAATATGTCATACTATAGAACACACATCCATACAGACACATCAAATATAAGGCAAACACAACAAATTTGTACATATAACTGTGTAACATACAGTTGCCAGGCTCACAACGCACCTCAAAGCCACCCCAATTTCAGACTGTTTTCACAGTTATTACATCTATTAAGAAAAACTGCGAACAAAATAATCTATCACTTCTAAACGTGGAGGTGGACGCCCTCTTGAATGACATCATCAATGATACAGATGTGGTTATTTACACCGATGGTTCAGTCATTCGCCAACAACGCTGTTCGTGTGCTTTTTCAGCACGCGCAGGAGGAAAAATAATAAGAGAGGCCAGAGGGGCCTACGCAACAACCACAAGTAGTTTGACAATGGAGGTTCGGGCGGTTACGAGGCAGTGAAATGGTTGTCATCTCACAACTACTCTCGTGTTTTCATACTCAGTGACTCCATAAGCATGATTCGTAAAGGCGAATCAGGAATGGTGAGACGCAACTGGTGGAGGTACTGGTACAGACAATGATCAGCGAAATCATCTTCATTTTTGTCCCTGGGCACGCAGGAGTTAGGAATAATGAACGAGCTGATAGATTGGCTGGCTTGGCTACAATATCAAATGGAGTTGCCATGGATCGAAGTGACATTCTTCACGCATTGAGAAAGTCTTTACGAACAGAGGAGTTTCAGGGCTGTGAATCCCACTCGCTGACCAGATTGAAAGAGATGGGTGTCAATATTGGTGTAGCCAGAAAAGAACGACATACTAAATATGCAAAGAGATTGATTAATCAACATCGAACTGGCGTGTTAAGCCGCTGGAGGCTGCTGGATTTGCTGAGGCGGAGATCGGAGCACCTAATGACATGTCTGGTGTGCTTTGATGATAGTTCTCATGTAACTGATAACATACAGAAATGTTTGTATCATCTATAAAATATTGTGCACACACACACACACGCACGCACGCACGCACGCACGCACGCACGCACGCACGCACGCACGCACGCACGCATACACACACACACACACAAGTACATGTATACAATATATAACATACATACGTACATACATACATACATGAGTGCATAGAGCTTAATTAAAACAAACATACATACACTCACATATCACAAACGTACATTTTAGCACACAAACACATATAATGAAACATGTGAAACAAAATATAGCATGCACATATACATACACTATTACTGTTACTACTACTACTACTACTAAATATTCATGTTATTACTACTAAATATTCATGCTACTACTACTACTACTACTACTAAATATTCATGTTACTACTACTACTACTAAATATTCATGTTATTACTACTAAATATTCATGTTATTACTACTAAATATTCATGCTACTACTACTACTACTACTAAATATTCATGTTACTACTACTACTACTAAATATTCATGTTATTACTACTAAATACTCATGTTACTACTACTACTACTAAATATTCATGTTATTACTACTAAATGTTCATGCTACTACTACTACTACTACTAAATATTCATGTTACTACTACTACTACTAAATATTCATGTTATTACTACTAAATATTCATGTTACTACTACTACTACTACTAAATATTCATGTTACTACTACTACTACTAAATATTCATGTTATTACTACTAAATGTTCATGCTACTACTACTACTACTACTAAATATTCATGTTACTACTACTACTACTACTAAATATTCATGTTATTACTACTAAATATTCATGTTACTACTACTACTACTACTAAATATTCATGTTACTACTACTACTACTAAATATTCATGTTACTACTACTACTACTAAATATTCATGTTATTACTACTACTAAATATTCATGTTACTACTACTACTAAATATTCATGTTACTACCACTGCTACTAAATATTAATTTTATTACTACTACTACTAAATATTCATGTTACTACTACTACTACTAAATATTCATGTTACTACAACTACTACTAAATATTCATGTTAATACTACTACTACTACTAAATATCTATGCTACTACTACTACTAAATATTCATGTTACTACTACTACTACTAAATATTCATGTTACTACTACTACTACTAAATATTCATGTTATTACTACTACTAAATATTCATGTTACTACTACTACTAAATATTCATGTTACTACCACTACTACTAAATATTCTTGTTATTACTACTAAATATTCATGCTACTACTACTACTACTAAATATTCATGTTACTACCACTACTACTAAATATTCATGTTATTACTACTACTACTAAATATTCATGTTACCACTACTACTACTAACTATTCATGTTACCACTACTACTACTAAATATTCATGTTACTACTACTACTACTACTAAATATTCATGTTACTACCACTACTAAATATTCATGTTACTACTACTACTACTAAATATTCATGTTATTACTACTAAATATTCATGCTACTACTACTACTACTAAATATTCATGTTACTACCACTACTGCTACTAAATATTCATGTTAATACTACTACTACTAAATATTCATGTTAATACTACTACTACTAAATATTCATGTTATTACTATTAAATATTCATGTTAATACTACTACTACTAAATATTCATGTTAATACTACTACTACTACTAAATATTCATGTTAATACTACTGCTACTAAATATTAATGTTACTACCATTACTACTAAATATTCATGTTACTAACACTACTACTAAATATTCATGTTACTAACACTACTACTAAATATTCATGTTACTACTACTACTGCTAAATATTCATGTTACTACTACTACTGCTAAATATTCATGTTACTACTACTACTGCTAAATATTCATGTTACTACTACTACTACTGCTAAATATTCATGTTACTACTACTACTGCTAAATATTCATGTTACTACTACTACTACTAAATATTCATGTTAATACTACTACTACTAAATATTCATGTTAATACTACTACTACTAAATATTCATGTTACTACTACTACTACTAAATATTCATGTTACTACTACTACTACTACTAAATATTCATGTTACTACTACTACTACTAAATATTCATGTTACTACTACTACTACTACTAAATATTCATTTTACTACTACTACTACTAAATATTCATGTTACTACTACTACTACTACTAAATATTCATGTTACTACTACTACTACTAAATATTCATGTTACTACTACTACTACTACTAAATATTCATTACTACTACTACTACTGCTAAATATTCATGTTACTACTACTACTACTACTAAATATTCATGTTACTACTACTACTACTGCTAAATATTCATGTTACTACTACTACTACTAAATATTCATGTTACTACTACTACTACTAAATATTCATGTTACTACTACTACTACTAAATATTCATGTTACTACTACTACTACTAAATATTCATGTTACTACTACTACTACTAAATATTCATGTTACTACTACTACTACTAAATATTCATGTTAATACTACTAAATATTCATGCTACTACTACTACTACTACTAAATATTCTTGTTACTACTACTACTACTAAATATTCTTGTTACTACTACTACTACTAAATATTCATGTTACTACTACTACTACTAAATATTCATGTTAATACTACTACTACTAAATATTCATGTTACTACTACTACTACTGCTAAATATTCATGTTACTACTACTACTACTACTAAATATTCATGTTACTACTACTACTACTGCTAAATATTCATGTTAATACTACTACTACTAAATATTCTTGTTACTACTACTACTACTAAATATTCATGTTACTACTACTACTACTAAATATTCATGTTACTACTACTACTAAATATTCATGTTACTACTACTACTACTAAATATTCATGTTACTACTACTACTACTAAATATTCATGTTACTACTACTACTACTAAATATTCATGTTACTACTACTACTACTAAATATTCATGTTAATACTACTACTACTAAATATTCATGTTACTACTACTACTACTAAATATTCATGTTAATACTACTACTACTAAATATTCATGTTACTACTACTACTACTAAATATTCATGTTCCCTATGAAACTTAAGGCTAAAATTATCGTTCTTCCCCTATTTCTATTCTGAATTACTCCTCTTTAGATGTCCATGAGGTTTCCAGATCCTCTTCTTCTACAAAGCACGAACTCAATAGCTGGAACAACAATCCTAGAGATTTTCGGGGAAAAATGCACATGCCAACAGAATGACGTGGTCGGTGATTCGAGCTCACAACTGAGATTCCGTACAAGCTGCATAGACTTGGAGAAGTCAGCCGCTTATAGCTGAATGATAGCATCAGGGTCAGCGTAAGACCAAAGCTGAACAAGACTCCAATCCACCTCTTCGTGGCGGTCCCAGAAACAGACGACTACCAATAACTCTAGCTAAGTTTGTGGAGATCGATAACCCCTTTAGATAGCACAGCTCACGCTGAAAACTGCGACACATCTCATTCCGTTCTTCGTACTGCGTCCAGCTTTAACCAGCGGAAGTAGGGAACTGAACAAGGAAGAAGAACTCACAACCTTCAGAACGAAATGCAAACGTCTTAACCACTTCACCATGGTGATCTCATGTGGGTTCCAGTAAAGTACTTGTTTGTTTCTGATGTGAGGTTGCGTCCAATTCATTGTACATTTCTCTATTTTCTGAAGTGATCTCGGTGGTGTAGAGACTAGATGCTCGTCTCTCGTGCCAAATGTAACAGGTTCGCTCCCTCATTGAGCCATCTGGGTATTTTTTCAGAGATCCCTGATCTCAGTGTAGGTGAGATCAAGTTCCTAGTCCTATCAGAGACTGACGATAAAACGTAGGTCATGTGTTCAATTTGAGCACGTGAAAGAACCCTTGGCAGTTCAAAACCAAAAAGAGTAGGCTGGAAAGCCGCTGCCGGGCAAAATTCATTAGAAAAGATTAAAAATAAAATTCCTACGAAGATATCTTCGCCATCTTCAAAATTACATCGGGGACCCTCGCCGTTGCTACGAAGTTCGTTCCTTGCAGCTGAAATCTTCCTGCGTAATAAAGAGAAAGGAGCACACATGGTTACTCACCGAAGTGCAATGATGATGGTCCTATTAATCTATCAATTCTAAAGATACTTTGGTCGTTTTTGTTTCCTTCTCTATTTGTTATCACTTCTGACATACATACATAAATGATTTTTTTTAAAAATACGCGCGCACATACGCATACATTCACACATGCACACACACACGTACGTCTACGTGTAGTATTACACCGAGTCTTCATTATAACACACCCGGCCAGATGTGCGTGTAAGTGTTGGTTTCTCCCAACAAAGTATCGTAACAGTTTTGGACGTCAGATGGATTTTTGTCTAGCGGTGGTGGGAGGAAACGGGAAGGAGGTATTTTGATGTCTTCGTTTGTTTATCATGAAAGTGAGGTTGAGATAGATGATGGCTATACAAATGTTTGTTTATCATGAAAGTGATTGAGAAGTTCATAAAAGTTTGTTTCTCGTCATATCTAATCACAGAAAGAGAGAGGAGAGAGAGAGAGAAGAGAGAGAGAGAGAGAGAGAAGAGAGAGAGAGAGAGAGAAGAGAAGAAGATTAAAATGATTATTTTTATTGCTTTGAATTGAAGGATATGAGGAGGTAGTGGATGGGTGCTAGTTTGCAATGATATCTGGGGGCTATTACTCTAACTGGTGGCGCCTGTGTGATATCTGGGGCTATACTCTAACTGGTAGCGCCTGTGGATATCTGAGGATCTCTAACTGGTGCGCCTGTGTGATATCTGGCTATTACAACTGGTGCGCTGGTGATATCTGGCTATACTCTAACTGTGGGCCTGTGATATCTGGGCTATTACAACTGGTGCCCTGTGTGATATCTGGGCTATTAACTGTGGCGCCTGTGATATCTGGGCTATTACCTAACTGGTGGCGCTGGCGGATAGCGACTGATCTATTAACCACGACGTTCTGAGTTCGAATCACGCTGAGGACAGTTTGGTTGAAAATTGTTTCGTGTGGATTTTTACAAAGGACGATGGCACCACCCGTTCAGAAAGCAATGGCAAACTACTGAACGTAATAATGCCTAGAAAAATCACAAACAGCGTTAAAAAGCTGGGGTTGATTCGCAAGTCCTGTAAAGGATATGCAATTAACTTATTACTCTAACTAAAGCATAAGTCAAACATTAGTTGACCAGGTGTCATCAGGACAGTCTTAATATTTGGATCTTATTGACAAAGTTATGCAATGGTCTCATTCTCCTCTCTTTATTGAAGGGAGTTGCCCTCCTGAAGGGAGTTGCCCTCCTGTGCAGCGTGTTCGTAGCGCGTTGGACGATGGGTGACAAGACCCCTGTGAGTGTTGTTCAATTACGCGGGCGGGCAGAAAAGCCACAGGTTCTCCAGATTTACGGTGTTCATAGTACCGAACCGAAGGGATACGATGTCAATGACACCAAGCCGAAGAGCTGGCTCAAGTGCTTCTGGATCGAAACAATTTAAAAAAAAAACCATTGAAGGGAGTTAAAATATGAACGGTCAAAATATTAATCTTCTCTCACTCTCTCTCTCTCACTCTCTGTTGTGTTCATGTGTTTAGGTATATGAGTGTGAGAAACTGATAGAAGAAGAAGTAGAAGCATGTGTATAACGTGTACCAATCCCAACTGACATGTTTAATTAACTAAAATAAATCAAACATCCCGTTGCTTTGTCAGACCTTAGTTCACGAAGTACATGTCACTTCAACTTTCTTGACCCTAGAGCAGAGATGTCCAGCGTGGTGCCTGCGGACGTCATGGTGCCAGTGTATACATCCCTGCGCCCTATGTCATTTCTCCCACTGTAACGTTAATCAGAATTTCAAGGAAAAAAACTGCGTTTCTGAAAAACCATGATTCATATTATTGTTTGTAAGCAAAATATTTCAATAAAAATGAAACTCGCAGTCTGGATCAAGTTTTTATCTGTTATTATTTTTGATTTGCCAGACGCTTGATGAAACAATTGTTTATTCATGTTACTATTGATATGATTTTATTATGAGTATTATTATTGCAATTATCACATGGCACACGCACCCTCAACTCAAAGGAAGAACAAAGCAGATACCAGTGGAGAAAGAGCTCAGGAAGAGACACTGATGATGGATAGGACATACATTGAGAAGACCGACCAGAAGCATTGCAAGACAGGCACACGTACAATCACTCTTAGACTCGGATCACATACAAATCACACAGATTGGTTATCAAGTGGTTGATATGGAGCGGTGGAGAAGAAAAAAATTCATTAGGATTTCAAGTTCATGTATACATTTTCTTTTTATACATTTATTTATATTTGTGTGCAGTTTGCACTGATGGTGGACACAGCGACTGGTTTATGGTTGAAACCGGAGTAAAGCAATTCTGTATTCTATCTCCACTATTGTTTGGAGTGGCCATTGACTGGGTGATGCGAAAATGTTGCAGGGACGAAACTGGCATCGATTGGATAGAAAATAGTAAACTAGAAGATTTGGATTTTGCAGATAATATTGCCTTGTTAAGTAGAAGCAGCCAAGATATGCAAAGAAAAACAGACAACTTGTCATCTATAGCATCAAAAGTTGGAAAAAAACAAATATAATGAAGACACCTACGACAAATAATGCAGATATCACCCTGGAATCTAAAATGATAAAATAACAGAGCAATTCACCTATTTAGGTAGCAATTTTGATAGCACAGGAAATTTTTAAAAAGAAATTATGATACGAATTGGCAAAGCAACAGTGGCGGCTCGTGGTCATTTTTTTAATGGGGCCCAGCAAAAATTTCGGAAAAATTGGGGTTTTGGAGTATTTACTATTTCTTGTCTATTCCGGGAAGTTATTACCTTTATCTCTCTCTCTCTCTTTCTCTATTTCTCTCTCTCTCGACCGCGCGATCACCGCTTAGACTGATGTACCAGATTTCCCCATAAATTCTACTTTCATGTGGAAATCTGATTCATCCAACTTTAGCAGGGCGTATTTCGTCACATCTTTAGCGTCATTTGGAGCTCTGGTGCTTATCCTTCGATGATGTGCCCGGTTTTAGCCAGCGTTTACTGGGTTCGCTCTCCGTCGCGCTGTCCCCAGCCGACCTGCAAGGCAGCAGGTTGCTAATTTTTTTTAGGGTAGCCACCCTTAGACAACCTTCCCTTCCGGGTTGTTGAGCGTCATCTGCCCAGTTTACCAGTCTTCTTTTGGACTGCTTGGTTTGCCTGCCGTCCAGTTTTGTGTACGGTTTGCTCATCTAGCCTTTGATTGTCCCAAATCAACTACAAGGCAGTAGTAGTTATCTGTGAGGGGAAACGCGGTTATTGCTCTCTGGATGGAGACCCCATCTTCGAGGCTCACCACCTTGCGTTTATTTTTGGTGCCCATTCGTCCATTTCTGCCTATTCCTTCGTCCACCGACTGGGCCCGTCCCTTTTTTCCCCGTCACTTGTGCTCACATTGTTCTACTGGGTGATACGTTACCCATGTCTATCTCACTGTGCACAGCGCACAGTTTATCACCATTCGGTAGGAACTTTTGCACTGGATTCACGCCTCTGCTGGGCTTTTCAGTTTTTCTGTATAATTGGGGCGCCCGCGCACCCCTACGTTTACCACTCCTTTTCGTCACTCTATCATCAGCACCGTGTATGTCTGTTCCCACCGGTGGCTCCCATGTATCGTCCGTATGCGTGTTCGCTCTACTTTGGTGCCTGCTCACCGTGTTTATCTGTTTTCTCTCCGTCCTCACATTTACTATGCCTCGAGACCGTCATGACACACAACTCAATTCGAACTCCCACCTCGTGGCTCTGAGTTTCACCACATATGGGCCCAGTCTCTTCTCTGGATGCACCCTTCATCCCTTTATGTTTATTTGTTCAGCTTTTCCCATCGTTCGGGAGAGATGTGCATTAATAGTCACTCTGGGATTCTGCTCGTTTGTGTTGCGAGCGGATCTCATCTAATGTAACTGCGTCTGCATCACTACTTATACCAGAGTAGCTCTCCTCGATCACTAACCGCTTAGCCAGACAGGAACCGTTGTCTGTTTCCAGGGTCACCACGTGGAGGTGGGTAGGATCTTGGTTAGTGCCACCTCGCTAATCTGGCGCGACGCTGCCCCTTTGCCCTTAGACCCTATTACCCTTTTAGGAAAAACAAACTCTTCTGTTCTGTAACAGTTTGATATTAAAGAGAGTTAGCTATTAAATAATATAAAATCAAGGACAATTAAATATTTCGACAATCAAATACAGGAGCGCTAAGAATATAAAAAAAAAAAAACTGTCTGCAACTAATTGAAATCAGCACATGACAACAAACCACGAACTCATAAAGCGATTAGCATCGTAAAAATATGCCAGTATGTATCGTATAGTCGCCATATAGTTAGGTTTCTTATTCGTCACTCATTTCTTCGTTGCATGATAAAGGGCCTTGTTGTCGAAACGTTGCTGTACATTGTCATTGTTTATAATTTGTAAAACTACAGACTTTGTTATTATGTTACCATTAAAAGGGCAAACTAGCAAACTAGATCCGTGACGTAGTCGACCGTTCAGGTTCAATGATTAGCGGACGTATGGAAACTCAAATAGTGCACGAATGTCTATTTATTACTGTGACAAGATGTATTAATGCAAGTGACTAATTCCATAAAAAACTAATCTTGTTATAAGAGTTTGTTATTTAGTTACTATTATTATTCATATAATTATACTATTTTTATATAAAATTGGGATTCAATTGATAATTAAACGAGACTATTAAACGAACGAATAATAAACACTTGATCTCACGTTTATCTGGGAAAATGATTGCTCCTAATGAAGAATATCAACTTCGTAACACTGAAAATTGCAGTATAGTTGTATTTTGGCAATTATCATTGTCAATAGTCAGATCAAAGGTCAGGAGTCTGATAGATTGACATCTTATATAGGAAGCTCAAATTCCGATGTCGTATAGAAGTAAATAGGTTCTTTAAAGGTGCCAGCAATGAATGCTTTAAGATAATTAAGAGTAGAGTCAAAATGATGAACTTCCAATGAATATAATAATTATTTTTAATCAAGGAGATATTATATAAAATACATAGGTAAATGTTATATTATTCCTGATATATTTATTATTTTAGTGTTATATATATCAACTTTCAAAGCTAACCAGTGTCAAGTTAAAAGTAATAATTACGAAAAAATAATTTCTGAAATAATAAGTACAAGCTAATTCTTATTGGTTTGGTAGGACCGGTTCTTACTGGCCCCTAATACCAGGGCGTATACTAATTAGGGGTAAAGATTATGAATTTCAAATTTCAGACTGTGTATGATATTTTAGCGTTATATATCAACATTTAAAGCTAATCAGTATCTCGTTGAAAGAAATAATTATGAACAAATAATGTCTAAAATAATAAGTACAGGTTACTCAATATTTTTGGTAGGGCCGGGCTCTACTGGCCCTTAATGACGAGCCGCCCCTGGTAGTATTGTATACGTTACATGGCGCCCGCGTCTCCATACCATCAGTCAGATGTACCCCAATATATAAAAGCGTTGGACGACAGTACTGGTCTAACGAGGAAGGGTTGACTTTCATTGCATTGAGCTGCCCCATATGGCTAGATCCCTCTCCACAGAAATGGCACCCAATTTGCCGAGAGTATTGCACAAAGCACGAACGCCGTAGCTACGGCAGCAATTCTACGGTCTACGGAAAAATTGCACTCGTGAACAAGTAGGCGCGACCCGGATTCGAATTCATGACCTTCGTCAAGGTGAATGGCGTAACCACTTAGCCACAGTGACCTCTAACAAAGTGTTCATGTCTGGCAGTTGCAAGTTTCACTTCCATTTCCTTGTAACGTTTTGGTGGTGCACTAGGAAAGCAATCGTTGGTATTGTAAACTTACGCGAGGCATAACATTCTATCCCAAAGTTGGTTCAGTCAGGTACCAGAGACCACTAAGCCAAACAACAAGAGACTTTAGAAGGAAAACTTAGAACATCTGAACTTAGAGAGAGCAGAAACAAACTATGAAAGCTTGAGCAGACAACAAGAGACTTTAGAAGGAAAACTTAGAACATCTGAACTTAGAGAGAAGCAGAAGAGCAAACATGAAGAGTTTGAGCAGACAACAAAGAGACTTTAGAGGAAGGAAAACTTAGAACATCTGAACTTAGAGAGAGCAGAAACAACTATGAAAGCTTGAGCAGACAACAAGAGACTTTAGAAGGAAAATTTAGAACATCTGAACTGAAGAAACCAACTACGAAAGCTTAGCCAAAGCATTAAATAACGAAGAATCGCTTAAAAACAGAAGACAATTAGATGCAAAGACACCATGCTCACAGGAAAATAAAACGTACAAACATGTTAATTAAACACAACACAAACACAAAGAAATGTGATGTGTCAACAGATAGGGAACAAAACATCAAAGATGACTAACACACAACATGACAAGCTAAAGATTCCATCAGAAAGACACAATCCTAATGCATGAGATGAAAGAGGATATGAAATCAATGAACAAAGAAATCAGGATACACAAAAATAAAAACAAATGATATGTGAACTTCTGTATGTACAAAAGCAAATCAAAAGTTTCTGATAATAACAAAGTGTAGCTGAGAAGAGAAATGTCACCACAGGAATGCTAGAAAATTTTATGAATACTGATATCAAAGAAATATACAAAATCCAACATTCATAAATCGAGGTAGTATTACTCATCCTCAAATAACTTGTCCTGAGCAGAACTTTGCCACCCCAACAGTCGTTCGGAATTTTTCTCTCATAGGCCAGATGTCCCGTCTCTGCAGCCGTCATGTTCAAACCATCAGTTACATCCTGATTCCATCTACTCCGTGGTCTTCCTCTATGCCGGTATGTATCCTTCCACGATGGCCTTCTCCATCCCTTTGTATCTTTTTACATGTCCAAAATATCCTGAGTTGTCTCTTCCTTATTTGTAGCATAAGCAGTTTTCTTTTGATTTTAGTTCATTTGGATAGATCTATTTGTTCTCTTCTCTGTCCATGATATACAGAGGAATAATATTCAAAAGCACAAAAGCAAATAGTATTACTAGTGTAACCAATTGGATGGAAACAAAAACTAAAGCAAAATAAAGACAAAACCTGCAATGATGTGGTATCTAGAAGAAAAGATATTGTAGACCCTACAACAGTTTGAATTCATAAAATACAGATGCACTGACATGATGAAATCACACATGTCAGATGCACTGACATGATCAAATCACACATGTCAGATGCACTGACATGATGAAATCACACATGTCAGATGCATTGACATGATAAAATCACACATGTCAGATGCATTGACATGATGAAATCACACATGTCAGATGCATTGACATGATTAAATCACACATGACAGATGCATTGACATGATGAAATCACACATGTCAGATACACTGACATGATGAAATCACACATGTCAGATGCATTGACATGATTAAATCACACATGTCAGATGAACTGACATGATTAAATCACACATGTCAGATGTACTGACATGATTAAATCACACATGTCAGATGCACTGACATGATGAAATCACACATGTCAGATGCATTGACATGATCAAATCACACATGTCAGATGCATTGACATGATGAAATCACACATGTCAGATGCATGGACATGATTAAATCACACATGTCAGATGAACTGACATGATTAAATCACACATGTCAGATGCATTGACATGATTAAATCACATGTCAGATGCACTGACATGATGAAATCAACATCCACATGTCAGATGCATTGACATGATGAAATACACATGTCAGATGCATTGACATGATGAAATCACACATGTCAGATGCATTGACATGATTAAATCACACATGCAGATGAATTATCAGTGATGAAATCACACATGTCAGATACACTGACATGATGAAATCACACATGTCAGATGCATTGACATGATTAAATCACACATGTCAGATGAACTGACATGATTAAATCACACATGTCAGATGCACTGACATGATTAAATCACACATGTCAGATGCATTGACATGATGAAATCACACATGTCAGATGCATTGACATGATCAAATCACACATGTCAGATGCATTGACATGATGAAATCACACATGTCAGATGCATTGACATATTAAATCACCATAGTCAGATGCATTGACATGATCAAATCACACATGTCAGATCATTGACATGATTAAATCACACATGTCAGATGATGACATGATTAATCACCATGTCAGATAACTGACATGATAAACACATGTCAGATGACTGACATGATTAATCACATTACAGATGCATTGACATGATCAAATCACACATGTCAGATGCATTGACATGATGAAATCACACATGTCAGATGCATTGACATGATCAAATCACATGTCTGATGCATGACATGATCAAATACATTCGATGTATTGACATGGATGAAATACACATTGTCAGATGATTGACTGATCAAATCACATGTCAGTGCATTACATGATCAAATCACACATGTCGATGTTGACATGACAAATCAACATGTCAGATGCATTGACATGATCAAATACACATTCAGATGCATTGACATGATCAAATCATACATGTCAGATGCATTGACATGATCAAATCACACATGTCGATGCTTGGACTGATCAATCACACTGTCAGATGCATTGACATGATAAATCAACATGTCAGATGCATTGACATGATCAAATCACATGTGATGCATTTACATGATCAAATCCACATCTCGATGCATTGACATGATGAAATCACTGTTGATTGACATCATATCACATATGTCAGATGCATGACACTGATCAAATCACAATGTCAGATGCTTGCATGATCAAATACAATCTCAGATGCATTGACATGATCAAATCACATGTCAGATGCATTGATGATCAAATACACATGTCAGATGCATTGACATGATCAAATCACACATGTCAGATGCATTGACATGATCTAAATCATGTCAGATGCATTGACATGATTTAATCACATGTCAGATGCATTGACATGATTTAATCACACATGTCAGATGCATTGACATGATCAATCACAAGTCAGATGCATTGACATGATGAAATCACTATGTCAGATGCATTGACGCTGATTAAATCACACATGTCAGATGAACTGACATGATTAAATCACACATGTCAGATGCATTGACATGATGAAATCACACATGTCAGATGCATTGACATGATGAAATCACACATGTCAGATACACTGACATGATGAAATCACACATGTCTGATGAACTGACATGATTAAATCACACATGTCAGATGAACTGACATGATTAAATCACACATGTCAGATGCACTGACATGATGAAATCAGACATGTCAGATGCATTGACATGATTAAATCACACATGACAGATGCATTGACATGATGAAATCACACATGTCAGATACACTGACATGATGAAATCACACATGTCAGATGCATTGACATGATTAAATCACATATTTCAGATGAACTGACATGATTAAATCACACATGTCAGATGCACTGACATGATTAAATCACACATGTCAGATGCATTGACATGATGAAATCACACATGTCAGATGCATTGACATGATGAAATCACACATATCAGATGCATTGACATGATCAAATCACACATGTCAGATGCATTGACATGATTAAATCACACATCTCAGATGAATTGACATGGTGAAATCACATGTCAGATGCACTGACATGATGAAATCACATGTCAGATGCACTGACATGATGAAATACACATGTCAGATGCATTGACATGATGAAATCACACATGTCAGATGCATTGACATGATGAAATCACACATGTCAGATGCATTGACATGATGAAATCACACATGTCAGATGCATTGACATGATCAAATCACACATGTCAGATGCATTGACATGATCAAATCACACATGTCAGATGCATTGACATGATCAAATCACACATGTCAGATGCATTGACATGATCAAATCACACATGTCAGATGCATTGACATGATCAAATCACACATGTCAGATGCATTGACATGATTTAATCACACATGTCAGATGCATTGACATGATTAAATCACACATGTCAGATGCATTGACATGATTAAATCACACATGTCAGATGCATTGACATGATCAAATCACACATGTCAGATGCATTGACGTGATTAAATCACACATGTCAGATGCATTGACATGATTAAATCACATGTCAGATGCATTGACATGATGAAATCTCATCTCAGATGCATTGACATGATCAAATCACACATGTCAGATGCATTGACATGATCAAATCACACATGTCAGATGCATTGACATGATCAAATCACACATGTCAAATGCATTGACATGATCAAATCACACATGTCAGATGCATTGACATGATTAAATCACACATGTCAGATGCATTGACATGATTAAATCACACATGTCAGATGCACTGACATGATGAAATCACACATGTCAGATGCATTGCCATGATCAAATCACACATGTCAGATGCATTGACATGATGAAATCACACATGTCAGATGCATTGACATGATTAAATCACACATGACAGATGCATTGACATGATGAAATCACACATGTCAGATGCATTGACATGATGAAATCACACATGTCAGATGCATTGACATGATTAAATCACATATGTCAGATGAACTGACATGATTAAATCACACATGTCAGATGCACTGACATGATTAAATCACACATGTCAGATGCACTGACATGATGAAATCACACATGTCAGATGCATTGACATGATCAAATCACACATGTCAGATGCATTGACATGATGAAATCACACATGTCAGATGCATTGACATGATTAAATCACACATGACAGATGCATTGACATGATGAAATCACACATGTCAGATACACTGACATGATGAAATCACACATGTCAGATGCATTGACATGATTAAATCACATATGTCAGATGAACTGACATGATTAAATCACACATGTCAGATGCACTGACATGATTAAATCACACATGTCAGATGCATTGACATGATGAAATCACACATGTCAGATGCATTGACATGATGAAATCACACATATCAGATGCATTGACATGATCAAATCACACATGTCAGATGCATTGACATGATTAAATAACACATCTCAGATGAATTGACATGATGAAATCACACATGTCAGATGCACTGACATGATGAAATCACACATGTCAGATGCACTGACATGATGAAATCACACATGTCAGATGCATTGACATGATGAAATCACACATGTCAGATGCATTGACATGATGAAATCACACATGTCAGATGCATTGACATGATCAAATCACACATGTCAGATGCATTTACATGATCAAATCACCCTGTCAAATGCATTGACATGATCAAATCACACATGTCAGATGCATTGACATGATTAAATCACACATGTCAGATGCATTGACTGATTAAATCACCATCTCAGATGCATTGACATGATCAAATCACACATGTCAGATGCATTGACATGATCAAATCACACATGTCAGATGCATTGACATGATCAAATCACACATGTCAAATGCATTGACATGATCAAATCACACATGTCAGATGCATTGACATGATTAAATCACACATGTCAGATGCACTGACATGATGAAATCACACATGTCAGATGCACTGACATGATGAAATCACACATGTCAGATGCATTGCCATGATCAAATCACACATGTCAGATGCATTGACATGATGAAATCACACATGTCAGATGCATTGACATGATTAAATCACACATGACAGATGCATTGACATGATGAAATCACACATGTCAGATGCATTGACATGATGAAATCACACATGTCAGATGCATTGACATGATTAAATCACACATGTCAGATGAACTGACATGATTAAATCACACATGTCAGATGCACTGACATGATTAAATCACACATGTCAGATGCACTGACATGATGAAATCACACATGTCAGATGCATTGACATGATCAAATCACACATGTCAGATGCATTGACATGATGAAATCACACATGTCAGATGCATTGACATGATTAAATCACACATGACAGATGCATTGACATGATGAATCACAATGTCAGATACACTGACATGATGAAATCACACATGTCAGATGCATTGACATGATTAAATCACATATGTCAGATGAACTGACATGATTAAATCACACATGTCAGATGCACTGACATGATTAAATCACACATGTCAGATGCATTGACATGATGAAATCACACATGTCAGATGCATTGACATGATGAAATCACACATATCAGATGCATTGACATGATCAAATCACACATGTCAGATGCATTGACATGATTAAATCACACATCTCAGATGAATTGACATGATGAAATCACACATGTCAGATGCACTGACATGATGAAATCACACATGTCAGATGCACTGACATGATGAAATCACACATGTCAGATGCATTGACATGATCAAATCACACATGTCAGATGCATTGACATGATGAAATCACACATGTCAGATGCATTGACATGATGAAATCACACATGTCAGATGCATTGACATGATCAAATCACACATGTCAGATGCATTGACATGATCAAATCACACATGTCAAATGCATTGACATGATCAAATCACACATGTCAGATGCATTGACATGATTAAATCACACATGTCAGATGCATTGACATGATTAAATCACACATCTCAGATGCATTGACATGATCAAATCACACATGTCAGATGCATTGACATGATCAAATCACACATGTCAGATGCATTGACATGATCAAATCACACATGTCAAATGCATTGACATGATCAAATCACACATGTCAGATGCATTGACATGATTAAATCACATGTCAGATGCATTGACATGATTAATCACACATGTCAGATGCACTGACATGATGAAATCACACATGTCAGATGCATTGCCATGATCAAATCACACATGTCAGATGCATTGACATGATGAAATCACACATGTCAGATGCATTGACATGATTAAATCACACATGACAGATGCATTGACATGATGAAATCACACATGTCAGATGCATTGACATGATGAAATCACACATGTCAGATGCATTGACATGATTAAATCACACATGTCAGATGAACTGACATGATTAAATCACACATGTCAGATGCACTGACATGATTAAATCCCCATGTCAGATGCACTGACATGATGAAATCACATGTCAGATGCATTGACATGATGAAATCACACATGTCAGATGCATTGACATGATGAAATCACACATGTCAGATGCATTGACATGATTAAATCACACATGACAGATGCATTGACATGATGAAATCACACATGTCAGATACACTGACATGATGAAATCACACATGTCAGATGCATTGACATGATTAAATCACATATGTCAGATGAACTGACATGATTAAATCACACATGTCAGATGCACTGACATGATTAAATCACACATGTCAGATGCATTGACATGATGAAATCACACATGTCAGATGCATTGACATGATGAAATCACACATATCAGATGCATTGACATGATCAAATCACACATGTCAGATGCATTGACATGATTAAATCACACATCTCAGATGAATTGACATGATGAAATCACACATGTCAGATGCACTGACATGATGAAATCACACATGTCAGATGCACTGACATGATGAAATCACACATGTCAGATGCATTGACATGATCAAATCACACATGTCAGATGCATTGACATGATGAAATCACACATGTCAGATGCATTGACATGATGAAATCACACATGTCAGATGCATTGACATGATCAAATCACACATGTCAGATGCATTGACATGATCAAATCACACATGTCAAATGCATTGACATGATTAAATCACACATGTCAGATGCATTGACATGATTAAATCACACATGTCAGATGCACTGACATGATGAAATCACACATGTCAGATGCATTGCCATGATCAAATCACACATGTCAGATGCATTGACATGATGAAATCACACATGACAGATGCATTGACATGATGAAATCACACATGTCAGATGCATTGACATGATGAAATCACACATGTCAGATGCATTGACATGATCAAATCACACATGTCAGATGCATTGACATGATTAAATCACACATCTCAGATGCACTGACATGATGAAATCACACATGTCAGATGCACTGACATGATGAAATCACACATGTCAGATGCACTGACATGATGAAATCCACAAAGTCAGATGCATTGACATGATCAAATCCACATGTCAGATGCATTGACATGATCAAATCACACATGTCAGATGCATTGACATGATCAAATCACACATGTCAGATGCATAGACATGATCAAATCACACATGTCAGATGCATTGACATTATCAAATCACACATGTCAGATGCATTGACATCATCAAATCACACATGTCAGATGCATTGACATGATTTAATCACACATGTCAGATGCATTGACATGATGAAATCACACATGTCAGATGCATTGACATGATGAAATCACACATGTCAGATGCATTGACATGATCAAATCACACATGTCAGATGCATTGACATGATCAAATCACACATGTCAGATGCATTGACATGATCAAATCACACATGTCAGATGCACTGACATGATCAAATCACACATCTCAGATGCATTGACATGATCAAATCACACATGTCAGATGCATTGACATGATGAAATCACACATGTCAGATGCATTGACATGATCAAATCACACATGTCAGATGCATTGACATGATCAAATCACACATGTCAGATGCATAGACATGATCAAATCACACATGTCAGATGCATTGACATTATCAAATCACACATGTCAGATGCATTGACATGATTAAATCACACATGACAGATGCATTGACATGATGAAATCACACATGTCAGATACACTGACATGATGAAATCACACATGTCAGATGCATTGACATGATGAAATCACACATCTCAGATGCACTGACATGATTAAATCACACATGTCAGATGCACTGACATGATTAAATCACACATGTCAGATGCATTGACATGATCAAATCACACATGTCAAATGCATTGACATGATCAAATCACACATGTCAGATGCATTGACATGATTAAATCACACATGTCAGATGCATTGACATGATTAAATCACACATGTCAGATGCACTGACATGATCAAATCACACATGTCAAATGCATTGACATGATCAAATCACACATGTCAGATGCATTGACATGATTAAATCACACATGTCAGATGCATTGACATGATGAAATCACACATGTCAGATGCATTGACATGATGAAATCACCCTGTCAGATGCATTGACATGATCAAATCACACATTTCAGATGCATTGACATGATCAAATCCCCATGTCAGATGCATTGACATGATCAAATCACACATGTCAGATGCATTGACATGATCAAATCACACATGTCAGATGCATTGACATGATTAAATCACATGTCAGATGCATTGACATGATTAAATCACACATGTCAGATGCATTGACATGATCAAATCACACATGTCAGATGCATTGACATGATTTAATCACACATGTCAGATGCATTGACATGATTAAATCACACATGTCAGATGCATTGACATGATTAAATCACACATGTCAGATGCATTGCCATGATTAAATCACACATGTCAGATGCATTGACATGATTAAATCACACATGTCAGATGCATTGACATGATGAAATCACACATCTCAGATGCACTGACATGATTAAATCACACATGTCAGATGCATTGACATGATCAAATCACACATGTCAGATGCATAGACATGATCAAATCACACATGTCAAATGCATTGACATGATCAAATCACACATGTCAGATGCATTGACATGATTAAATCACATGTCAGATGCATTGACATGATTAAATCCACATGTCAGATGCACTGACATGATCAAATCACACATGTCAAATGCATTGACATGATCAAATCACACATGTCAGATGCATTGACATGATTAAATCACATGTCAGATGCATTGACATGATTAAATCACACATGTCAGATGCATTGACATGATGAAATCACACATGTCAGATGCATTGACATGATCAAATCACACATTTCAGATGCATTGACATGATCAAATCACACATGTCAGATGCATTGACATGATCAAATCACACATGTCAGATGCATTGACATGATCAAATCACACATGTCAGATGCATTGACATGATTAAATCACACATGTCAGATGCATTGACATGATTAAATCACACATGTCAGATGCACTGACATGATCAAATCACACATGTCAGATGCATTGACATGATTAAATCACACATGTTGCTGAGGAAATTGAAGATGATCTACTTTTCTCTAATCTTATTTTGTCTTACAGCGTCAGGATAAGAAGAGATTTCGTAAACTGTTTAATGTGTACGTTTCCTACTTATTACTACTTTCTATCACTTCCTTTGCTATTTCTGTGGTCCACCTTTTGCGTGGACCATGTTCTGCCTTTTATCCACTGTATTTGGGTCGCATTGTCCTAAAAGAGGAGCACTGTCTGTTGCTGTACTGTATATGACAGTCTGTTGCTGTACTGTATATGACAGTCTGTTGGTGTACTGTATATGACAGTCTGTTGCTGTACTGTATATGACAGTCTGTTGCTGTACTGTATATGACAGTCTGTTGGTGTACTGTATATGACAGTCTGTTGCTGTACTGTATATGACAGTCTGTTGCTGTACTGTATATGACAGTCTGTTGCTGTATTGTATATGACAGTCTGTTGCTGTACTGTATATGAAGAGAGAAAACAAATGAAAACCATGGTATATCCTTTACAAGACGTTGCCATCAACAACACTAAACAAGTCGGAGATTTATATACGTATATCTTATATATATATAGTCATGTTTGTATATCTTATATATATAGTCATGTTTGTATATCTTATATATATAGTCATGTTTGTATATCTTATATATATAGTCATGTTTGTATATCTTATATATATATAGTCATGTTTGTATATCTTATATATATATAGTCATGTTTGTATATCTTATATATATAGTCATGTTTGTATATCTTGTATATATATATAGTCATGTTTGTATATCTTGTATATATATATAGTCATGTTTGTATATCTTATATATATAGTCATGTTTGTATATCTTATATATATAGTCATGTTTGTATATCTTATATATATATAGTCATGTTTGTATATCTTATATATATAGTCATGTTTGTATATCTTATATATATATATTCATGTTTGTATATCTTATATATATAGTCATGTTTGTATATCTTATATATATAGTCATGTTTGTATATCTTATATATATATAGTCATGTTTGTATATCTTATATATATATAGTCATGTTTGTATATCTTATATATATATAGTCATGTTTGTATATCTTATATATATAGTCATGTTTGTATATCTTGTATATATATATAGTCATGTTTGTATATCTTGTATATATATATAGTCATGTTTGTATATCTTATATATATAGTCATGTTTGTATATCTTATATATATAGTCATGTTTGTATATCTTATATATATATAGTCATGTTTGTATATCTTATATATATAGTCATGTTTGTATATCTTATATATATATAGTCATGTTTGTATATCTTATATATATAGTCATGTTTGTATATCTTATATATATAGTCATGTTTGTATATCTTATATATATATAGTCATGTTTGTATATCTTATATATATATAGTCATGTTTGTATATCTTATATATATATAGTCATGTTTGTATATCTTATATATATGTTTGTGTTTGTAAGTGTTTAGTTGTATGTATGTTCAGATTCAGGTCTTTGACAACATATGTTTTTGAAGTAATCTCACGCCCGTGTATTGCCGGGGCTCGCAAGGGGAGCAAAGGATAGTAACACTGCAACCTACAAGGCATGTCGTAAGAGACGACTCAGGTACGGGCCTAGGGAAGCTACTCTAATAAAAATATAAAACGTCTGCATGACTGGCACAACGTACACGTGCTCTTAGGTTCGGATCACATACAGCTCCCAAGAGTGGTTTAACAAGTGGTCGATATGGAACATTTGAAGAAGAAGTAAGCTGAGACTGAGATTGACAGAGTTGCAAACATAGACCTGTTGATAAGAGCAGGACCCATTGATGACCGAAACTAAGAGGAGAAAATGGCGATGGGCCGGGCATACCCTGCCAAAGACACAGTCCAATGTCACTAGACAAGCACTTGATTAGAACCCGCACGGAAAACGGAAAAGGGTATGTCCTGTAGAAGGCAGGCATGCAGCCAGTCCCTCAACCCCAGGCAGTAGCTAACAGACCAGACGAGTAGTTAGATAAATAAGCTTCTAGAAATGTATAAATAGAGACTTAATGTTTGCACACTAAATCTGCGCTCACTATTAGCAGATATCAACACTAGTACGAGACTTGACGTAGTAAAACCAATTGACGTAGGACGGCGTAGAAACGTTAGTAAACAAGGAGACGAACCATTACATTGAAGATGAACGGACGTGTTTGTCTGTGTCTGTGAGATATCAATAAACATCTGAGCTCATAAATAAAACATGGTTGTCTACTATGTTGTATCGTCTTGGAATGTGTACACTGTTTAAATATCACTGGATAAATAACTTAACAGAAGGGCCATCTACATAAGGAAAACATATACAATGGCAAGATGAAATGTACAGTAGGAGGAATCTACGGCAGGATGGTCTAAGATGTAATGTACAGAAGGATGGAATATAAGTAGGAAAGAATATATGGCAAAAAGAAACGTACAGAAAGAGGAATATGTGGTAAGAATGAAATAAGAATATCAGATCATAGAGTTGGCACCCCAATTCTTCTATAAAATATAATACAACTTCGAACTACAACAAATCATCAGCAAGAATATAATAAAGGAAACGTGCTCTCATCATCATCATTATAAATGAGAGGATAATTGAATGTGATATGCATATGGAAAAGGAGATTTGTTACAACGGCAACAATGGAAACGAGCACACGTAAAGAACTAGAACTATAATATATTATATAGAAACTGAAACTATAACAGTCTTAAACAGACCTGGAGACGGAGTCTACCTGTGGAAATGAAGGATGCTGGGCTATTCTGGGAAGTCGTAAATAAAACTGTCACAGATCGGGAAATGTGGCGAACAATTGTTGAGGTTCTATGCTCGACGAGGAGCGAAGAAGAATAACCTAAATATTTATGTATACTCAAAGTAAAGAAATGGCAAACTACTGAACGTGTAAATGGTGCCTAGAAAATCAACAACTCGTTTACTGTGGTCGATGGCTACGTCATGTAAAGGATATGTCACGATGTTCATTCAAGTGTGTTTAGAGAGATATAGAGAGAGAGATAGAGAGATAGAGATAGAGAGAGAGAGATAGAGAGAGAGAGAGAGATAGAGAGAGAGAGATAGATAGAGATAGAGAGAGAGATAGAGAGATAGAGATAGAGAGAGAGAGAGATAGAGAGATAGAGATAGAGAGAGAGAGATAGAGAGAGAGACAGAGAGAGATAGAGAGAGATAGAGAGAGATAGAGATAGATAGAGAGAGAGAGATAGGGAGAGATAGGGAGAGATAGAGAGAGAGAGACAGAGAGATAGATAGGGAGAGAGAGAGACAGAGATAGAGAGAGATAGAGATAGAGAGAAAAAGAGATAGAGATAGAAGAAGAGAGAAGGAAGAGAGAGAGAAGAGAGAAGAAGAGAGAGAGAAGAGAGAGATAGAGAGATAGAGAGATAGAGAATAAGAGAAAAGAATAGAAAGAGAGAGAAATAAAGAGAGATAGAGAGAAAGATAGAGAGATAAAGAGAGATAGAGAGAAAGATAGAGAGATAGGTAGAGAGAGATAGAGAGTGTGTGTGGTTATAGCGTAACTATAGCAATTGAGTCCACAAGATCCTCATTTGGAAGCCAAATAATTCAAATATGCCAGGTAACAGTGGAAATGTCTTGTCGTCATATGCCAGGAGCAATAATAGTCCGAAGACTTGTTTTTTAGCTGAAATTAAGATAGACGTAACAATAAATTGGAGTTTTAAATTGCTCTGCAGATTGGCTTGCTTCCTCACAGTGTTCCTGGCTACTGGTAATAACACAGCACGTGAGTAATACTGTTGAAACGGGCTGGAGATAGGGATTTGTTGAAGGGCGTTTGAAATGTTACCCCCACCCCCTTCAGTATCTATTACCACTTTAAAACGTTGTATGTTTGCTATTTATATATTGCATTTTTATTTGCAAGCGAAATAGTCCGAGATCATAATTAAACAGTAACTTGAGATTTGTGAAATGTAAGTCAAAATTCATTTACGTCATGGTAACATATTACAGCAGTGTTATCCAACGTTTTTATATACTCAGTCGCATCTGGCTGATTTATGCGAAGGCGTGGGCGCCGTGTGATGATTGTACTAATAATTGATTGATTGACTGATTGATATGACCATCATCATTGCACTTCGTTGAGTAACCATGTGTGCTCCGATTTCTTTCTTACACAAACAGATCTCAGCGGCAGTGCACGAACTCCGTAACCCCGGTGAGGGTCCCCGATGTCATTTAGAAGATGGTACAAATATTTAGTAGGAATATATTATTTTCTAATCTTTCTAATAGATTTTGCCCAGGCAGCGGCTTTCCAGACTGCTCTTCTCGGTTTTGAACTGCCAAGGGTTCTTTTACCAGCTTAACTTGAACACGGGACCTACGTGTTATCGACTGTCTTCGATAGGACTAGGAACTTGATGTTACCTACACTGAGATCAGGGATCTCTGGAAAAATATTCTGATGACTCCACGAGGGAGCGAACTGGTTACCTTTGGCTCGAGAGGCGAACACCTAACCCTACGCTAAAGAGACCCAAAACAGGAAGGTATGATTCAATTATTTTCTGTAGGTATAACAAATCTTATAGCATATAACCACAGTAAGAGTGAGAAGTGTTAAATTAGTTTCTGAAGGTATAACAAATCTTATAGCATATAACCACAGTGAGAAATGGTAAATTAGTTTCTGAAGGTATAACAAATCTTATAGCATATAACCACAGTAAGAGTGAGAAGTGGTAAATTAGTTTCAGAAGGTAAAACAAATCTTATAGCATATAACCACAGTGAGAAATGGTAAATTAGTTTCTGAAGGTATAACAAATCTTATAGCATATAACAACAGTGAGAGTGAGAAGTGGTAAATTAGTTTCAGAAGGTATAACAAATCTTATAGTATATAACCACAGTTAGAGTGAGAAGTGTTAAATTAGTTTCAGAAGGTATAACAAATCTTATAGTATATAACCACAGTGAGAGTGAGAAGTGGTAAATTAGTTTCAGAAGGTAAAACAAATCTTATAGCATATAACCACAGTGAGAAATGGTAAATTAGTTTCAGAAGGTATAACAAATCTTATAACATATAACCACAGTGAGAAGTGAGAACTGGTGAATTAGTTTCAGAAGGTATAACAAATCTTATAGCATATAACCACAGTAAGAGTGAGAAGTGGTAAATTAGTTTCAGAAGATATAACAAATCTTATAGCATATAACCACAGTGAGAAGTGGTAAATTAGTTTCAGAAGGTATAACAAATCTTATAGCATATAACCACAGTGAGAAATGGTAAATTAGTTTCAGAAGGTATAACAAATCTTATAGCATATAACCACAGTGAGAGTGAGAAATGTTAAATTAGTTTCAGAAGGTATAACAAATCTTATAGCATATAACCACAGTAAGAGTGAGAAGTGTTAAATTAGTTTCAGAAGGTATAACAAATCTTATAGCATATAACCACAGTGAGAAGTGGTAAATTAGTTTCAGAAGGTAGAACAAATCTTATAGCATATAGCCACAGTGAGAAATGGTAAATTAGTTTCAGAAGGTATAACAAATCTTATAGTATATAACCACAGTGAGAAATGGTAAATTAGTTTCAGAAGGTATAACAAATCTTATAGTATATAACCACAGTGAGAAGTGGTAAATTAGTTTCAGAAGGTATAACAAATCTTATAGCATATAACAACAGTGAGAGTGAGAAGTAGTAAATTAGTTTCTGAAGGTATAACAAATCTTATAGCATATAACCACAGTGAGAGTGAGAAGTGGTAAATTAGTTTCAGAAGGTATAACAAATCTTATAGCATATAACCACAGTGAGAGTGAGAAGTGGTAAATTAGTTTCAGAAGGTATAACAAATCTTATAGCATATAACCACAGTGAGAGTTAGAAGTGGTAAATTAGTTTCAGAAGGTATAACAAATCTTATAGCATATAACCACAGTAAGAGTGAGAAGTGTTAAATTAGTTTCTGAAGGTATAACAAATCTTATAACATATAACCACAGTAAGAGTGAGAAGTGGTAAATTAGTTTCAGAAGGTAAAACAAATCTTATAGCATATAACCACAGTGAGAAATGGTAAATTAGTTTCTGAAGGTATAACAAATCTTATAGCATATAACAACAGTGAGAGTGAGAAGTGGTAAATTAGTTTCAGAAGGTATAACAAATCTTATAGTATATAACCACAGTTAGAGTGAGAAGTGTTAAATTAGTTTCAAAAGGTATAACAAATCTTATAGTATATAACCACAGTGAGAGTGAGAAGTGGTAAATTAGTTTCAGAAGGTAAAACAAATCTTATAGCATATAGCCACAGTGAGAAATGGTAAATTAGTTTCTGAAGGTATAACAAATCTTATAGCATATAACAACAGTGAGAGTGAGAAGTGGTAAATTAGTTTCAGAAGGTAAAACAAATCTTATAGCATATAACCACAGTGTGAAATGGTAAATTAGTTTCAGAAGGTATAACAAATCTTATAACATATAACCACAGTGAGAAGTGAGAACTGGTAAATTAGTTTCAGAAGGTATAACAAATCTTATAGCATATAACAACAGTGAGAGTGAGAAGTGGTAAATTAGTTTCAGAAGGTATAACAAATCTTATAGCATATAACCACAGTAAGAGTGAGAAGTGGTAAATTAGTTTCAGAAGGTATAACAAATCTTATAGCATATAACCACAGTGAGAAGTGTTAGATTAGTTTCAGAAGGTATAACAAATCTTATAGCATATAACAACAGTGAGAGTGAGAAGTGGTAAATTAGTTTCTGAAGGTATAACAAATCTTATAGCATATAACACAGTAGAGTGAGAAGTGGTAAACTAGTTTCAAAAGGTATAACAAATCTTATAGCATATAACCACAGTGAGAGTGAGAAGTGGTAAATTAGTTTCAGAAGGTATAACAAATCTTATAGCATATAACCACAGTGAGAGTGAAAAATGGTAAATTAGTTTCAGAAGGTAAAATAAATCTTAGTTTCAGAAGGTGTAACAAATCTTATAGCATATAACCACAGTGAGAAGTGGTAAATTAGTTTCAGAAGGTAAAACAAATCTTATAGCATATAACCACAGTGAGAGTGAGAAGTGTTAAATTAGTTTCAGAAGGTATAACAAATCTTATAGTATATAACAACAGTGAGAAATGGTAAATTAGTTTCAGAAGGTATAACAAATCTTATGGTATATAACAACAGTGAGAAATGGTAAATTAGTTTCAGAAGGTATAACAAATCGTATAGTATATAACAACAGTGAGAAATGGTAAATTAGTTTCAGAAGGTATAACAAATCTTATAGTATATAACCACAGTGAGAAGTGAGAAGTGTTAAATTAGTTTCAGAAGGTGTAACAAATCTTGTAGTATATAACAACAGTGAGAAATGGTAAATTAGTTTCAGAAGGTATAACAAATCTTATAGCATATAACAACAGTGAGAAGTGGTAAATTAATTTCTGAAGGTATAACAAATCTTATAGCATATAACCACAGTAAGAGTGAGAAGTGGTAAATTAGTTTCAGAAGGTATAACAAATCTTATAGCATATAACCACAGTGAGAGTGAGAAGTGGTAAATTAGTTTCAGAAGGTATAACAAATCTTATAGCATATAACCACAGTGAGAAGTGAGAGTGAGAAGTGAGAGTGAGAAGTGTTAAATTAGTTTCAGAAGGTATAACAAATCTTATAGTATATAACAACAGTGAGAGTGAGAATTGAGAGTGAGAAGTGAGAGTGAGAAGTGAGAGTGAGAAGTGAGAGTGAGAAGTGAGAGTGAGAAGTGAGAGTGAGAAGTGAGAGGAGAAGTGAGAGTGAGAAGTGAGAGTGAGAAGTGAGAAGTGAGAAATGAGAGTGAGAAGTGAGAGTGAGAAGTGAGAGTGAGAAGTGAGAAGTGGGAAGTGAGAGTGAGAAGTAGAAAGTGAGAAGGAGAGTGAGTGAAGTGAGAGTGAGAAGTGAGAGTGAGAAGTGAGAGTGAGAAGTGAGAGTGAGAAGTGAGAGTGAGAAGTGAGAAGTGAGAGTGAGAAGTGAGAGTGAGAAGTGAGAAGTGAGAAGTGAGAGTGAGAAGTGAGAAGTGAGAAGTGAGAAGTAGAAGTGAGAAGTGAGAGTGAGAAGTGAGAAGTGAGAATGAGAGTGAGAAGTGAGAAGTGAGAAGTGAGAGTGAGAAGTGAGAAGTGAGAAATGAGAGTGAGAAGTGAGATAGAAGTGAAAGTGAGAAGTGAGAGTGAGGAGATGAGAAGTGAGAAGTGTTAGAGACAGGATATGAATACGTGCAGCAGATGCTTGCCTTATTGAACCCTAATGTGTGTACTCTTAGTGGTTTTTACTTTTATTGATTCTTTTTTGCGATCGTTATTTTGGTGAGAACAACATCAGACGCGTTCTTATGATGAAGTTCATC
Source organism: Arion vulgaris (assembly GCA_020796225.1). Taxonomy (NCBI): domain Eukaryota; kingdom Metazoa; phylum Mollusca; class Gastropoda; order Stylommatophora; family Arionidae; genus Arion; species Arion vulgaris. The sequence goes on from CM036770.1 coordinate 5,683,693, forward strand.
TCTGGTGCCGTGTAGTTTTGAATTTAGTGTTGAGTTGCAAAGCCAGCATTTCTTTCTAGGGACTACATACAGGGGAACAGACTTGCAGGACATGTACTGTGGTTTGATCAGCAGTGCGACGTGGACACAGAGGGGGTGGGGACAATCGTAGCCTGTGTAGGTGTTTGTTTAGTCTGTTATGCACTGTCCTGGTTTAAAAGATGATAGTCTGTTCTTGTCTGTCGAGTGTGTGGTAGTCATCGTTGGATTGCTTAATGAAATCTGTATATTATTATTTTAAAAACAAAAATGTTTCATTAGCCTTTTAAGATCTTAGGGGATGAAGCGACTGTCCTTCACATTTCGTTACTCTAGTGTGCAGGGGGTAGGAGTGCCAATTTCTTTCTTCTTGTGTGAAACATCGAGTGTGGGATTGAACCCACAACCGCCGTCTTATTGTCTGTGAGTGGATAGTCGACCTTTTACTCAATAAGTAAATCACTAAATATTTGTTGTCTCTGAGTGGATAGTCGACCTTTTACTCAATAAGTAAATCACTAAATATTTGTTGTCTCTGAGTGGATAGTCGACCTTTTACTCAATAAGTAAATCACTAAATATTTGTTGTCTCTGAGTGGATAGTCGATCTTTTACTCAATAAGTAAATCACTAAATATTTGTTGTCTCTGAGTGGATAGTCGATCTTTTACTCAATAAGTAAATCACTAAATATTAATAAACATTTACTATACATTTTATTTAAGCTATTTATTACATCATTGAGAGATTACAGAAAGAGGGAAACATGGTTATTGGTGATTCTATAAGACAAAGCGCTGGCAAGAACAGGCATCACATGGTTATTGGTGATTCTACAAGACAAAACGCGGGCAAGAACAGGCATCACATGGTTATTGGTGATTCTATAAGATAAAGCGCGGGCAAGAACAGAGAAGAATCACATGCATTTGTTGTGATCTAGCGCCAGGGGCGTCACATGCTAGATAGATACATAGATAGATAGAGAGAGAAAGAGAGAGAGAGAGAGAGATGGGTGCTTCTACAATACAGAGGACGGATACGAAAAGAGAAGAATGTCGTGCATATGTTTGTTACTTCTCTAAGCATCAAGGGCGTTACGTGCTAGTTAGAAAGAGAGGAAGAGAGAGGTGGGTGATTCTACAATACAGGGGATGGACAAGAACAGAGAAAGAGAGGGAGAGAGAGGTGGGTGATTCTACAATACAGAGGATGGCCAAGAACAGAGAAGAATAGTATGCATTTGTTGCTGCTCTAAGCACCAGGGGCGTCCCATACTATATAGAGAGAGATGGGTCAACCTAAACTACAAAGAACGGCCAAGAACAGAGAAGAATAGCATGTAATTGTTGCTTCCCTAAGCGACAGGGGCGTCACATGCTAGAGACACAGAGATGGGCGATTTAACAATACAAAGGACGACCAAGAATAGAGAAAAATGACGTGCATTTATTGATGTCCTAACCGTCAGGGGCGTCACATGCTAGATAGACAGAGATAGATGATTCTGATGAACATAACACATACATGCACTTTTACCGCTAATCAAATCATTTCATTTAACGTTTTCAACAACTTATGGTTATGGCATTGCAGAATAACTACTCACATCCGTTTAGTCTATGCAATCATAACTTTTTTCTGTTACATAAAATCAACAGCAGACTTCTAAGCAAACAAAAACATATATTTTGCTTTCAGAATAAAAAACAGCTGACTTCAAAGTCAAGAAGTAATAAGCGATACGCCAAGCAACAAATGCTGTCATAAGAATAGCAGAGGCTCAAAGAATATCAAAAATTGAGTTGAACTGAGAAATCTGTTCACAACGTTTTATTTGTAAAAATTGTACTGCTGAAAATTTAGGTAGTTGCAAATTGTAATATCATTTTTAAGAACTTTTACATCTGTCGTTTTAAAAGCATTTGTAGTTATTAACATCCAAAAATAGATGAAAGAACGATGTTGCTCTGAAATGTAATGCGTGTTTCGTTATCTTGATGTCACAAAGTTCTTCACAATCTTTCAACAATTATGATAGTTTTGAAAAAGGATGTTTTAGTCCAATTTCTGATTTCAATACGGAAACTTTGATTCACATTCTGATATTTGTTCTCCGTCTAGGATAGTCATTGTCATGATTCTTCTATGCCATGATTCTTCTATGTCATGATTCTTCTATACCATGATTCTTCTATGCCATGATTCTTCTATGCCATGATTCTTCTATGTCATGATTCTTCTATACCATGATTCTTCTATCTTCTATACCATGATTCTTCTATACCATGATTCTTCTATGCCATGATTCTTCTATACCATGATTCTTCTATGCCATGATTCTTCTATGCCATGATTCTTCTATGTCATGATTCTGCTATACCATGATTCTTCTATCTTCTATACCATGATTCTTCTATACCATGATTCTTCTATGCCATGATTCTTCTATGCCATGATTCTTCTATGTCATGATTCTTCTATACCATGATTCTTCTATCTTCTATACCATGATTCTTCTATACCATGATTCTTCTATGCCATGATTCTTCTATGCTATGATTCTTCTATCTTCTATACCATGATTCTTCTATCTTCTATACCATGATTCTTCTATACCATGATTCTTCTATACTATGATTCTTCTATGTCATGATTCTTCTATACCATGATTCTTCTATGCCATGATTCTTCTATCTTCTATACCATGATTCTTCTATACCATGATTCTTCTATCTTCTATACCATGATTCTTCTATACCATGATTCTTCTATACTATGATTCTTCTATGTCATGATTCTTCTATACCATGATTCTTCTATGCCATGATTCTTCTATGCCATGATTCTTCTATACCATGATTCTTCTATGTCATGATTCTTCTATGCCATGATTCTTCTATGTCATGATTCTTCTATGCCATGATTCTTCTATGCCATGATTCTTCTATACCATGATTCTTCTATGCCATGATTCTTCTATACCATGATTCTTCTATACCATGATTCTTCTATGCCATGATTCTTCTATACCATGATTCTTCTATCTTCTATACTATGATTCTTCTATGCCATGATTCTTCTATGCCATGATTCTTCTATGCCATGATTCTTCTATGCCATGATTCTTCTATGCCATGATTCTTCTATCTTCTATACCATGATTCTTCTATGTCATGATTCTTCTATGCCATGATTCTTCTATCTTCTATACCATGATTCTTCTATCTTCTATACCATGATTCTTCTATACCATGATTCTTCTATGCCATGATTCTTCTATGCCATGATTCTTCTATGTCATGATTCTTCTATGTCATGATTCTTCTATACCATGATTCTTCTATGCCATGATTCTTCTATACCATGATTCTTCTATGCCATGATTCTTCTATGTCATGATTCTTCTATGCCATGATTCTTCTATGCCATGATTCTTCTATGTCATGATTCTTCTATACCATGATTCTTCTATGCCATGATTCTTCTATGTCATGATTCTTCTATACCATGATTCTTCTATGCCATGATTCTACTATGCCATGATTCTTCTATACCATGATTCTTCTATGCCATGATTCTTCTATACCATGATTCTTCTATACCATGATTCTTCTATGCCATGATTCTTCTATCTTCTATACCATGATTCTTCTATACCATGATTCTTCTATGTCATGATTCTTCTATGCCATGATTCTTCTATCTTCTATACCATGATTCTTCTATCTTCTATACCATGATTCTTCTATACCATGATTCTTCTATGCCATGATTCTTCTATGCCATGATTCTTCTATACCATGATTCTTCTATGCCATGATTCTTATATGTCATGATTCTTCTATGCCATGATTCTTCTATGCCATGATTCTTCTATGTCATGATTCTTCTATGCCATGATTCTTCTATACCATGATTCTTCTATGCCATGATTCTTCTATACCATGATTCTTCTATGCCATGATTCTTCTATGTCATGATTCTTCTATGCCATGATTCTTCTATGCCATGATTCTTCTATGTCATGATTCTTCTATGCCATGATTCTTCTATACCATGATTCTTCTATGTCATGATTCTTCTATGCCATGATTCTTCTATGTCATGATTCTTCTATGCCATGATTCTTCTATGCCATGATTCTTCTATACCATGATTCTTCTATGTCATGATTCTTCTATGCCATGATTCTTCTATCTTCTATACCATGATTCTTCTATCTTCTATACCATGATTCTTCTATACCATGATTCTTCTATGCCATGATTCTTCTATGCCATGATTCTTCTATGTCATGATTCTTCTATACCATGATTCTTCTATGCCATGATTCTTCTATGTCATGATTCTTCTATACCATGATTCTTCTATGCCATGATTCTTCTATGCCATGATTCTTCTATACCATGATTCTTCTATGCCATGATTCTTCTATGCCATGATTCTTCTATGCCATGATTCTTCTATACCATGATTCTTCTATACCATGATTCTTCTATGCCATGATTCTTCTATGTCATGATTCTTCTATGCCATGATTCTTCTATGCCATGATTCTTCTATCTTCTATACCATGATTCTTCTATGCCATGATTCTTCTATGCCATGATTCTTCTATGCCATGATTCTTCTATACCATGATTCTTCTATGCCATGATTCTTCTATGTCATGATTCTTCTATGCCATGATTCTTCTATGCCATGATTCTTCTATCTTCTATACCATGATTCTTCTATCTTCTATGCCATGATTCTTCTATGCCATGATTCTTCTATGCCATGATTCTTCTATGCCATGATTCTTCTATGTCATGATTCTTCTATACCATGATTCTTCTATGCCATGATTCTTCTATGTCATGATTCTTCTATACCATGATTCTTTTATGCCATGATTCTTCTATGCTATGATTCTTCTATACCATGATTCTTCTATGCCATGATTCTTCTATGCCATGATTCTTCTATGCCATGATTCTTCTATACCATGATTCTTCTATGCCATGATTCTTCTATGTCATGATTCTTCTATGCCATGATTCTTCTATACCATGATTCTTCTATGCTATGATTCTTCTATACCATGATTCTTCTATGCCATGATTCTTCTATACCATGATTCTTCTATGCCATGATTCTTCTATGCCATGATTCTTCTATACCATGATTCTTCTATCTTCTATACCATGATTCTTCTATACCATGATTCTTCTATGCCATGATTCTTCTATCTTCTATACCATGATTCTTCTATACCATGATTCTTCTATGTCATGATTCTTCTATGCCATGATTCTTCTATCTTCTATACCATGATTCTTCTATCTTCTATACCATGATTCTTCTATACCATGATTCTTCTATGCTATGATTCTTCTATGCCATGATTCTTCTATGCCATGATTCTTCTATACCATGATTCTTCTATACCATGATTCTTCTATGCCATGATTCTTCTATGTCATGATTCTTCTATGCCATGATTCTTCTATACCATGATTCTTCTATGCTATGATTCTTCTATACCATGATTCTTCTATGCCATGATTCTTCTATGTCATGATTCTTCTATGCCATGATTCTTCTATACCATGATTCTTCTATGCCATGATTCTTCTATACCATGATTCTTCTATCTTCTATACCATGATTCTTCTATGCCATGATTCTTCTATACCATGATTCTTCTATCTTCTATACCATGATTCTTTTATGCCATGATTCTTCTATGCTATGATTCTTCTATGCCATGATTCTTCTATACCATGATTCTTCTATACCATGATTCTTCTATGCCATGATTCTTCTATGCCATGATTCTTCTATGCCATGATTCTTCTATGCCATGATTCTTCTATACCATGATTCTTCTATGCCATGATTCTTCTATGTCATGATTCTTCTATGCCATGATTCTTCTATACCATGATTCTTCTATGCCATGATTCTTCTATGCCATGATTCTTCTATGCCATGATTCTTCTATCTTCTATACCATGATTCTTCTATGCCATGATTCTTCTATGCCATGATTCTTCTATGCCATGATTCTTCTATACCATGATTCTTCTATGCCATGATTCTTCTATGTCATGATTCTTCTATGCCATGATTCTTCTATACCATGATTCTACTATGCCATGATTCTTCTATGCCATGATTCTTCTATACCATGATTCTTCTATCTTCTATACCATGATTCTTCTATACCATGATTCTTCTATGCCATGATTCTTCTATGCCATGATTCTTCTATGCCATGATTCTTCTATACCATGATTCTTGTATGCCATGATTCTTCTATGCCATGATTCTTCTATGCCATGATTCTTCTATGCCATGATTCTTCTATACCATGATTCTTCTATACCATGATTCTTCTATCTTCTATGTCATGATTCTTCTATGCCATGATTCTTCTATCTTCTATGTCATGATTCTTCTATGCCATGATTCTTCTATCTTCTATGCCATGATTCTTCTATCTTCTATGCCATGATTCTTCTATCTTCTATGCCATGATTCTTCTATCTTCTATGCCATGATTCTTCTATCTTCTATGCCATGATTCTTCTATGCCATGATTCTTCTATACCATGATTCTTCTATGTCATGATTCTTCTATACCATGATTCTTCTATGCTATGATTCTTCTATCTTCTATACCATGATTCTTTTATGCCATGATTCTTCTATGCCATGATTCTTCTATGTCATGATTCTTCTATGCTATGATTCTTCTATGCCATGATTCTTTTATGCCATGATTCTTCTATACCATGATTCTTCTATCTTCTATACCATGATTCTTCTATACCATGATTCTTCTATGCCATGATTCTTCTATGCCATGATTCTTCTATGTCATGATTCTTCTATACCATGATTCTTCTATGCCATGATTCTTCTATGTCATGATTCTTCTATACCATGATTCTTCTATGCCATGATTCTTCTATGCCATGATTCTTCTATACCATGATTCTTCTATGCCATGATTCTTCTATGCCATGATTCTTCTATGCCATGATTCTTCTATACCATGATTCTTCTATACCATGATTCTTCTATGCCATGATTCTTCTATGTCATGATTCTTCTATGCCATGATTCTTCTATGCCATGATTCTTCTATCTTCTATACCATGATTCTTCTATGCCATGATTCTTCTATGCCATGATTCTTCTATGCCATGATTCTTCTATACCATGATTCTTCTATGCCATGATTCTTCTATGTCATGATTCTTCTATGCCATGATTCTTCTATGCCATGATTCTTCTATCTTCTATACCATGATTCTTCTATCTTCTATGCCATGATTCTTCTATGCCATGATTCTTCTATGCCATGATTCTTCTATGCCATGATTCTTCTATGTCATGATTCTTCTATACCATGATTCTTCTATGCCATGATTCTTCTATGTCATGATTCTTCTATACCATGATTCTTCTATGCCATGATTCTTCTATGCCATGATTCTTCTATACCATGATTCTTCTATGCCATGATTCTTCTATGCCATGATTCTTCTATGCCATGATTCTTCTATACCATGATTCTTCTATGCCATGATTCTTCTATGTCATGATTCTTCTATGCCATGATTCTTCTATACCATGATTCTTCTATGCTATGATTCTTCTATACCATGATTCTTCTATGCCATGATTCTTCTATACCATGATTCTTCTATGCCATGATTCTTCTATGCCATGATTCTTCTATACCATGATTCTTCTATCTTCTATACCATGATTCTTCTATACCATGATTCTTCTATGCCATGATTCTTCTATCTTCTATACCATGATTCTTCTATACCATGATTCTTCTATGTCATGATTCTTCTATGCCATGATTCTTCTATCTTCTATACCATGATTCTTCTATCTTCTATACCATGATTCTTCTATACCATGATTCTTCTATGCCATGATTCTTCTATGCCATGATTCTTCTATGCCATGATTCTTCTATACCATGATTCTTCTATACCATGATTCTTCTATGCCATGATTCTTCTATGTCATGATTCTTCTATGCCATGATTCTTCTATACCATGATTCTTCTATGCTATGATTCTTCTATACCATGATTCTTCTATGCCATGATTCTTCTATGTCATGATTCTTCTATGCCATGATTCTTCTATACCATGATTCTTCTATGCCATGATTCTTCTATACCATGATTCTTCTATCTTCTATACCATGATTCTTCTATGCCATGATTCTTCTATACCATGATTCTTCTATCTTCTATACCATGATTCTTTTATGCCATGATTCTTCTATGCTATGATTCTTCTATGCCATGATTCTTCTATACCATGATTCTTCTATACCATGATTCTTCTATGCCATGATTCTTCTATGCCATGATTCTTCTATGCCATGATTCTTCTATGCCATGATTCTTCTATGCAATGATTCTTCTATGTCATGCATTCTTCTATGCCATGATTCTTCTATACCATGATTCTTCTATGCCATGATTCTTCTATGCCATGATTCTTCTATGCCATGATTCTTCATCTTCTATCCATGATTCTTCTTATCCATTGTGATTCTTCTATGCATGATTCTTCTATGCCATGATTTCTCTTCTATACCATGATTCTTCTATGCCATGATTCTTCTATCGCATGATTCCTTTCTCTATGCCATGATTCTTCTATACCATGATTCTACTATGCCATGATTCTTCTATGCCATGATTCTTCTATGCCATGATTCTTTCTATCTTCTATGCCATGATTCTTCTATGCCATGATTCTTCTATGCCATGATTCTTCTATGCCATGATTCTTCTATGCCATGATTCTTCTATACCATGATTCTTCTATGCCATGATTCTTCTATGCCATGATTCTTCTATAGCCATGATTTCTTCTATGCCATGATTCTTCTATACCATGATTCTTCTATTCCATGATTCTTCTATCTTCTATGTCATGATTCTTCTATGCCATGATTCTTCTATCTTCTATGCCATGATTCTTTCTATTTTTCTATGCCATGATTTCTTCTTCTATCCTTCTTTTTGCCATGATCTTCTTCTATCTTCTATGCCATGATTCTTCTATATTCTTCTATGCCATGATTCTTCTATGCCATGATTCTTCTATACCATGATTCTCTCTTCATATCCCTGATTCTTCTATACCATGATTCTTCTATGCCATGATTCTTCTATCTTCTATACCATGATTCTTTATGCCATGATTCTTCTATGTCATGATTCTTCTATGCCATGATTCTTCTATACCATGATTCTACTATGCCATGATTCTTCTATGCCATGATTCTTCTATGCCATGATTCTTCTATCTTCTATACCATGATTCTTCTATGCCATGATTCTTCTATGCCATGATTCTTCTATGCCATGATTCTTCTATGCCATGATTCTTCTATCCCATGATTCTTCTATGCCATGATTCTTCTATGCCATGATTCTTCTATACCATGATTCTACTATGCCATGATTCTTCTATACCATGATTCTTCTATACCATGATTCTTCTATCTTCTATACCATGATTCTTCTATACCATGATTCTTCTATGCCATGATTCTTCTATGCCATGATTCTTCTATGCCATGATTCTTCTATACCATGATTCTTCTATGCCATGATTCTTCTATCTCATGATTCTTCTATGCCATGATTCTTCTTCTTATGCCATGATTCTTCTATACCATGATTCTTCTATACCATGATTCTTCTATCTTCTATGCCATGATTCTTCTATGCCATGATTTCTTCCATATTCTTCTATGTCATGATTCTTCTTCTTCTATGCCATGATTCTTCTATCTTCTATGCCATGATTCTTATCTGATTCTTCTATGCCATGATTCTTCTATCATATTCTTCTATGCCATGATTCCTTCTATCTTCTATGCCATGATTCTTCTATCTTCTATGCCATGATTCTTCTATGCCATGATTCTTCTATGCAATGATTCTTCTATGTCATGATTCTTCTATGCCATGATTCTTCTATGCCATGATTCTTCTATCTTCTATGCCATGATTCTTTTATGCCATGATTCTTCTATGCCATGATTCTTCTATGTCATGATTCTTCTATGCAATGATTCTTCTATGCATGATTCTTCTATGCCATGATTCTTCTATACCATGATTCTTCTATACCATGATTCTTCTATGTCATGATTCTTCTATGCTATGATTCTTCTATGCCATGATTCTTTTATGCCATGATTCTTCTATGCCATGATTCTTCTATCTTCTATGCCATGATTCTTTTATGCCATGATTCTTCTATACCATGATTCTTCTATGCCATGATTCTTCTATGTCATGATTCTTCTATCCCATGATTCTTCTATGCCATGATTCTTCTATGCCATGATTCTTCTATCCCATGATTCTTCTATGCCATGATTCTTCTATGCCATGATTCTTCTATGCCATGATTCTTCTATGCCATGATTCTTCTATGCCATGATTCTTCTATACCATGATTCTTCTATGCCATGATTCTTCTATGCTATGATTCTTCTATGCCATGATTCTTCTATGCCATGATTCTTCTATGTCATGATTCTTCTATACCATGATTCTTCTATGCCATGATTCTTCTATGCCATGATTCTTTTATGCCATGATTCTTCTATACCATGATTCTTCTATGCCATGATTCTTTTATGCCATGATTCTTCTATACCATGATTCTTCTATCCATGATTCTTCTATGCCATGATTCTTCTATGCCATGATTCTTCTATCCATGATCTTGATTATGCCTAAAGTGCATCTTCTATGCCTATGAACTTCTTCATGCTCCATGCATTTTCTCATACCATGATTCTTCTATGCATGATTCTTCTATGCCATGATTCTTCTTTATGCCAGTGATTCTTCTATACCAATCGATCTCTCTATGCCATGACTTTATCATGATTCTTTCTGTCATGCCAGTGATTCTTCTATGCCTCATGATTCTTCTATGCAGATTCTTCTATGCATGATTTTCTATGCCATGCTCTTGTCGCAGATAACTTCGCACTTGTCTATAAGATGACATCTTAAATAGTTGTCCTGGCATCTTTGCCACTCTGCCTCCTTGCAATTTCTCTCCCATATACATAGCTGTCTATCGCGTCTATAGCACATCTCAGAAGTGCTCTGCCCTCTCCTGGTCTGTGCAGAGGTGACTGTAGATCTATCTCTGACACATCGGACAATTCCCTCTACAGTTGACTACATGATCAGTTATACATTTAGACATTTGCGTTTTGCTCTCTCTCTCTCTTTCCCACTCTTTCTCTGCCTCAACGGCACTATCTCTCAGCTTGCGTTCTCTTTTGTTACAGCGCCACATTTGCTATCTTGCGCAAGATTTCTCAGCACTGTTCATATCGTCATTTCAAACCTCGATTCTTCTAAAGTTGTTTCTTCTCCATCGCAACTCTGCCTCTCTTCGTCTACCCATCAACTTTTTGGGATGCTTTTCAGGTCATTCGAGAACTGACCGACATCTCACTTGGCTCTCTGCAACAGGTGTTGACGTTTAGATCTTTTCGTGGACTTCGCTTCTGCTTTTGTCCTGCCAGCTTTTTTTTAGTATTCTGCGTCTTTCTCTCTCTCTCTCTCTCTCTCTCTCTCTCTTTCTCTCTCTCTCTCTCTCTGCCTCTCTTTTCTCGCTCTCTCTCTCTCTCTCTCTGCTCTCTCTCTCGCTCTCTCATCTCTTTCTCTCGCTCTCTCTCTCTTGCCCTCTCTCTCTCTCTCTCTCTCTCTCGCTCTCTCTCTCTCGCTCTCTCTCTCTCTCTCTCTCTCACTCTCTCGCTCTCTCTCTGCTCTCTCTGCTCTCTGCCTCTTTCACTCTCTCTCTTGCTGTCCTCTCTCTCTCTCTGCCTCTCTCTCTCTCTTTTTTCCTCTCTCTCTCTCGCCTCTCTCTCTCTCGCTCTCTCTCGCTCTCTCGCCTCTTTCACTCTCTCGCTGTCTCTCTCTCTCGCTGTCTCTCTCTCTCTCTCTCTCATAGGCCAGATGTCACGCCTCTGCAGCCGTCATGCTCAAATCATCAGCTACATCCTGAATCAATCTACTCCGTGGTCTTCCTCTTCTCCTCCTTTCCGTATGCCTCCTTCACAAAGGTCGTCTTCAACTCTTCGTGCCTCTTTATATGTCCAACATACACCAATGAAACGAAATATGGTCTCATGAACAAAACTTACAGAGCAAGCTATGAGGAACTCTCGAGGAACTTCAACTGACATGCAGCTTCATAGAGGTAACTCCATCTCATGATCTAGACGATCAAACTTCTTCTTTTTCCATCTCTCCATATCGACCACTTCTTAATCACTCTTTGTATTTTGTATGTGCTCCGAGCCTAAGAGCGATTGTACGCTATGCCAGTTATGCACTAAAGTAGGCCAACACATTCGATTTCTGTAATGCTTTTTATTTACTAGGATAGCTTCCTAGTTCCCTACATCAGTCACATTTTACGACAGTCACATCCTACATCAGTCACATTTTACGACAGTCACATCCTACATCAGTCACATCCTACATCAGTCACATCCTACATCAGTCACATCCTACATCAGTCACATCTTACGACAGTCACATCCTACATCAGTCACATCCTACATCAGTCACATCCTACATCAGTCACATCCTACATCAGTCACATCCTACATCAGTCACATCTTACGACAGTCACATCCTACATCAGTCACATCTTACGACAGTCACATCCTACATCAGTCACATCCTACATCAGTCACATCTTACGACAGTCACATCCTACATCAGTCACATCCTACATCAGTCACATCCTACATCAGTCACATCCTACATCAGTCACATCCTACATCAGTCACATCTTACGACAGTCACATCCTACATCAGTCACATCCTACATCAGTCACATCCTACATCAGTCACATCCTACATCAGTCACATCTTACGACAGTCACATCCTACATCAGTCACATTTTACGACAGTCACATCCTACATCAGTCACATTTTACGACAGTCACATCCTACATCAGTCACATCTTACGACAGTCACATCCTACATCAGTCACATCTTACGACAGTCACATCCTACATCAGTCACATCTTACGACAGTCACATCCTACATCAGTCACATCTTACGACAGTCATATCCTACATCAGTCACATTTTACGACAGTCACATCCTACATCAGTCACATCTTACGACAGTCACATCCTACATCAGTCACATCTTACGACAGTCACATCCTACATCAGTCACATCTTACGACAGTCACATCCTACATCAGTCACATCCTACATCAGTCACATCTTACGACAGTCACATCCTACATCAGTCACATCCTATATCAGTCACATCCTACATCAGTCACATCCTACATCAGTCACATCTTACGACAGTCATATCCTACATCAGTCACATCTTACGACAGTCACATCCTACATCAGTCACATTTTACGACAGTCACATCCTACATCAGTCACATCTTACGACAGTCACATCCTACATCAGTCACATCCTACATCAGTCACATCCTACATCAGTCACATCCTACATCAGTCACATCCTACATCAGTCACATCTTACGACAGTCACATCCTACATCAGTCACATCTTACGACAGTCACATCCTACATCAGTCACATTTTACGACAGTCACATCCTACATCAGTCACATTTTACGACAGTCACATCCTACATCAGTCACATCTTACGACAGTCACATCCTACATCAGTCACATCTTACGACAGTCACATCCTACATCAGTCACATCTTACGACAGTCACATCCTACATCAGTCACATCTTACGACAGTCATATCCTACATCAGTCACATTTTACGACAGTCACATCCTACATCAGTCACATCTTACGACAGTCACATCCTACATCAGTCACATCTTACGACAGTCACATCCTACATCAGTCACATCTTACGACAGTCATATCCTACATCAGTCACATTTTACGACAGTCACATCCTACATCAGTCACATTTTACGACAGTCACATCCTACATCAGTCACATTTTACGACAGTCACATCCTACATCAGTCACATTTTACGACAGTCACATCCTACATCAGTCACATTTTACGACAGTCACATCCTACATCAGTCACATCTTACGACAGTCACATCCTACATCAGTCACATCTTACGACAGTCACATCCTACATCAGTCACATCTTACGACAGTCACATCCTACATCAGTCACATCCTACATCAGTCACATCTTACGACAGTCACATCCTACATCAGTCACATCCTATATCAGTCACATCCTACATCAGTCACATCCTACATCAGTCACATCTTACGACAGTCACATCCTACATCAGTCACATCTTACGACAGTCACATCCTACATCAGTCACATTTTACGACAGTCACATCCTACATCAGTCACATCTTACGACAGTCACATCCTACATCAGTCACATCCTACATCAGTCACATCCTACATCAGTCACATCCTACATCAGTCACATCTTACGACAGTCACATCCTACATCAGTCACATCTTACGACAGTCACATCCTACATCAGTCACATTTTACGACAGTCACATCCTACATCAGTCACATTTTACGACAGTCACATCCTACATCAGTCACATCTTACGACAGTCACATCCTACATCAGTCACATCTTACGACAGTCACATCCTACATCAGTCACATCTTACGACAGTCACATCCTACATCAGTCACATCTTACGACAGTCATATCCTACATCAGTCACATTTTACGACAGTCACATCCTACATCAGTCACATCTTACGACAGTCACATCCTACATCAGTCACATCTTACGACAGTCACATCCTACATCAGTCACATCTTACGACAGTCATATCCTACATCAGTCACATTTTACGACAGTCACATCCTACATCAGTCACATTTTACGACAGTCACATCCTACATCAGTCACATTTTACGACAGTCACATCCTACATCAGTCACATTTTACGACAGTCACATCCTACATCAGTCACATTTTACGACAGTCATATCCTACATCAGTCACATCTTACGACAGTCACATCCTACATCAGTCACATCTACGACAGTCACATCCTACATCAGTCACATCTTACGACAGTCATATCCTACATCAGTCACATCCTACATCAGTCACATCTTACGACAGTCACATCCTACATCAGTCACATCTTACGACAGTCACATCCTACATCAGTCACATCTTACGACAGGCCTTGTAGGTTGCGCAGTGTTGCTATTGTTTATTATTATTAAATGGGCATACGAAACCGAACGCAAAGAAGAAAAAGAAGAGTATGTCCAAAATACTTCAATTTTCTCATTACTATTTGTAGCATCAGCCAGTTTTCTTTGATTTTGAGTTCTTTCTAGATGGATCTATTTGTTCACTCCTCCGTCCATGATATACGGATGACTCTTCTGTAACACTTATATTCAAAAGCACATATATGCTTTTCCGCTTCCTTGTTAAATGTCTATGCTTCACACCCAAATCACAGTTTTACCAAATTAAAAGACTTCGAAAACTAACAGTTGAACCGATGTTCCAAAACACATAAAGAGAACAAAAATTTCACAGGGTGTCGCCATGTGCAAACACCGGTCATACATCTCTGTACGCTCGTTAGCTTGCTTGAAGCGAAGACTGATGTCCCACTTTTCTGATAACGGGAGAAATATTTCACTCTAAGAGTCATTGGGGTTAATTAGCTGTACCCAAATGTTTGAAAGTTCTCCTGTTTTATTTATCCAGGATGTGCTAAAGCTTAATGCAGTGTTAAGTTGTATTAAGTGTGAATGTCATATTTAAACTCGAAGCTTTCCAAATGTACACGTTGATTACATCAGATTGAGAAATATGTAAATAAATATGTAAATAGATACACATTTCAGCTCGAGACAAGACAAAACAATAGCAAAAAAATAAACAGCAAACTGACAGTAGTGGTGAAAACAAAATGAAGAGTTATGTTTGTTGCCATTAGATACCAAAAATAAAACGAAATTAGAAAAGTTAAATACGTCATTTTGAAGGAAATAAACACGCACCTGGTGTATAAAAAAACTTTTCTTTCTTTCGCAGGCGCCTATACCCGGAGAGTGTGCTTGTCTCGGCTATGCATCGAGTTCAGAAAATCACTCGCCAGCAGGCCCTCACCAGCCAGCATAGGACTACTAACTCTCACAGAGTAAAACTTATCTTAACTTTCCACCCCATAGTTCACTGGTGAAAAATGTTTTATTCCGTCATCTGTCTATCCTTAAGTCAGATCCTGAGACCTGTTCTGTCTTCCCCAACTATCCTTTGGTGGCTTACAGACGGACAGAAGTCTTAAGGATATGTTGGTACAAAGTCGCCTTAAGTCCAATATGCAGACTCATTTTGGCACTGTCCAGTGTGGCCGTCGGCGTTGCAACACGTGTGCTTATGTGATACAGACGCGTACTGTATCTTTTCCTTTAGGCACGTTTCTTATTGACGATGGTTTCACATGCGAGTTCCGTAATCTTATCTATGCCATTATATGTAAGCGGTGTAACAAGGCTTATATCGGCGAGACAGTCAAGAGGCTCAGTGACCGATTCGCCCAACACTTGCGCGACATACGCCAATGCTCTGTGACCCCTGTAGCCACCCATTTCAATGATACTGGCCATTTAGGAGCTCACGATGTCCAGGTCACAGCCATCCGATCACGTTCCTCGGATGATAGCAGTCGATTTGCTCTGGAGAATCGGTTGATTTCTTTGTATGGTACCTTGCGACCACGTGGGCTCAACGTATTACATTCCTATGCTTCTTAGTACTTTCTCTTCCCATGCCTTGTATATGTTGCATGTATTCAAGTTATATATTACTAGATTTTTCATTGTTTCTCTTCCGTTCTATTTCTAGTTTTTATGTGTGTTTTTTGTGTTACATTTATTTCGTTATTCGTTTTTATTCCCGGATTTTCATTAGAAACTTTTATATTTGGTAGTCCATTTTATTTTATTTTTTAAAATTGTCATCCCTGTTGTTCGTTTGCTTGATAAATGCCTTGTTGGTCGAAATGTTGCTGTATTTTGTCATTGTTTTTGTAATTTGTATTACTACAGTACTTTGTGATTACGTGTTTTGCCAATCAAATAGTTTTACTGTAGTCTCATCTATTTTGTGAATACCTGGTGTATAGCATTTTAAATGATTATTTTCAAAAAAGGATGAAAGAAACTGCTTGTTTTTTTGACTTCTTCTTCTTCTTCTTTGCGTTCGTTCTTTACGACCAATTTTAATCACTCTTTGTGATATGTTTGATCTTTGCCAAGAACGTGTATACGTTGCACATTGGTTTGGTAGGCCCCTAAACGCATAGACTTCACATGTTTGGGACATGTGCATCCGATTTCAGTCAAACCTCCTTAGTCGCCTCTTACGACATGCGTGGCAGGTAACAGTGGTTCTATTCTTTACACCCCAAATTTGGGCCCCGGTAACCACTCGGGCGTTGTTTTTATGTGATGCAGAAACATTTAGAAACGTAGATGCTTAGTAAATTACAGCAGGAGAAAATTGAAGACTTGACGATATAAATACATGTACAGTATAATTGGCAATATTTTATGGACAGGAATAAAATCAGTGGTGGCTCTCCATTAAGGGCCAGGGCCGAGCCCTCAAAAATAATATGTAACGTGTATAAATTAAATTATAACCTAACCCAATACCCTGATTTTCCACACAAAAATATGTCTGGCCCCACCAACAAAACTTAGTACGAGCCGCCACTGAATAAAATGATAAAAAGTAAACAATGGAGAAGGATAGGACACATACTCCTTCTTCTTACGTTCGCCCCGCTATAAATTGAGTAGTAGTCAGTGTGCCTTGCATGGCTCTTAATACTGATTTCCTTTAAGTATCCCCCACCATACTGACCTGTCTTCTCTGACTTGATAGAGATGTATAGAAGATATAATCAGAAGTAATTCAGAGATTATTTGATAGAGATGTATAGAACATATAATCAGAAGTCATTCAGAGATTATTTGATAGAGATGTATAGAAGATATAATCAGAAGTCATTCAGAGATTATTTGATAGAGATGTATAGAACATATAATCAGAAGTCATTCAGAGATTATTTGATAGAGATGTATAGAAGATATAATCAGAAGTCATTCAGAGATTATTTGATAGAGATGTATAGAACATATAATCAGAAGTCATTCAGAGATTATCACGTGATCTCATACGCACTGGATGCCCGGATGGAACACGAAAAAGGGGCAGACTAAAACAACCTGACTTAAAACAATGATGCACCCGTGTGTTGCCGGGGCTTGCATGGGGAGCAAAGAATATTAACACTGCGACCTACAAGGCATATCGTAAGAGGCGACTGAGGTAGAGTCCTAGGGAAGCTACGTTAATAAATAAAAAGCGTCGCAGAAATCGGATGTACTGGTCTACTTGTATACGCATAACTGACATATCGTACACTCGTTCTTAGGTTCAGATCATATACAAATCACAAAGAGTGGTTTAACAAGTGGTCGATATGGAGCGTTCGAAGAAGAACAACAACACCGACGTAGATGAACAGTGTAAGTCCCTCATGGAGCTGCTATTTATAGCGAATGATCACCGATTCAGCACGTTCCCTCCATAATCTGATCATTTATGACCCTGCCATACCATCTCAGTCCCTCTATTCTACACAGACACCAGGTGATAAATGTTTGCAATGTGTATCCCTAGTTATTGTTTTCCCCGTAAAGGTTAGTTGTGCTGTTAATTTTATTTTCATATTTCACTTTTTTTAAAGCTGTAAAATAAACGTACGGTGTTTCACGCTAAATATTATAACATTCTTGTCTGTGATTATATTGTGTCAATAGTATCTTCTTTTTTTGTCGTTACACTGCTACCAGTTTGTTGCACAGTGTCGTGGTTTTCTGTTTTTTTTGTTTCTGTTTCTTCTCTTGTACTGTTCTGGTGGCTTTGGGGATTGATATTTGTGCTCTTTAATAGGATTATGATATGCCATCTAACCATCCTTTTCGTGGTCTTCCTCTCGCTATCTTTCCTGATGTTCTGTTGTAGAAGATTCTGTATACTGTAGAGTTTGGATGCATTCTTATTAAGTGGCCAAACCACTTCATTCTTTGTTTCTCAATGTAATTCAAGCATGGTTGTGAGAAAAGAACAAAGTGGTTTGGCAACAAGAATGCATACAAACTGTACATTATACAGTTAATAGTATAAGAATATGAAATATCAAAGAAGACTGTTAGAAATATATACAATTTATTATCGCCAATAAATATAGTATTTTTATCTTTATCTGGGTTTGTTTTCTCGAAAAAATAACACTGTATATATATATATAGTGCCACAATATATTTATATATAGTGCCGGGATAGCGTAGTGGTTTGTGTTCGTTTGCTTGATAAAGGCCTTGATGGTAGAAACGTTGCTTTATTTTGTCATTGTTTCTGTAATTTGTAAAACTACAGTACTTTGTGATTACATGTTTTGCCAATCAAATAGTTTTACTGCAGTCTCATCTGTTTTGTGAATATTTGGTTTGTGTATGCGATTCTGGCATGGGGTCCTGGTTCAATTCCCCAGTGGGAGTGTATTTGATTTCCCCCACTCTAGCGAATCTCAGGTCGACCGAGTCTCAATTAAAGCTGTAACTCCCTAATGTGTCTCACGAGAAAAAGTTCGTTTACTTAAACATTTTATAATTTCATTTGAATATTTACAACTGTACAACTGTGATGAATCTAATCTTCGATGAAAAATGTAAACCTGATCTTGGACAGAAATATACATAAAACGTAGGATGAGCAAGAGTTCTGTAGTGTTCTTGCTCACAATGATGTGTGTATCAATCAATGTGTGTTGCCAACCGTCAGTATATACACTAATCGTCATATGCAAGAAACCAGGCATCTCTGATTCTATATCTAGTTTTGAAAAGTTTGTTTTATTCATTAGTAACCAAATAGTTCAAATAGATGTATCGATGTAAAAGATAAATAGTGGAAATCTCATTCTAAAACAATTAGTATTACAGAAATAATATCTATTGTGAAAATCAATATTCATTTTTCTTCTTCTCATTTATTCTGTTCTTTCTCTCCTACTTTTCTTCTTTATCTACCCCTCCATTGTCTTGTTTTTGTTCTTATTTTGGTTCTTTTTTGTAGTGTTCTCTCTTTGTCTTCTTCTTCTTTTCTTTCGTCTGCTTTTTTCTTCTTCGTCTTGTTATTTTATTGCTTCTTTTTTCTATTTTCATCTTCTGTCTGACACTGAACATATTGTTGCTTGTTACATTGTTTTACAGTGTGCTCGAGACTGTTGTATCCATACTCGCTTAAACAAACTGCTGTTTTACAGTCTGTTACCAGAGTCACGACTTTGAACTTTGAAGTAAGAACCGATCAGCTCTGGTTTTCAAGACAGTAACTTTGTCATGATACTCTCTGTTTGGTTTATATTCTGTTTTATTTATATCATAATACTCTCTGTTTGGTTTATATTTATATCATGATACTTCTGTTTGTTTATATTTATATCATGATACTCTCTGTTTGGTTTATATTTATATCATGATATCTCTGTTTGGTTTATATTTCTGTTTTATTTATATCATAATATTCTCTGTTTGGTTTATATTTATATCATAATACTCTCTGTTTGGTTTATATTTATATCATATATATTCTGTTTGGTTTATATTTCTGTTTTATTTATATCATAATACTCTCTGTTTGGTTTATATTTATATCATGATACTCTCTGTTTGGTTTATATTTATATCATGATACTCTCTGTTTGGTTTATATTTATATCATAATACTCTCTGTTTGGTTTATATTTCTGTTTTATTTATATCATAATACTCTCTGTTTGGTTTATATTTATATCATGATACTCTCTGTTTGGTTTATATTTATATCATAATACTCTCTGTTTGGTTTATATTTATATCATAATACTCTCTGTTTGGTTTATATTTCTGTTTTATTTATATCATAATACTCTCTGTTTGGTTTATATTTATATCATGATACTCTCTGTTTGGTTTATATTTATATCATGATACTCTCTGTTTGGTTTATATTTATATCATGATACTCCTATTTGTTTATATTTATATCATGATACTCGCTATTTGGTTTATATTTATATCATGATACTCGCTATTTGGTTTATATTTATATCATGATACTCGCTATTTGGTTTATATTTATATCATGATACTCGCTATTTGGTTTATATTTATATCATGATACTCGCTATTTGGTTTATATTTATATCATGATACTCGCTATTTGGTTTATATTTATATCATGATACTCGCTATATTGTTTATATATTTATATCATGATACTCGCATTTGGTTTATATTTATATCATGATACTGCTATTTGGTTTATATTTCTATTTTATTTATATCATGATACTCGCTATTTGGTTTATATTTCTGTTTTATTTATATCATAATACTCATTGTTTGGTTTATATTTATATCATAATACTCATTGTTTGGTTTATATTTATATCATGAGACTCGCTGTTTGGTTTATATTTATATCATAATACTCTCTGTTTGGTTTATATTTATATCATGAGACTCGCTGTTTGGTTTATATTTCTGTTTTATTTATATTATGACATTCTGAAATGGATCAAATACAAATAATACATTCTGAAATAGATAAAATACAAATAATACATTCTGAAATGGATCAAATACAAATAATACATTATCAAAAAGGATCAAATATAAATAATACATTCTTAAATGGATCAAATACAAATAATACATTCTCAAATGGATCAAATATAAATAATAAAATCCGAAATGGATCAAATGTAAATAATACATTCTAAAAAAGGATCAAATATAAATAATACATTTTGAAATGGATCAAATACAAATAATATATTCTGAAATGGATCAAATACAAATAATACATTCTCAAAAAGGATCAAATATAAATAATATGTTCTGAAATGGATCAAATACAAATAATACATTCTCAAATGGATCAAATTTAAATAATACATTCTGAAATGGATTAAATACAAATAATACATTCTGAAATGAATCAAATACAAATAATTCATTCTCAAATGGATCAAATACAAATAATACATTCTGAAATGGATCAAATACAAAATAATACATGTTGAAATGAATCAAATACAAATAATACATTCTGAAATGGATCAAATACAAATAATACATTCTGAAATGGATTAAATACAAATAATACTTTCTGAAATGGATCAAATACAAATAATACATTCTGAAATGGATCAAATACAAATAATACATTCTCAAATAGATCAAATACAAATAATATATTCTCAAATAGATCAAATACAAATAGCTTCTCAAATGGATCAAATATAAATAATACATTCTGAAATGGATCAAATACAAATAATACATTCTGAAATGGATCAAATACAAAACATACATTCTCAAATTGATCAAATACAAATAATACATTCTCAAATGGATCAAATACAAATAATAGCATCTGAAATGGATCAAATACAATAATACATTCTGAAATGAATCAAATACAAATAATACATTCTCAAATAGATCAAATAATACATTTTGAAATGGATCAAATACAAATAATACATTCTGAAATGGATCAAATACAAATAATACATTCTCAAATAGATCAAATAATACATTCTGAAATGGATCAAATAGATCAAATAATACATTCTGAAATGGATCAAATACAAATAATACATTCTGAAATGGATCAAATAGATCAAATAATACATTCTGAAATGGATCAAATACAAATAATACATTCTGAAATGGATCAAATACAAATAATACATTCTCAAATAGATCAAATACAAATAATACATTCTCAAATAGATCAAATACAAATAATATATTCTCAAATAGACCAAATACAAATAATATATTCTCAAATAGATCAAATACAAATAATACATTCTGAAATGGATCAAATACAAATAATACATTCTGAAATGAATCAAATACAAATAATACATTTTGAAATGGATCAAATACAAAAAATACATTCTGAAATGGATCAAATACAAATAATACATTCTGAAATGAATCAAATACAAATAATACATTCTCAAATGGATCAAATATAAATAATACATTCTGAAATAGATCAAATACAAATAATACATTCTGAAATGAATCAAATACAAAACATACATTCTCAAATGGATCAAATACAAATAATACATTCTCAAATGGATCAAATATAAATAATACATTCTCAAATGGATCAAATATAAATAATACATTCTGAAATGGATCAAATAGATAAAATAATACATTCTGAAATGGATCAAATATAAATGATACATTATCAAATGGATCAAATACAAATAATACATTCTCAAATGGATCAAATATAAATAATACATTCTGAAATGGATCAAATAAAAATAATACATTCTGAAATGGATCAAATACAAATAATACATTCTGAAATGGATCAAATACAAATAATACATTCTCAAATAGATCAAATAATACATTCTGAAATGGATCAAATAGATCAAATAATACATTCTGAAATGGATAAAATACAAATAATACATTCTGAAATGGATCAAATATATCAAATAATACATTCTGAAATTTATCAAATACAAATAATACATTCTCAAATGGATCAAATATAAATAATACATTCTGAAATGGATAAAATATAAATAATACATTCTCAAATTGATCAAATACAAATAATACATTCTGAAATGGATAAAATACAAATAATACATTCTCAAATTGATCAAATACAAATAATACATTCTGAAATGGTTCAAATACAATATACATTCTTAAATAGATCAAATAATACATTCTGAAATGGATCAAATACAAATAATACATTCTGAAATGGATCAAGTAGATCAAATAATACATTCTGAAATGGATCAAATACAAATAATACATTCTTAAATAGATCAAATAGATCAAATAATACTTTCTGAAATGGATCAAATGGATCAAATAATACATTCTGAAATGGATCAAATAGATCAAATAATACATTCTGAAATGGATCAAATGGATCAAATAATACATTCTGAAATGGATCAAATACAAATAATACATTCTGAAATGGATCAAATATAAATAATACATTCTCAAATGGATCAAATACAAATAATACATTCTCAAATGGATCAAATACAAATAATACATTCTTAAATAGATCAAATAGATCAAATAATACATTCTGAAATGGATCAAATACAAATAATACATTCTGAAATGGATCAAATAGATCAAATAATACATTCTGAAATGGATCAAATACAAATAATACATTCTGAAATGAATCAAATAGATCAAATAATACATTCTGAAATGGATCAAATACAAATAATACATTCTGAAATGGATCAAATAGATCAAATAATACATTCTGAAATTGATCAAATACAAATAATACATTCTGAAATGGATCAAATACAAATAATACATTCTTAAATAGATCAAATAATACATTCTGAAATGGATCAAATACAAATAATACATTCTCAAATGGATCAAATACAAATAATACATTCTCAAATGGATCAAATAGATCAAATAATACATTCTCAAATGGATGAAATAGATCAAATAATACATTCTCAAATGGATCAAATAGATCAAATAATACATTCTCAAATGGATCAAATACATCAAATAATACATTCTGAAATGGATCAAATACAAATAATACATTCTCAAATGGATCAAATAGATCAAATAATACATTCTGAAATGGATCAAATAGATCAAATAATACATTCTCAAATGGATCAAATACAAATAATACATTCTCAAATGGATCAAATAGATCAAATAATACATTCTCAAATTGATCAAATAGATCAAATAATACATTCTCAAATGGATCAAATACATCAAATAATACATTCTCAAATGGATCAAATACATCAAATAATACATTCTCAAATGGATCAAATACATCAAATAATACATTCTCAAATGGATCAAATACATCAAATAATACATTCTAAATTAGACACGTCCTAAACTTTTCTACTCTCTGTTTGTTTAATGTGTTTCTGTGGCTAGAGACTAGGTGCTCGTCACTCGTACTTTCTCTGTTTGTTTACTGTGTTTCTGTAGCGTAGAGACTGGTGCTCGTCACTCGTACCAAAGGTACTGGGTTCGCTTTCTCGTGGAGCCACCTGTATATTTTTCCAGATATTCCTAAGATTCGTGTAGATCGAGTTCTTAGTGCTATCGGAGACGGACGATAAAACGTAGGTGATGTTTTCATTATGAGCACGTAAAAGAAACATTGGCAGTTTAAAAATCCAGAAAAGTATTCTAGCAAGCAACTGCTCTGGCTAAATTCATTATAAAAGTTAAAAAAATAAAATCCCTACAAAAATATCTTCAAAATTACACCGTGGAGCCTCGCCTGTGCTACGGAGTTCGTGCACTGCAGCTGAGATTTTCCTGTGTATGAAAGAGATCGGAGCACACATGGTTACTCACCGATGGGCGATGATGATGGTCCTATTAATCAATCAATCAATCATTAATATCAACACATTATTTCTCTCAATCATTCAAGTTTA
This sequence comes from Arion vulgaris, assembly GCA_020796225.1. Taxonomy (NCBI): domain Eukaryota; kingdom Metazoa; phylum Mollusca; class Gastropoda; order Stylommatophora; family Arionidae; genus Arion; species Arion vulgaris. The sequence continues at coordinate 5,709,358 of CM036770.1, forward strand.
GAAAACATGATAATGTACGGAGACTAGAAAAGGAATGGATAGATGACGTAGCAGAATCTTGTCCAAAAAAAGCAAAATTAACAATCACTCATGCCCATAGAGAAGCGGAATACAAAAACAGAAAACCACGATACTGGACAACAACCCGGTAAAAATGTGACGACAACAGAAGAAGATAATGTAGGAAGGAACATAAGCAGTAGGCGTGGTTAAAGCTGTTAATGGCATTTGCGAGCAGACGCTAAGAAAAATGTCTGCAATAGTTTCATATGCCAGTCACCGTATTCAGTTCCCTCCCATCTTGCATGATAAACATTTCTCATATTGAATGTCTTGAAACTGCTTCCATGCTACTTACTCTACAGCTCACATCAGCTGTCGCATCCCAAATTTACCTGCATGCTGCGCCATTTTGGACTGTTTTCGTGGCGAGCAGCCGAAGGTTACATGTAAACAGATTTAGATCTAGCGAAGCTATCTCTAACGGGAGTCCAGAGTTGATGTTAATTATTATCGCCGGCAGGGGGGCAAGAATAACGAAAACAAAGAATATTATTGTGAAGTTCGTTGAGGACATTATTCTGTGAGTATATTAGACATAACTGCGGATGTAACCTCCCATTGTTTCTATCTACCATAATTGGAAAGTGAAAAAATAGGAATAAGAACTGTGTGGTGAAATCGTTGTGATAAATCTAGGAAACAAATATACGGTGGAAGTTATTGCATTTTATCTGGTTCTGTTTATGGAGATAACTTGTTGGATTTTGTTGTGTAGTACAGTAGAACAATCAACATAGATGTCCTATATGTCTAGTAGTGGCCCATGCAACTTACAGGTATGTCTGTTTACTATTATATATTTTATATCATCATCATTATCATCATCATCATCATTATCATCATCATCATCATCATCAAGTAGCTTGTCTCTTCTGGAACTTGGCTCCCATGATAGCAGCCCTGAAAAAAACTTTCCGTGCTGTGCATGATGAACGGCGTCAGCAGCAGTCATTCTCAAGATCGTCAGGGACATTTTGCACACATCGACTTCTAGGTCTTCCTCTCATTCTTTGTCCAGGCACCATTCCCTCCAGAACTACATTCTCTAGGCACTCATGTCGCTTGATGTGTCCGAAATATTTCATTTCCTTGTTTTATATTCTTTAATAGCCAACTCTCTTTAATTATCAAGCTGTTGTAGAACAGAAGCATTTGTTATTTTCTATGTCCATGATATTGTAAGTATATTATTGATATTTACGTATAGATTAATGTATTGTCGGTGCCTGAAGTATGATGATACTGCTACTTCCTTCTTTTGTTCTTCTCTGATTTTTGTCATTAATCGTCGCAGGTTGAACTGATGATCGGTTTCTGAGATAATGCACGCTCGGTCGCTTGATATGCTGTGATATAGCGGGGTTCTGAGATGTATGTAACTCCATCAATCTATCTTTTACTTGGTGGGCCCCTTGCTCTTCATTATCATTCAATTTTCAACTTGTACGCTCTTGTACTCTGGTGTAGTCAGTTTCATTCTCACCAAGTGGTCAAACCATTTGAGTCTTGTGTTTTTTAATGAATCTAACAAGAGAAATTGTTCAACTCTTCTTCTTCTTCTTCTTCTTCTAATGTCCTCATTTCTTATATGATTTCTTCTTGCTTTATTTACTGCTTTCCCCAAGCATCTCATCTCACAGGTGGTCATTTTGTTTTCTTGTTCTTTTGTCAGTGTCCAAGTTGAATTAGGACTTTTCAAACAACAAGTAACAAATCTTCAAATACAGACACAAATATTTTCTTTGAGTTCCTATATATATATATTCCACAGGGACTGTAGGGGTATTGATGACAAACTTTTATTGGTCACATTATATTTATTTCTTTCACATGAGTTGTAGTGATATTACAGAAGTTGTAGTGATATTACATGAGTTGTAGTGATATCACAGAAGTTGTAGTGATATTACATGAGTTGTAGTGATATCACAGGTGTTGTAGTGATATCACAGGAGTTGTAGTGATATCACAGAAGTTGTAGTGATATTACAGAAGTTGTAGTGATATTACAGAAGTTGTAGTGATATTACAGAAGTTGTAGTGATATTACAGAAGTTGTAGTGATATTACATGAGTTGTAGTGATATCACAGGTGTTGTAGTGATATCACAGAAGTTGCAGTGATATTACAGAAGTTGTAGTGATATTACAGAAGTTGTAGTGATATTACATGAGTTGTAGTGATATCACAGAAGTTGTAGTGATATCACAGAAGTTGTAGTGATATTACAGAAGTTGTAGTGATATTACATGAGTTGTAGTGATATCACAGAAGTTGTAGTGATATCACAGAAGTTGTAGTGATATCACAGAAGTTGTAGTGATATCACAGAAGTTGTAGTGATATTACATGATTTGTAGTGATATCACAGAAGTTGTAGTGATATTACAGAAGTTGTAGTGATATGACAGAAGTTGTAGTGATATTACAGAAGTTGTAGTGATATTACATGAGTTGTAGTGATATTACAGAAGCTGTAGTGATATTACAGAAGTTGTAGTGATATCACAGATGTTGTAGTGATATTACAGAAGTTGTAGTGATATCACAGAAGTTGTAGTGATATTACAGAAGCTGTAGTGATATCACAGAAGTTGTAGTGATATTACATGAGTTGTAGTGATATCACAGGTGTTGTAGTGATATCACAGGAGTCTGGTGATATTACAGAAGCTGTAGTGATATCACAGAAGTTGTAGTGATATCACAGAAGTTGTAGTGATATCACAGAAGTTCAGTGATATTACATGAGTTGTAGTGATATCACAGGTGTTGTAGTGATATCACATAAGTTGTAGTGATATCACAGAGTTGCTAGTGATATTACAGAGTTGTAGTGATATCACAGGTGTTGTAGTGATATCACAGGAGTTGTAGTGATATCACAGGAGTTGTAGTGATATGACAGAAGTTGTAGTGATATTACAGAAGTTGTAGTGATATCACAGGTGTTGTGGTGATATCACAGAAGTTGTAGTGATATTACAGAAGTTGTAGTGATATCACAGGTGTTGTGGTGAAGTCACAGAAGTTGTAGTGATATCACAGAAGTTGTAGTGATATTGATGACAAATGTTCGTTGGTTGTATTTTGACATGTCTGTTTGTATTCAGCTTGTTTATATCTTACACATTTCTATAACAATATTATATCTTACACATTTCTATAACAATATATTGCTGTATTCTACATACATAAGGTACGTTCTGATATTATACGTCAGATATTTAAATAGATCGAACAATAGAATTGTACACTTTAGTCTGTCTTGATTTTGTTAGTACAATTTTGGCCAGTTTAATGAATCGTGATCATCTTCATCACAGCACTTTGGACACTTCTACGGGTGCTTCGATCTTCTTCCCAACATCTTTACCATCGTATAACGACTAATCACACCCGTTCGGTATTGATTAGTCAAATGTCTCCAGACTCTGACAAAATCCGCTGCCTCCAGGGCTCTGTCATGGGTGGCTGAGCAACAGGTAACCCATACGATTATCGTATCAGACTCGATGAATATGCTTCAAAGGATTTCATTTGGAAGTCTGTGGGTGGGTGGGTGGACATCATTCAGAGATCACATCTCAAGAAAATGACTTGGCTGTACACACCTGGACATGCTGGAGTTCAGAGTAACGAGTGTGCTGACTTTCTTGCAAACAATGCCCCAACTCAAGCGGGCAGAAGCATGGACAGAGCCGATATCATCAATGCGGTAGCTCTCATTTATGTGACATGAGCGAGTCTCATACACTGAAACGAGTTCGAGAATTAGACATTAAGTTTGGACATACCATACTGTGCTGTCTTCGTGGTAGAGAGAAAAGATATACTAATCAATTTCTCATGGGTAAGGTGAGCAAATGGACTTTGGGATGGCTGCTGCAGCGGAGGACGGAGCACGATAGGAATGCCCAATGTGCCATGTCGTCGATCGCATAACATAACATAACATAACATAACATAACATAACATAACATAACATAACATAACATAACTTTGTGCTCTTCTGGCTGTTCCCATTTTTATTCCCCATCTCTTTCACTTTTGTTATTCCCCATCTCATTCACTTTTGTTATTCCCCATCTCTTTCACTTTTGTTATTCCCCATCTCATTCACTTTTGTTATTCCCCATCTCTTTCACTTTTGTTATTCCCCATATATTTCACTTTTGTTATTCCCCATCTCATTCACTTTTGTTATTCCCCATCGCCTTCACTTTTGTTATTCCCCATCTCATTCACTTTTGTTATTCCCCATCTCTTTCACTTTTGTTATTCCCATCTCATTCACTTTTGTTATTCCCATCTCATTCACTTTGTTATTCCCATCTCTTTCACTTTTGTTATTCCCTATATTTCACTTTTGTTATTCCCCATCTCATTCACTTTTTTATTCCCATCGCTTCACTTTTGTTATTCCCCATCTCATTCACTTTTGTTATTCCCAATCTCTTTCACTTTTGTTATTCCCCATCTCATTCACTTTTGTTATTCCCAATCTCTTTCACTTTTGTTATTCCCCATCTCATTCACTTTTGTTATTCCCCATCTCTTTCACTTTTGTTATTCCCATCTCTTTCACTTTTTATTCCCCATCTCTTTCCTTTTGTTATTCTCCATCTCTTTCACTTTTGTTATTCCCATCTCTTTCACTTTTGTTATTCCCCATCTCATTCACTTTTGTTATTCCCCATCTCTTTCACTTTTTTTTATTCCCCATCTCTTTCACTTTTGTTATTCCCCATCTCTTTCACTTTTGTTATTCCCCATCTCATTCACTTTTGTTATTCCCCATCTCTTTCACTTTTGTTATTCCCATCTCATTCACTTTGTTATTCCCCATCTCATTCCTTTTGTTATTCCCATATATTTCACTTTTGTTATTCCCCATCTCATTCACTTTTGTTATTCCCCATCTCTTTCACTTTTGTTATTCCCATCTCTTTCACTTTTGTTATTCCCATCTCTTTCACTTTTGTTATTCCCCATCTCTTTCACTTTTGTTATTCCCCATCTCTTTCACTTTTGTTATTCCCCATCTCATTCACTTTTGTTATTCCCCATATATTTCACTCTTGTTATTCCCCATCTCTTTCACTTTTAATAGGGATGCATCTCTATAAATGTTTTGAAAGTCATTTTTATGACCTGTTTTTCTATGGCATTAATGATATCTGAACTATCCATTGACTGTCCTTCCTTACCCACCCTTCCTTGTCCACCGCTGTATCAGCCAGCTGATCTGCACTTTCATTGCCTTGAACTCCCCCATTCCCTGATGTCAAAATAAAGGTTTACAAAGTCATTCGGGATGTGCTCAATGTGACAAGCTTTTCTGTCGTATACAGCCAGTCTGAATTATGTTGAGTATATTCATTGAGTAGCACAGTATCATCATTATCATCATCATCATCTAGGTGCGTTTCCTTTATAGGACGTTGCTCTCTTTGCAGCACATCTGAAATTCACTCTGTCTCTAGCCAGTTCACCCACTTCGTCGATGGTCATGTTCATGGTTTCTTTAATATCTTGTAGCCATCTTCTTCTTGGTCTGCTTCTGCCTCTGCGTCCTGGTACCTTGCCCTCTAGTATTGTTCTTTCAAGGCCATCGTGACGCTTGATGTGACCAAAGTATGTAATTTTCTGTATAGTATGTTGTTTATCAGCCAATTCTCTTTAATATTTAGTTCTTTCAGGACATCAGTGTTCTTTCCTTTTTCTGTCCATGGTATTCGTAGGATCTTTCAGTAGCATTTAGTTTCGAAGGACTGGATTTTCGTTCTTAATTTTTGTGTAATAGTCCATGATTCACAACCATAAGTAGCCACTGGGAAAATGCAAGCTCTCAATATTTTTAATTTTAGTATTTTGCAGGTGCTTGGCCACATGTTCTTCATTGTGTCTAACTTCTTGATTGCTATTGCCAATCTTCTTGAGATCTCTTTGGAGCAGTCACCGTTATTGTTAATTATTGAGCCCAGATATTCGTAGCTCTCTACACATTGGAGTTTTTCATTGTTTACTTGGATGTTAGATGAGCCTTTTGCTTTGTCAGTTGACATGATTTTTGTTTTTGTGTATTCAAATATAGATGTTGGTCTTTGCTATATTTCTTGGTAGTCATGATTAGGTTTTCCAAAACGTTTTTGCTGGTGGATAATAATACTGTATCTTCTGCGTATCTAAGCTCTGGTATGCATTTGCCGCCTATAGTGAGAGGGTCGTAATTCACATAGTTGGCATCGTTGTTTACATTCCTCATGCACATACACATATGTGTGATTTCCTGTGTGCTCAACCAATTGGACAGTTTACACAAGAATCATCTTCTTCAGAAATCTCTGGTCATGCGTTTAGTTTACTGTGGACCACAAACTGGGCAGTCAGCTTCAGGTCTGTCAGGGTTTTTACAAAGCTTAGTTTTTAGATCGACATCGTGTGGAGACGTGTTGCTTCTCAGCTCATCCAGGAAAGGACGGTCTTGCAGGACATGCTACGGTGTCTGTTCTTATTTTCTGACTAGCAGAGATCTATTTTGACTTATTCCTAGTCTAAGTAAGTGTCTGTTCAGTCTGCAGTGTCCAGTACGTAGGCAGAAATTAATGTGAAGATCTGACATCATTATGGTATACCACAGAAAATTGGGAATATGATAAAGACATTACAAACATAATTTAGATGCTAGGTATTTTGCGACAATCTAAATTTTTATAGTCAGCAAGGATACATACTATATTCCTTTGATTCCTAACTGACCAATGCTGTGACTAATGCAATGACCAATGCTGTGATCAATGCTATGACCACCGCTAGGCTGACGACCAACGCTAGGCTGATGACCATTGCTAGGCTGACGACCAACGCTAGGCTGATGACCATTGCTAGGCTGACGACCAACGCTAGGCTGACGACCAACGCTAGGCTGATGACCACAGTGAGGAAGGTCAGAAATACAATGATTAGAAAGACACTGATTCGGTTGCCCCCTTGTAAATGAGGTAAACGACCCCTCCCACCCCTAATTTTTCCCTGCTGAACTAACTGTAATCTCCAGAAAGCAAACAAAAATAAAATGTTATTCACCCTGAGCTTGATAACAGCGCCGTCCACTAAACACAATAACATTAACAGTGAAGAATGTAAATATTAACCGAACAAAGTTTGGGCAAGAAATTTAATAAAAAATATTAACCTAAGTCGAAATCAATGATGTTTTGGTTATTTTTAACAGAATTTTTAAACTTACAGTTTTAATGAAAAACAATTTTTACATACTGGAAAAACAAGTTAGTATAAGAACTTATTAAACACAAAATTCCTCGAATTGTCACAACGTTTCACGCCTTCCCTAGGTACCTTCTCCGCCTCCATGGAGTGTCACCGCTCCCAAGTGGAGAAACACTAATCTAGATTTTATAAATGATACCGGTCTCATAGTCTGTCGTGATATTGATACACAAGAAAAACAAGAAACAGAGACTATCAGAGTAGATGCACACAAAAATAAGACTAAAATACCAGTCAAACTAAAATACCAGTCAAACTAAAATACCAGTCAAACTAAAATACCAGTCAAACTAAAATACCAGTCAAACTAAAATACCAGTCAAACTAAAGTACCAGTCAAACTAAAATACCAGTCAAACTAAAATACCAGTCAAACTAAAATACCAGTCAAACTAAATACCGTCAAACTAAAATACTAGTCAAACTAAAATACTAGTCAAACTAAAATACTAGTCAAACTAAAATACCAGTCAAACTAAAATACTAGTCAAACTAAAATACCAGTCAAACTAAATACAGTCAAACTAAAATACTAGTCAAACTAAAATACCAGTCAAACTAAAATACCAGTCAAACTAAAATACTAGTCAAACTAAAATACCAGTCAAACTAAAATACCAGTCAAACTAAAATACCAGTCAAATTAAAATACCAGTCAAACTAAAATACCAGTCAAACTAAAATACCAGTCAAACTAAATTACCAGTCAAACTAAAATACTAGTCAAACTAAAATACTAGTCAAACTAAAATAGTTGACAAATAATATGACATCTTCTTTTTCAAACGCTCCATATCGACCACTTGTTAACCACTCTTTGTGATTTGTTTGTGATCTGAGCCTAAGAGCGATTGTACGTTGGCAGTTATGCACCTCATGTAGGCCAGCACATTTGATTTCTGCGATGCTTTTTATTTACTAGGATAGCTTCCATAGGTCCTACATCAGTCGCCTCTTACGACATGCCCTGTAGGTCACAGTGCTGCTATTCTTTGCTTTCTTACGGGCCCCGGCCACACGCGTTATATGAATTCAGAATGAATACTGGTAAACTAAACTAATGATAAATCAAATGAATTCAGAATGAATACTGGTAAAACTAAACTAATGATAAATCAAATGAATTTAGAATGAATACTGGTAAAATTATACTAATGAGAAATCAAATGAATTTAGAATGAATACTGGTACAACTAAACTAATGAGAAATCAAATGAATTCAGAATGAATACTGGTAAAACTAAACTAATCAGAAATCAAATGAATTCAGAAAAATCCCTTTTTTAAAACAATGAAACAATTTTATGACAACAATGAATTTGCATACTTTGTAAGTAAAGTTTCAAAGTGGAGAATTAGAAAAAAAATATAACATTAAGAATAAAAAAGAAAATCTGGTTTTTTTATCCTTTGAAACATTTAGGGATCACGATGAAACAGAATTAGCTTAAAATGAAGCTCAGAATTAACTGCAATAACAAACTTGGAATATTGTTATACAATAATAACAAGTGCTGGCAAATAATCTCATGCTTCACACAGAAATGAGATACTTTAACAAATAAATGTCTGAAAAATGAAATCTGTGAATATTTTAGCTAAGAAAGATTAGAAATAAGAAGATGTGAATGAGAGAACTAATTGAACATCACTGACAATCTCTATTTGATGAAATAGATGCAAGTTTTGTTCCATTGATTGATTGAGAGAACTAATTGAACATCACTGACATGAAATCTATGAGATGAAATAAGAAGATGTGAATGAGAGAACTAATTGAACATCACTGACAATCTCTATGAGATGAAATAGATGCAGGTCACACGTCTCTTGGCCGATTGTCCTCCGAAATAGGCACGAAACAGCAGCGTGCGAAGTTATCTGTGATGACAGTGTGAGCTTAGAGACGCAACGCATAAAAGGAAATCCCTGAAAAATAACACATTTCCTGGTCGAAGTCCGCAAAATGTATGTCCATACTCAGAAAGAACTGTGAGATAGCAGAGTACGAACGCTTCGCAAACAAAATCGTGGTCACTGCAACGTAGAGACTGGGAATCCCTGAAAATACACACATCTCCTGGCCCACATCTCCTGGCCAAAGACCGCAAAAATACGCTTGAGCTCCAAAAGTACGAAACAGTAGAGTACGTGAGTCCGCGCCCAAAACAGTGGTCACTGCAATGCAGAAGACTGGAAGTCCCTGAAAATACACACACATTTCCTGACCAAAGACCGCAAAAAGTCTTACGAAAGCGTCCCATGAAACATAGCTCTGTTCTCTCGCAGGAACTGCCGCTGCCTTGTGGTGTCATGGTTGGGTACAATCAAAGGCTAGCGGAGCAAACCGTAAACAAACCTGAACGAGTGACGAACCAATGTGTTCAGAAAAACGACCGGTTCGGTGGGAAGATGGCGCTCATAAGCCCGGGAGGGCAGGTCATCTAAGGGTAGCAGCCCTGAAAGAAAATGGCAACTCATTGCCTTGTGAGTTTTGGCTAGGACAGCCGAAGGCTAACGAGAGCGAACCGTATACAAACGCTGGTTGAAAACGGATACACGTCCGAAAGATAAGCACCTGAGCTCAAAACGGCACTGAAAGTGTAACGTAGCTACCCATGCTGACGCTGCATGGACTAAATTTTATCATGAATATGTTTATTAATAATGAAATTCGATATGGTGCTACGCCTGAGAAGTCCCGCCGGGCAGGACGAGTGCCGGGCCCCATGCCTCGAAGGGCCCGCTTTATGCTACCGACGGTCCCCGCCCTCCAACTCGGCACAGCAGCGAACGAGGTAACCGGGTCAAAGCTACTGGTGCGATACGGTCGAGTATTGACCATAAGAAATTAAATATCACCCAATGGAATGCGGAAGGTATCCACCACAAGAAGCAAGCACTCGCAATAAGACTTGCAGAAGACGATATAGACGTTGCGTGCATACAAGAAACACACCTCAATCCCAGACATAAGTTCGAGATCAAAGGTTACCAGACCTTCAGAACAGACAGAGAAGGACACAAAGGTGGAGTCCTCACCCTAGTCAGAAATGGCATTCCAACCAAGCAGATGGAAGGAACAAAGGGAAACCCCGGAGCAGTTGAGATCATAGGTGTGCAAATTACGTGCAAAGACATACAGATCATTCTGTACAATCTTTACTGTCCAAGTTACACGCCGCTGTCACTCGAAACAATGAATATCAGTGAGAACTCATGTATTGTGGTCGGTGATTTCAACAGCCGCTCGGAGAGATGGGGTACTCCGACAAACAGTAGAGGAGTTGAGGTGGAAGACTGGGAGATCGAGAACAATCTGTTCCTCATCAACGCTCCAGACGATCCACCAACTTTCTACTCGAGAACCTGGCACACAACGAGTACCCCTGATTTGGCCTTTGCAACAAGCGATATATCCACCAAAGTAGTCCGTACGGTTACCCACCAACTAGGGATAGTGACCATAGACCTGTCAAATTGCAAGTAGACCTCAATTTCGTACCTGAGCCCAAAATGTGGTTGCCACGGTGGAACTATAAGAGAGCCAATTGGAAACAGTAGGGAGCACTGACTGATGCAAATGTTGAACGAATCAACATGCATGACAAGAAAAACGTGCGAATCGTGGCAAGGAACTGTCGAAGCAATCCTGAAAGCGGCACGAAACCATCCCCAGAGGCGCACGAAAGGATTACAAGCCATACTGGACAGCAGAGGTTCAGAAGCTTGAAAAGACCTTGAGAAGACAAGGAGTGAGGCAGAGCAGGCACAGTCAGTGGAGACAAACACTGTCTCAAGGCAGGCAGCAGCAAAATACAGAAGAGAGGTAAACGAGCGGCGAGACAGAGTTGGTCAAACAACCGAATCCCTGAACCTCGATAGGGACGGCCATAAACTGTGGAAGCTGGCCAAAGCGCTGAGCGATGAAAACACCAGCAGACCACCTATAGTCCTCGAACAAGACAAGAAGATGGCTTCGGGTAGGGAAGCAGCAAACATCCTGATGCAACAATATGCCGAAGTCAGCAGAGTAAGCATAGCAAAGGAAAAAGTTGATGCCACCAAGAGAAAAGCTCGGGCTCTCCAAGGCGAGCCGAGAAAAGCAGATAGTCACCTAACGGACACATTCACCAGTAACGAGCTGGAAGAGGCTTTAAGGGACCTGAAACGCAGAAAGTCGCCGGAAAAGATGGGATCACCAATGAGATGCTTAAAAACTTGGGAATCAGAGCAAAGGTCGCTCTACTGTCCGTTCTCAACATGTCGTGGAAAACAGGCATAATTCCGCAAGAATGGAAAGAAGCAATCATGGTGCCCATCCTAAAACCAGGCAAAAATAAACTCGACCCAGCGAGTTACAGACCAATAAGCCTCCTAAGCTGCACGGGCAAACTTATGGAGCGCATGGTGAACAAACGCTTATCCTGGCCGAGAGCAAAGGGCTGCATGGCACAACAAGGCGGTTTTCGGAGATACAGATCCACAGAGGATCAAGTAACCTACATTGTCCAGGAAATCGAGGACGGTTTCCAAGAAAAGAAACAGACACTGGCGGTCTTGGTAGATATGGAGAAGGCTTTTGACACAGTCTGGAAAGAAGGATTAAGGCTAAAACTGCTCACCCTCGGCGTAAAAGGAAGAATGTACAATTGGCTCGATAGATACCTAGAGAACAGAACAGCAAGGGTTCAGGTTCAGGGTACAAAAGTATGAAGGCCACACTGGAGCAAGGAGTCCCCAAAGGAGGAGTGCTCTCACCGACTCTCTTTCTAGTCTTCGTCAATGACATTGCAACATGCCTCCCAGAACGAGTTCACTCTGCCATGTATGCCGACGACTTGGCAATATGGGCGAGAGAAGAGTCAATGCCCACAGCAGAAAATCGACTGCAAGCTACATTAAGTAACCTTGAAGTGTGGTCAGCAAAGTGGAATATGAAAATAAATCCTTCAAAGACCCTTACACTGTGTTCTCCCAGAATAACAAGGATTACAAGATAACGCTTAAAGTCAATGGGCAGAACCTTCCAGAAAATAAAACCCCAACGTACCTAGGAGTCAACTCGACAGAAAGCTGACTTGGTGCACCCAGATCGAAAATGCTACGGCAAAAGCGAGACACAGGCTAACAATGATGCGTAAACTCGCAGGTTCCACATGGGAAGCAAACAGCAGAATTCTCAAGACACTTTACTCTGGTAGAGTGCGACCGGTCCTAGAGTACGGTATGGCAGCGTGGAGCAATGCATCGAACAAGCAATTCGCAAAAGTGAGCAGCAGTCAAAACCGGGCCCTACGCATTATCACTGGAGCCATAAAGTCCACGCCCATCAAGGCGATGGAGACCATCACAGGCATCCAACCAATGACTGACCGAAGGGACAAGAAAGTAGTAGTACTTGCAGAAAAACTCAAACGGCTCAAATCGCATCCAATGCATGAAAGAATGTTTCAATCAGGAAAGTGGAGAATACAGAGATCTAACTTTGTTAGAATCTCTAACGCACTGACCACAGACCACCCAGTACTGTCCAAATGCACAGCTAAACCAATCCCGGCAATCGACAAGTGCCCGCCATGGAAAACAAAAATGCCAGAACTAAGGGAATCAATCCCAGGCATAATGAGCAAAGGGACCAAACGAACCTCGACAGAAAGACTGCGCAGAGGTGCACATAAGTCAGAGTACCCTGAAAATGAGTGGACGCACGTCTACACGGACGGATCGGCAAATAACGCAATAAGCGACGGCGGAGGAGGAATAGTGCTTAAAATCTCCAAGAAAGTCACGGTCAAGAAAGCGATTGCAACTGGCAAATCCTCGAATAACTACCGAGCTGAGGCAGAGGCAATCAAAAAAGGCGGCCGAAATGATCTTGGAGAGAAAAAACACTACACGCAACAAGGTCGTGATATTCACCGATGCTCTATCGGTCATCACGGCACTCAAATGCGTCGGCAAAACTGAGATGAATGAGCTCAAAACGTCCCTCGCTGAACTAACGAGTTCACTCAAACGCACTGTCATCCAGTGGATACCGTCACACTGCAACATTAGAAACGAAGCGGCCGACAAGCTAGCCAAAGAGGGCGGGCGACTACCCCAGACTGATCTCGAGATCAGCTATGAAGAAGTCAAAACAACCATCGGTTCGCACTATCGAAGCAAGTGGGCAAAAGACCACCCGCAGTACACAGACAGTGACGGTTACTATGGTCTCTCGCGCTGTGAACAAGTTACCATATTTCGCCTCCGTACCGTCCACAACAAGCTCAGAGCCCACATGTTCCATAAATTTAAAATTGGCACAACTAGCCTGTGCCCATGCAATATAGCAGACATGACGGCAGAACACGTCTTGCAAGACTGTCCACGTTTAGCAGGTATACGGAAAGAGTACTGGCCACAACACACAGAGCTTCGCGAAAAGCTGTACGGAGGAACGGAGTCCCAAAAACAACAGTTAAATTCATGATAGAAGTTGGTCCATCAGGCTAGGCCGGGAACGCAGAGAGAGAGAGATGCAGGTTTTGTTCCATTGATTGATTGAGAGAACTAATTGAACATCACTGACATGAAATCTATGAGATGAAATAAGAAGATGTGAATGAGAGAACTTATTGAACATCACTGACAATCTCTATGTGATGAAATAGATGCAGGTTTTGTTCCATTGATTGATTGATCCGTCCGGGTATTGCCGAGGCTAGCAGAGGGAGCAAAGAATAGTAACATTGCTACCTACAAGGCATGTCGTAAGAGAAGAATAGGGTAGGGATCTAGGGAAGCTTCCCTAGTAAATAAAAAAGCATGGCGAAATCGTATGTGCTGACCTCTTGCAGACACATAACTGGCACAACGTACAATCGCTCTTAGGCTCAGATCACACACAAATAAACAAGAGTGGTTTAACAAATGGTCGATATGGAGCGTAAGAAGGAGAAGAAGATCTACAAGTTCGTGCTTTCTGTTCGATACTCTCGGCATGTAGCGTGCCATTTCTGCGGAGAGGGACCGAGCAGAATGCAGGTAAAACCCGGTGCAATGTAGTCAGTCCTTTGTTGTTAGACCCTTTAGGGTGGCCTCACTGTGTACTACTAAGGAAGCATTGTCAGCGTAAAGGAGTTCATTGAAAAGGATTTCTGTCGTTCTTATCGCCTCACTGTGTACTACTAGGGAAGCATCGTCAACGTAAAGTTCATTGAGAAGGATTTCTGTCGTTCTTATCGCCTCACTGTGTACTACTAAGGAAGCATTGTCAGCGTAAAGTTCATTGAGAAGGATTTCTGTTGTTCTTGTTGCCTCACTGTGTACTACTAAGGAAGCATTGTCAGCGTAAAGTTCATTGAGAAGGATTTCTGTCGTTCTTATCGCCTCACTGTGTACTACTAGGGAAGCATCGTCAACGTAAAGTTCATTTTGAAGGATTTCTGTCGTTCTTATCGCCTCACTGTGTACTACTAGAAGCATTGTCAGCGTAAAGTTCATTGAGAAGGATTTCTGTCGTTCTTATCGCCTCACTGTGTACTAACTAGGGAAGCATCGTCAACGTAAAGGAGTTCATTGAGAAGGATTTCTGTCGTTCTTATCGCCTCACTGTGTACTAACTAGGGAAGCATCGTCAGCGTAAAGGAGTTCATTGAGAAGGATTTCATCGTTCTTATCGCCTCACTGTACTACTAGGGAAGCATCGTCAACGTAAAGTTCATTGAGAAGGATTTCTGTCGTTCTTGTTGCCTCACTGTGTACTACTAGGGAAGCATCGTCAGCGTAAAGGAGTTCATTGAGAAGGATTTCTGTTGTTCTTGTCTTGGCTCTTGAGCGATCCAGTTTCAGGAGTGAGTCATCAGATCTAATAATAGCCGTCCATCGCAAGCGATGATGACAACAGTCTCAGACTTGTTCTGCTGCACCTCTCTGGTGTGTGCGGAGGTGACTGTAGAGTCAATGTTAGAAGACAATCCCCTACTACAGGTGGGACATACATGATCAAGGTTAGACATGTGCGTGTTGTGTGTTCTGTCTTTTCGCGCAGCTCGTTTTCGTGCCTCAACAATACGAAGATTCTTCGGGTTCCTCTTGTGTTGTTACAGCGCCACATTTGGCGAATTTGCGCAAGGGATTTCCAGCATGTGGTGTCCATATCGAAGCATTTCAGAGACACTTTAAGAGTGTCTTCAACGTGTTTTTCTGTCCAGCAGTTGAACGTCTACTCCCTTCAAGTTCGCCATACATCAACTGTTTTGGGATGTGTTTATCAGACATCCGAGCAACGTGACCGGCTCATCTTACTTTGGCTTTCTGCAACAAGGTGTTGACGCTTGGGATTTTTGCTCTTGTGAGGACTTTGGTATCTGGAATTTTGTCCTCTGCCAGCTTATTTTTAGTATTCTGCGTAGACAGCTTGTGTGGAAGTGGTTTAGTTTTCTTGCGTGTCTGCTATACACTGTCCATGTCTCGCTTGCGTACAGTAGCGTGGTTAGCACTATGGCCTGGCAAACTTTCAGCTTTGTGGCTACGCTTATCCCCTTCCGTTCCCACGCAGTGACACGTAGCCTTCTGAGCGCAGCACTGGCTTTGGATATCCTATTGTTGACCTCAGAGTCTATTTTTGCCGATCTGAATAGGAGGCTGCCAAGATAGACAAAGTTGTCCGCTGACAGGAGACGCTGGTGTTTAGTGTTGATGACTGGATCGTAATACTGCTTTCTAGGGGCGGGCTGGAACATGACCTCTGTTTTCTTGGTGTTAATGGTAAGGCTAAAATTATCACAGGCCACTGAGAACTTGTCCATGTTAGTCTGCATTTCTTCCTCAGAGTTGGTAACGAGGACGCAGTCATCAGCAAACAACAGGTTTGATATAGTTGATTCTTTTATCTTGGTGGAGGATTTTAACCTCCGATTTTAACATCATCATATCTAGTGCGGATGAAAATATCAGCATCCCCAAAGTTATGGTATAACTTGTTATTGTATTTAGTAAAGCTACCCAACTTCGTTGTGACATGTTTCACATTTGTTATTATTAACAAGAATACAAACACGTTTATCAGCTACATACTTGGACAGAAGAGTAGAAGAAATCTATGATAAGAAAGACCATTAAATACGAATGAATAGTGAGACTTACTAAATAAGACAGACATTAATAACATAGGAAAATTGAAATAAATAAAAAATGGTTTTAATTACATGAACATTTCAAAGACGAGTAATGTATAGAGCAGATGAAATAAACGTGTATTGTGTTTAACACCTGCAGTACGGATACTGAGTGATGAATATTTATATATATGTAGAAGAGTATAGCTATCCCTGATGTTATGCTATCATTCTGGACAGGTAAAGCATAGTTGACGACAACATAGAAGAAACATAGGGAGACAGTGTATATCAAATGCACACCAAAGACTGCACAGCATAGTAGAATAGTTAGGAAAAGTAAACGTAATTTTGACGTAGACTAACGACGACACCAAGGTGACAAATAGCGACATATGGAGACCGATATAAACAACCGAACCTGACGGACGTGATAGTCGCTAATAAACAACTTGAAATAATGAAATAGTGTTTATTATCTATTTGGGTTAACCATCTTGTGATTGTCAACACAATCTCACGCCCACCAGGCATTACAATATCATCACCACAAAGCTTCTACAGCACCATGTCACGCCAATCAGGCATTACAATATCATTACCACAAAGCTTCTACAGCACCATGTCACGCCAATCAGGCATTACAATATCATTACCACAAAGCTTCTACAGCACCATGTCCCGCCCACCAGGCATTACAATATCATCACCACAAAGCTTCTACAGCACCATGTCCCGCCCACCAGGCATTACAATATCATCACCACAAAGCTTCTACAGCACCATGTCACGCCAATCAGGCATTACAATATCATTACCACAAAGCTTCTACAGCACCATTTCCCGCCCACCAGGCATTACAATATCATCACCACAAAGCTTCTACAGCACCATGTCCCGCCCACCAGGCATAACAATATCATCACCACAAAGCTTCTACAGCACCATGTCCCGCCCACCAGACATTACAATATCATCACCACAAAGCTTCTACAGCACCATCTCACGCCCACCAGGCATTACAATATCATCACCACAAAGCTTCTACAGCACCATCCAACGCCCACCAGGCATTACAATATCATCACCACAAAGCTTCTACAGCACCATGTCACGCCAATCAGGCATTACAATATCATTACCACAAAGCTTCTACAGCACCATGTCCCGCCCACCAGGCATTACAATATCATCACCACAAAGCTTCTACAGCACCATGTCCCGCACACCAGGCATTACAATATCATCACCACAAAGCTTCTACAGCACCATGTCCCGCCCACCAGGCATTACAATATCATCACCACAAAGCTTCTACAGCACCATCTCACGCCCACCAGGCATTACAATATCATCACCACAAAGCTTCTACAGCACCATCCAACGCCCACCAGGCATTACAATATCATCACCACAAAGCTTCTACAACACCATGTCCCGCCCACCAGGCATTACAATATCATCACCACAAAGCTTCTACAGCACCATGTCCCGCCCACCAGGCATTACAATATCATCACCACAAAGCTTCTACAGCACCATGTCACGCCAATCAGGCATTACAATATCATTACCACAAAGCTTCTACAGCACCATGTCCCGCCCACCAGGCATTACAATATCATTACCACAAAGCTTCTACAGCACCATGTCCCGCCCACCAGGCATTACAATATCATCACCACAAAGCTTCTACAGCACCATGTCCCGCCCACCAGGCATTACAATATCATCACCACAAAGCTTCTACAGCACCATGTCCGCCAATCAGGCATTACAATATCATTACCACAAAGCTTCTACAGCACCATGTCCCGCCCACCAGGCATTACAATATCATTACCACAAAGCTTCTACAGCACCATGTCCCGCCCACCAGGCATTACAATATCATTACCACAAAGCTTCTACAGCACCATGTCCCGCCCACCAGGCATTACAATATCATCACCACAAAGCTTCTACAGCACCATGTCCCGCCCACCAGGCATTACAATATCATCACCACAAAGCTTCTACAGCACCATGTCCCGCCCACCAGGCATTACAATATCATCACCACAAAGCTTCTACAGCACCATGTCCCGCCCACCAGGCATTACAATATCATCACCACAAAGCTTCTACAGCACCATGTCCCGCACACCAGGCATTACAATATCATCACGTGGACCTAGAGGTAACGATATCTAACTTTCTGCATTTGATTTGAAGTCTTTGTTTGGGCTCCATATCAGTTACACACAAATTCGCAGAAAACATCCCATTCCCAGAACATATGTTGTTCAAAGATATGCTTGGACCATTTGTAAATTTACTCTACGGCAGTGGTTTCCAAACTTTGCATTACCACGGACTCCCTCTTAGATAGATTTTGCAGACCCCGTGGACTCCCTCTTAGATAGATTTTGCAGACCCCGTGGACTCCCAAAAGTTTCTATATATAAAAATCTGCTTGCGATAGAGTTATTATTATAGAAGACCAACAGTCAAGCAGGCTCTAATTTCTCAGACTGCGGGAAATTTCAAATGATCTTTCATTTTGTCCAGTCAAACATTTAAACTCTGGTATGGTCCGGGTCCTTTGATTTGGCAGCGAAACTAGTTTACCACTGATTTTATACATGTTTTTAAAATTTATTTTTCTGTTTGAAATGTCAAAGATCATAATATTTCTTCAAGCGCTTGACAGGCCCCTGCGAGTACCTTTTGGACCCACGGGGGTCCGCGTACCCCATTTTGTAAAATGCTGATCTACGGTATTCGATGGGTGATCTGGTCCAGCAATCGATGGGTGATCTGGTCCGGCATTCGATGGGTGATCTGGTCCAGCATTCCAAGGGTGATCTGGTCCAGCATTCCAAGGGTGATCTGGTCAGGCATTCGATGGGTGATCTGGTCAAAATTACGCTGACCGTCTTTACTTTCCAGTGATTCTCTAGTGTCTAATTGAGGCTGTGTCGACTTTGCAGCCGTTACGTCCGAAAAAAAATATTAATTCCCACTGCAAAATTGATGCTGGATCATGTGACGGATGATAGTTGGAACACATAAGAAAGATATGAGTTGGAAGTTTGGAAGAAATTAGAAACAGCAAAGAGCATTTATGACAACACGAAAAATCCAAACAAATAGTATACACAAAAGAGAAAACTTGTCAAGTGCTACATATGTTTATCATTATTGTATAGTTAGGAAACATAGACAAGAAAAAACGCAGAAGGAGGGAGAAAAAGCAGCTTGTAAAATGTGAATATACAGAAGAATCGGGAGAGTGTTATTGAAAGAGGAGAAAACTAATAAAAAAGTATTTCAACAATTAGGAGTGAGAAGTGAACTTCTTCTTCTTCTTTTGTCGTCACACTGCTACCGGGTTGTTGCCCAGTGTCGTGGTTTTCTGTTTTGTCTTGCGCTGTTCTGGTGGCTTGTGTGATTGTTATCTTTGCTCTATCACAGGATTCTGCTACGCCATCTAACCATCTTTTCCGTGGTCTTCCTCTTGCCTTCTTTCCCGATGTTCTGTTGTAGAAGACTCTGTATACTTTGGAGTTTGGATGCATTCTTATTTAACTATTCAGTGAAATAGAAATTAGATGACACATTTTGGTCACATTAAGAGACACGACAGCCTGTTGACAGCCATCTTGAAAGATAATTAGAAGGAAGGAGAGATAGGGAAAGACAGAGATACCAATGGGAGAGGAGGGAACAAAGACAGTGGACAGGCAATAGTCTGGTAGTAAAAATATATTATTATTATAATTATTACGAGGATCATCATCATGAAGGTGCGTATCCTTTATAGGACGTTGCTCTCTTTGCAGCACATCTGAAATTCACTCTGTCTCTTGCCAGTTCACCCACTTCGTCGATGGTCATGTTCATGGTTTCTTTAATATCTTGTAGCCATCTTCTTCTTGGTCTGCCTCTGCGTCCTGGGACCCTGCCCTCTAGTAATGTTCTTTCCAGGCCATCGTGACGCTTGATGTGACCAAAGTATGTAATTTTTCTGTATAGTATAATGTCTATAGAAGGACTGGATTTTCGTTCTTAATTTTTGTGTAATAGTCCATGATTCACAACCATAAGTAGCCACTGGGAAAATGCAAGCTCTCAATATTTTTAATTTTAGTATTTTGCAGGTGCTTGGCCACATGTTCTTCATTGTGTCTAACTTCTTGATTGCTATTGCAATCTTCTTGAGATCTCTTTGGAGCAGTCACCGTTATTGTTAATTATTGAGCCCAGATATTCGTAGCTCTCTACACATTGGGGTTATTCATTGTTTACTTGAATGTTAAGTAAGCCTTTTGCTTTGTTATTTGACATGATTTTTGTTTTTTGCGTATTCAAATATAGATGTTGGTCTTTCACTATGTTTCTTAGTCGTCATGATTAGGTTTTCCAAACCTTTTTGCTGGTGGATAATAATACTGTATCGTCTGCGTATCTAAGCTCTGGTATGCATTTGCCGCCTATAGTGAGAGGGTCGTAATTCACATAGTTGGCATCGTCTTTTACATTCCTCTGATGTTCTCTGCATATATGTTGAATAATTATGGTGACAAAATACATCCCTGTCGTACACCCCTTTGGATCTCGAACCATTCAGCTATTTCACCTCCTATTTTAATGGATGCCTGTTGTTACGAGGATACACAAAGGAAAATAGATGCACTTCACAGAATAGCTAACAAAACATAGGACATAAAGTTAGTATCGCCCCCTCTCCCAAAAAAGAAAGAAAATAACGAGAAAAACTCACAAAAAAAGAATCACAAAATAGACATTCAAGTAAGAGGAAAAGGGTTTAAGTAAAAAGAACGCAGAGGAAAATCCATGAACCGAACTTACTGAGAGTCAAAGTAAGGAATAAATTCTATAGAGATTGAACTAATTGCCCAGGATAGGGCGATATGGAGAAATTGCTTGCAGGCCCTATGGTATGGTTTACCGTCCCGAGACCGCCCGTGTGATGCCGAGATCGCAAAGGAAGCAAAGAATAGTACCACTGCAACCTACAATGCATGTCTAGAGGCAACTAATGTAGGCCCTAGGGATGCTATCCTAGTAAATAAAAAACAGCGCAGTAATCAGATGTGCTGACCTATTTTGAGCGCATAACTAGCACAGCGTACAATAGTTCTCAGCTAGCAGATCACATACAAAATCACACAGAGTGGTTGACAAGTTCGAAGAAGAAGAAGAAGAAGAAGAACGTCACGAGATGAATATAATAATAATAATAATAACAAATAACTACAGATTATTCTTCAATGTTCTAGTTCTCTGACCACACTTACGTGAACAATGCATTTTGTCATATTTTGGCTATATCTTTTTTTTTTTTAGCTTGAAAAGATCAGTGGAGTGATTAAATGCTGAAAAAGCAATAATTCGCCATATACATAATTTTTGGAGTTTCTTAAAGAAGATCCTTTTGATATCATGTGATTGACATATGGTATCCAGCTGGTCTGATGTTCCTACCTGAGGTTTTCTTTTATGTTTACTCATACTTTTCATTTTGTTGTTCATTCCAAGTTTAAGAACAACTTTTATGAAAATCTGACATATGTGCTGTGTTTGTTCTGTTCTTTTCAATAATCTTATCATCATCATCATCATCATCAAATAGCTTGTTCTGAGCAGAACTTTGCCACCCCAACAATCCTCCGGAATTTCACTCTCTCATAGGCCAGATGTCCTGCCTCTGCAGCGTCATGTTCAAACCATCAGTTACATCCTGAATCCATCTTCTCGTGGTCTTCCTCTTCTTCTCTTTGTCGGTATGCCTCCTTCCATGATGGTCTTCTCCAGCCGTTCATGTCTTTTTATACGTTCAAAATATCTCAGTTTTTCTCTTTATTATTTGTAACATCAGCCAGTTTTCTTTGATTTTGAGTTCTTTCCGGATAGATCTATTTGTTTTCTTCTCTGTCCAAGATATACGAATGACTCTTCTGTAACAATCGTATATAAGCGGCATATAATCATTATCATCATCATCATCATTATCTAGGTTATCATCACCACCATCATTATCAGCGTCATTATTATCACCATCATCATCATGATCATCATCCCCATCATCATCATCATCATCATCACCATCATCATTATCATCTCAGTCCTGGTCGAACCCAAGGGAGCATAAAAGCAGATACAAACAATGTTTACTAAATTCGCTAGTGTACCTTTTCTTCTAGCGTAAACCTTATCCTTGTCCTATACTTGTCTTTCCTTCTAGCTTAAACCTTTATCCTTGTCCTGTAATTGTCTTTCCTTTTAGCGTAAACCTTAACCTTATCCTATACTTGTCTTTTCTTCTAACGTAAATCTTAGCCGTGACCTATACTTGTCTTTGAACTCTGCTTCAAAAGTTACTGTCTCTATATCTGTAGCTGTTTCCTTACTTTACATTATGAGTTCCCTGGACATAAGATCAACCTCTCTTTCACCTTTTACGACAAGCGTTGAGAAAAGACTGATTATATTCTTCGCTACTCCGGATACCACACGAAGGTAGCGACATATACAATTTAATTGCTCCCCTGTATAAGATGTGAATTCTACTGCAATCTCTACTTTAAACAAAGCTCCATATATTCAGCTCAAATTTGAAATGTGTTATATGGCTCGGAAACATGGCGAGTCACTATGTTAAATGCAAATAATATTCAGACTCTGGTCAACAGATGACTTCGGTGTATTCTCAGGCTGAGATGGTATGACTGAGTTGCAAACACAGAACTGTGGTTAAGAACAGGTAGAACCCATGATGACACAGGTTATGGAAAATACCGATGGTCGGACATACCCTGAAAGACACAGTTGAGTGTCACTAGAAAACACGTAAAACAGAAAAGGAAAGGCGTCCTAAACAGACGGGGAGATAAATCTTCTAATGAACTAAAGGATGCTACACTATCCTGAAACAATTAGGAAAACGGTCAGAGACCTGGAAAGGTGACTAACAACTGTGAGACCCTATGTTCCACCAGAAGCGGAAAGGAATAAGTCAGTCAAGTGAATCATGGGTTTATAAAAGAGACAACATTGAATGTATAGACAATATTTCAAGAGAGCGAAAGGAAGGATGAAAGGATTTGTGAAAGATAACAATAAAGATAACTTAACAAGGTATAATAACAAACAATAGAAGAAAATGTCTAACCACAGAGATGTGCTCATGAAAATGTCAACACAGAATGCTGGAGTATCAAGAAGAGACCGGTTTAGAAATGAATACCGTAGGAAAAGTTGATACCAACATCTATACTGAACTTCATTAAGAAATAAGAAATGAAATAGTTGGGCCACATATGCAGATTACCAACAGATAGTGTGTCACAAAGGACAATGTTATCCTGATACAGTGAAATAGTTGGGCACATATGCAGATTACCAAAAGATAGTGTGTCACAAAGGACAATGTTACTCCGATACAGTGAAATAGTTGGGCCACATATGCAGATTACCAACAGATAGTGTGTCACAAAGGACAATGTTATCCTGATACAGTGAAATAGTTGCCACATATGCAGATTACCAACAGATAGTGTGTCACAAAGGACAATGTTATCTGATACAGTGAAATAGTTGAGGCACATATGCAGATTACCAACAGATAGTGTGTCACAAAGGACAATGTTATCTGATACAGTGAAATAGTTGGGCACATATGCAGATTACCAACAGATAGTGTGTCACAAAGGACAATGTTACTCCGATACAGTGAAATAGTTGGGCACATATGCAGATTACCAAAAGATAGTGTGTCACAAAGGACAATGTTACTCTGATACAGGAAATAGTTGGGCCACATATGCAGATTACCAAAAGATAGTGTGTCACAAAGGACAATGTTACTCCGATACAGTGAAATAGTTGGGCACATATGCAGATTACCAACAGATAGTGTGTCACAAAGGACAATGTTACTCCGATACAGTGAAATAGTTGGGCACATATGCAGATTACCAACAGATAGTGTGTCACAAAGGACAATGTTACTCCGATACAGTGAAATAGTTGGGCCACATATGCAGATTACCAAAAGATAGTGTGTCACAAAGGACAATGTTACTCCGATACAGTGAAATAGTTGGGCCACATATGCAGATTACCAAAAGATAGTGTGTCACAAAGGACAATGTTACTCCGATACAGTGAAATAGTTGGGCCACATATGCAGATTACCAAAAGATAGTGTGTCACAAAGGACAATGTTACTCCGATACAGTGAAATAGTTGGGCCACATATGCAGATTACCAAAAGATAGTGTGTCACAAAGGACAATGTTACTCCGATACAGTATATACAACACAAAATGCCGTCCGCACAAAAGCTGGGTCTCAGGGACAACAGAGGCGGTGAAAAACACTATTTTTAAAGTACACACAAAAGCCCGTTCTAGAAATCTCTTATCCTGACACTTTGAGATAAAACATGATTAGAGAAAAGAAAAAGATGAAAAGATAACACATGAAACCGACTAATCTACCATGATAAATTTATTATCTGAGTAAATGTGTCATTATTTCAATTTGTTGTTTATTCTAACTTTAACCAACTTGGATTTCCATTTATTGTAACTGAGTACTGGCCAGCAGTTATCTTCTTCTTCTTTGCGTTCGTTCTTTACGACCAATTTCAATCACTCTTGTGATATGTTTGATATTTGCCAAGAACGTATATACGTTGCACATTGGTTTGGTAGGCCCTAAACGCATAGAATTCTACACGTTTAGGACATGTGCATCCGATTTCAGCGAAACCTCCTTAGTCGCCTCTTACGACATGCGTGACAGGAAACAGTGGTTCTATTCTTTACACCCCAAATTTGGGCCCCGTTAACCACTCGGGCGACCAGCAGTTATAAATCTGATATCGTTTTGAGTGAAATATTTGTATTTGCTCTTCTCTTTTTTTCCCCTGTTTTTCTTTGTGAGTTCCAGAATTTGACTCGTGTTTCTACACTATTATATCTTCTCGTGTTGCTACAACTATTATATCTTCTCGTGTTGCTACAACTATTATATCTTCTCGTGTTGCTACAACTATTATATCTTCTCGTGTTGCTACAACTATTATATCTTCTCGTGTTGCTACACTATTATATCTTCTCGTGTTGCTACAACTATTATATCTTCTCTCGTATTGCTACACTATTATATCTTCTCGTGTTGCTACAACTATTATATCTTCTCGTGTTTCTACAACTATTATATCTTCTCGTGCTGCTACACTATTATATCTTCTCAATCTATACTCCGTGTTCAAATTTAAATCCGTAATAAAAGCACTGGCCGTTGACAATAGATACGAGTAGGCTGCAAAGTCACTGCTAGTGAACATTTATTAGATACCAGTAGGCTACAAAGTCACTGCTAGTGAACATTTATTTGATACCAGTAGGCTACAAAGTCACTGTTAGTGAACATTTATTTGATACCAGTAGGCTACAAAGTCACTGCTAGTGAACATTTATTTGATACCAGTAGGCTACAAAGTCACTGCTAGTGAACATTTATTTGATACCAGTAGGCTACAAAGTCACTGTTAGTGAACATTTATTTGATACCAGTAGGCTACAAAGTCACTGCTAGTGAACATTTATTTGATACCAGTAGGCTACAAAGTCACTGTTAGTGAACATTTATTTGATACCAGTAGGCTACAAAGTCACTGCTAGTGAACATTTATTTGATACCAGTAGGCTACAAAGTCACTGCTAGTGAACATTTATTTGATACCAGTAGGCTACAAAGTCACTGCTAGTGAACATTTATTTGATACCAGTAGGCTACAAAGTCACTGCTAGTGAACATTTATTTGATACCAGTAGGCTACAAAGTCACTGCTAGTGAACATTTATTTGATACCAGTAGGCTACAAAGTCACTGCTAGTGAACATTTATTTGATACCAGTAGGCTGCAAAGTCACTGCTAGTGAACATTTATTTGATACCAGTAGGCTGCAAAGTCACTGCTAGTGAACATTTATTTGATACCAGTAGGCTGCAAAGTCACTGCTAGTGAACATTTATTTGATACCAGTAGGCTGCAAAGTCACTGCTAGTGAACATTTATTTGATACCAGTAGGCTGCAAAGTCACTGCTAGTGAACATTTATTTGATACCAGTAGGCTACAAAGTCACTGCTAGTGAACATTTATTTGATACCAGTAGGCTACAAAGTCACTGCTAGTGAACATTTATTTGATACCAGTAGGCTACAAAGTCACTGCTAGTGAACATTTATTTGATACCAGTAGGCTACAAAGTCACTGCTAGTGAACATTTATTTGATACCAGTAGGCTACAAAGTCACTGCTAGTGAACATTTATTTGATACCAGTAGGCTACAAAGTTACTGCTAGTGAACATTTATTTGATACCAGTAGGCTACAAAGTCACTGCTAGTGAACATTTATTTGATACCAGTAGGCTAGAAAGTCACTGCTAGTGAACATTTATTTGAAAATATGAAACTAATATTCTTACAAAATGTTTCACCATCTTCTAAATTACATCGGGGACCCTCGCGGGTAATACGGAGTTCGTGCACTGCCGCTGAAATCTTCTTGTGTAAGAAAGATATCTGAGCAAACATGGTTACTCACCGAAGTGCAAATGATGATAATCCTATCAATCAATCAATCAATCAATCAATCAATTAATTCAGGATAGGACATAACAGACTGAACAACCACATACACAGGTTGCGATTGTCTCCATCCCTTGTGTCCGTGTGGCACCGCTGATCAAACCACAGAACATGCCCTGCAAGACTTTCCCCTGTATGTCCTCCCTAGAAAGAAATTCTTGCATTAATACTTAACACTACATTAAATACTACATGACACCAGAGATGAGCTCCAAACAGCAGTCGACTTCATCATAAGAACGTGTCTGACGGTATAATCACCAAAACTACATGACACCAGAGATGAGCTCCAGAAAACAGTAGATTTCATCATAAGAACACGTCTGATGGTATAATCATCAAAATAGCGATCGCATATAAGAAGAAGAATCAGTTAATCACTAAAGTACACATGAGCCATATTGATATAAAAATATAACTCAGTGTTCTCATATTTGCTCAATTATTTCAACATTTTATTTATTGTGCAATTTTTAACTTTAATTAAACAAAACACGGCATTGTTATATGAATAATCATTTTGCTTTGAACGATTTATTAAATGCAACATGTTAGGGATTTGAATTCCAATGTTGTATTAATTCTAACATATGTCAGCCAGACTAAATATCTCGAAAGTAAGTTGAATGCTTTTGAAAATATAAGTCTGCGAAAAATAATGAACATAAAATGGGACGAACTCAGAAGTGATGAAATCAGAGAAATGTCTAGTCAATCACTAGTAATATAAATAACTGTTGCATGTATTCAAGTTATATATTTGCTTGATTTTTTATTGTTTCTCTTCTTTTCTATTTCTAGTAAACTCTGTGAGACTGTTTCTCAATGTAATTCAAGCAAGATTCTGTGTCAACTTTCTTTCTTATGCTGATGGTGACTTTGTTTCTCAATGTAACTCAAGCAAGATTCTGTGCCAACTTTCTTTTTTATGCTGATGTTGGTGACTTTGTTTCTCAATGTAATTCCAGCAAGATTCTGTGCCAACTTTCTTTCTTATGCTGATGTTGGTGACTCTGTTTCTCAATGTAATTCAAGCAAGATTATGTGCCAACTTACTTTTTTATCATGATGTTGGTGACTTTGTTTCTCAATGTAATTCCATCAAGATTCTGTGCCAACTTTCTTTCCTATGCTGATGGTGACTTTGTTTCACAATGAAATTCAAGCAAGATTATGTGCCAACTTTCTTTTTTATGCTGATGTTGGTGACTTTGTTTCTCAATGTAATTCCAGCAAGATTCTGTGCCAACTTTCTTTTTTATGCTGATGTTGGTGACTCTGTTTCTCAATGTAATTCAAGCAAGATTATGTGCCAACTTACTTTTTTATCCTGATGTTGGTGACTTTGTTTCTCAATGTCATTCAAGCAAGGTTCTGTGCCAACTTTCTGTCTTCTTCTTCTTCTTCTTCTTCTTTCTCGAATCCTGTATGCCTCACAGCGTCAGGTCAGGAAGAGATTTCTAAAACGGGCCCTAGTATGCGCTTCGTAGATAGTCTCTTTCGTCGCCTCTGTTATCTCTGAGGTCCATCTTTTGCGTGCCGGCCTTTTGCTTTGTACCCATTGTATCGGAGCAGCATTGCTCTTTGGGGTGCACTGTCTGATGGTAATCTGCTTACGTGACCGAACCATTTAATTTGTTGTTTCTTGATGAAGTCTAGTACTGATGTTGTACCCACTTTTTCCTGATGTCTTCATTTCTCAACCGGTCTCTTCTTGTTACACCCAGCATTCTGCGTAGACACTTCATCTCTGTTGTGACTAGTTTTCTTCTATCGTTTGTTGTCAGCGTCCAAGTTTGGCACTGGTAACATAATGTGGGAAGAAAGATTGTGTTGAACATTGCTCTTTTGTGTTCATGGTGACGTGTTTGCATCTTAAAATTGGCGCCATTTGCCCTATCATTTGATTTGCTTTGTTGCATCTGTGTTGAATTTCATTAGTTATTCTTCCATTTGCTGAAAAAATGCTCCCCAGGTATGTGAAATCTTTTACTTGATTTAGTAGGTGATTCTCGATGGAGATGTTGGTAGTGTTTTCCTCTCTGGCGAATGTCATTACTTCTGTTTTGTCGATGTTAATTCTCATGTTGTATTCGTTACATGCTAACTGGAGTCTGTTGATGTGTTGTTGTAGCTGTTCTTCTGTTGTTGATATGATTGCCTGATCGTCTGCAAAAGAAATTCATTTAAGAGTTCTCGAGGTTGTTTCCTTCGCTGGTGTTAGCTATTTTACAAATGTGGTCAATGTACGTGATGAATAGCAACGGGGATAGTACGCAACCTTGTCTTACTCCTGACCCTACTTGAAACTTTTCTGATAATCCTGTATTTGTTCTAATCGTACATTGGCTGTCAGTATAAATGTTCTTGCAAAGGTTGATTAGGTGTTCATTAACCCCATATGTTGTTAGTATTTTCCACAACTTGTGCCTATCTACGCGGTCGAACGCTTTTTCCTGATCTACAAATGCAACGTGTAAATGTTTGTCGGATTCGATAGTCCTTTCTACTAACTGTCTGAGGGCGAATATTGCGTCTGTACAGCTTTTGTTCTTCCTGAATCCCATTTGGGAGTCATTAGCTGTGGCTCGATGATGTGGCGGAGCCTTTTCTCAAGTATTTTATGCTGATGTTGGTGTCTCACTTTTATTATTATCTTCTTCTTCTTCTAAAGCTCCATATCGACAACTTGTTAAGCCATTATTTGCGATTTGTATGTGTTCTGAGCCTAAGAGCGATTGTACGTTGTGCCAGTTATGCGCCTACAAGTAGGCCAGCACATCCGATTTCTGCGATGCTTTTTATTTACTAGGGTAGCTACCCTAGTTCCTACATCAGTCACATCTTACGACATGCCTTGTAGTTCGCAGTGATACTATTCTTTGCTTCCTTGTTGGCCCAGGCAACACATGGGCGGTGGTTGTTAGTGGGCCCAGGCAACACACGGGTGGTGGTTGTTAGTGGGCCCAGGCAACACACGGGCGGTGGTTGTTAGTGGACCCTGGCACCACACGGGCGGTGGTTGTTAGTGGACCCTGGCAACACACGGGTGGTGGTTGTTAGTGAAATCGCTTCTGAGGCTTGTGTTCCGGGCTCAATTTCACAGTGGGCGTATACAATTGTTTCGACCGTAACGGCTCTCAGGTCGACTCAGCCTCAGTTGGGTACCAGGTAAAGCAAAGGAAAGTAAAGGAAACCGGCGTGATGTTGATCATGTCACCCATCGTGTGCCGAATGCAAATGAAAAATACGGGTCTAACATCGTATTACAAAATATATAACTCGACATATGATAAAGGGTTCTTTTACTTTTACTTTTCTAAATGAATGAATAAAGAATTGTAAAAAGAAAAACAATAGAAAGCAACGAGATTAATATATCTTTCATAATCATAGAGTTCTAATTTCTGTATACGAAATCTTCAAATATTTCTCTGTCTACTTATTTTACCAGTAATCTCGAAATGTTACCTTCCTGTTCTTTGAACTGAACACTTTGCATTCCTGAGTGATACACTTAATACTGTGTTTCTCCTTTGAGTCTGATATGTGTGTTGAAACATTGCTTGAGTTTCTTGAGCTGTGTAATACTCTTTTACCTTGTTTATTTTGTAATTTCTGTATCTTTCTATATTGAGTTTTGCTGCAGTTTTCTCTTTGTTCTAAATGTGAAGAGACAGGAATTAATTGTTTGACCATCGTATGCAACAATAAAACTAAGTAAACTATCATTGTGAACTTACAATAGCATATCTAACCTGTGAGCTCGAGGAAAAACCAAGAGACAGATTAGTAGACATCATCATTATCATCATTATCAAATAGCTTGTCCTGAGCAGAACTTTGCCACCCCAACAGTCCTTCGGAATTTCTCTCATAGGCCAGATGTCCCGCCTCTGCAGCCGTCATGTTCAAACCATCAGTTAATCCTGAATCCATCTTCTTCATGGTCTTCCTCTTCTTCTCTTTGATGGTAAGCCTCCTTCTATGATGGTCTCCAGTCCTCGTGTCTTTTAAATGTCCAAAATTCTCAATTTTCGTTTTCTTTGATTAGTAGACAAGTGTCAAAGAAATCCGATGAAAACTTGAGCTTACAAAAACCTCTGCAATATTTTTGGACAAAAAATGGGAAATTAATGAAGTTGAGAACAAACGTTTGTAAAATCTTCAATGAGCTCCAGTCTGGACTGCTACGGAGTTGTGCACTGTTGACTGGTTCTCTAGAAGATCAAGCAAGGAGTGTGGCTATGCTGCTATCAAGGTTAAGGTAGCACAGACTTTGGTTACCGCTCTACTTTCAGTATGATGATGGAGGTTAGGTACACAGACTTTGGGTTACCGGCTTCTACTTTCAGTATGATGATGGAGGTTGAGGCCGTTACTGTTGCCATTCATTGCCTCTCTGGGACTCCGTTTACTGGGGCTGTTATTGTATCTGACTCTCAGTCGATGCTTCAGAAGATCCAAAATGGTAGGTTACGGTATGACGTAATGTAGTCTATTGAAAGTTCTAACCTTCAGAAGCGTACGTGGATCTACTGCCCTGGACATGTGTGTGTTTGTTGGCTGCAATGCAAGATGGATAAGGGAGATTTTTTTCGGTCTCTTCGCGACGTCGATTCAGTAACCAATGGCCTGTACGTTTACGTTCTTCTAATAATCATCCGGGACCTCGCCGGTGCAGATTCATGCTGTAGCGAAAGCTTCACTAGTGTAAGAGATCGAGCAATGGTACTCACCGAAGTGCAATTAATGGTCCTAGAAATAAATTAATCAATAAATCATTAATAATCTGAGATAATACTAACACTTAAAGAACTGTATGACTAGAAACTGTCCGTGGACAAATGTCAGCTGTATCTTACATTAAGAACAAGATGGGCAAAGACTTGAATACAGTTGCAAACAAATTCAAGCTAGTATCTTACATTAAGAACAAGATGGAGCAAAGACTTGAATACCAGTTAAACAAATTTAAGCTAGTATCTTACATTAAGAACAAGATGCAAAGACTTGAATACCAGTGCAAACAAATTCAAGCATAATCATTAATGAACATCAAGACTGAATACGTTGAACAATTCAAGCTGTATCATTCATTAAGAACAAGGTCAAAGACTTAGAATACCAGGTTCGAAAAGATTCAAGTATTCTACAGTAAAACAAGCTGGATCTAGAAGATTAATACCAGTGAGAAAGTCAAGCTAGTATCTTACATTAAGAACAAGATGGAGCAAAGACTTGAATACCAGTTGCAAACAAATTCAAGCTAGTATCTTACATTAAGAACAAGATGGAGCAAAGACTTGAATACCAGTTGCAAACAAATTCAAGCTAGTATCTTACATTAAGAACAAGATGGAGCAAAGACTTGAATACCAGTTGCAAACAAATTCAAGGTAAATAAAGCGCCTAAACTGTAGTTGAAATTCCACTATCTCATACAAAGAAACGGTTAAATAAGATGTGAAGAATATCGGTTGTAACGGTTACAGTTGCTGATATTTCTCAGTATAACGGTAAACACTGGTATCATCTGCAGGCAAGCGATAAACAAATAAAGAACACTGATGTTGATCAAATGTAACTGTATATGGCCAAAGAAGAGTGGAAGGATAAGATTTAAAAAATGGCTTCTTCAGAACTCGTCTGTTTGTGGTCACAGTGACCTTCTAGATCCCATAGATCAGATTTAACTGTTTCGGAGCATGGAAATGTTCTCGTATCTGAGTATAACTCAATATTATACAATTTTGCAAGATATTATTTTTTTTTCTTCATCTATTTCTCATTTTCTCACACTATCTGCAGTTAACCTCAAATACTATCTGACCACCATTACTCAAACGTTAGGTATAACAGCACGAACGTGTAACAGAAGATATTAAATAACACATTTACTTTAACTCTAACTACTAGCAACTCAGAGCATGAGCACTTTCTAAGACACAAGTTAGGGAGATCACAGTGTGTTGACAGCTGCAGAAGCGTAGTCAGAGCATGAGCACTTTCTAAGACACAAGTTAGGGAGATCACAGTGTGTTGACAGCTGCAGAAGCGTAGTTGTTAGTCAACTCGCTTCAAATCCATAGTTGGCGTGGAATATTTTTCCTACAGTAACGGCCCTCAAATCGGCACAGCATTGAGTACCAGGAAAAGCACTCGGAAGTAAAGGCGGCCGGCATGATGTTGATCCCATCACCCATCGCATTGCATGGTATAACACACAACACCCCCATGTTTAACATTCATCGTGTATGCCCCACCTGTGGTAGGGGATTGTGTTCTAGGATTGGACTCTACAGTCACCTCCGCACACACCAAAGAGTACAGCAGCACACGTCTGAGGTTGTTGTCATCATCGCTGGCGATGGACGGATATTATTATTATTATTAAGAAGAAGAAGAAACATCTGGACCGCGTAGTTCTGTTCACAAGTGAATTGTATTGTTTCCAAAGATTCATAGGATTGTTGCCGAAGCTACGGAGTTCAGGCTTTGTGCAATACTCTCGATATGTAGCTTCCCACTTCAGTGGAGAGGAAACTGAGTTATTTGAGGTAAAACCCGGTGCAATGAAGTTCATTGTTCTTTTTCTTTTTTTGTGTGGTCCTTTTCTGCTTTTTTGCCGCTAAACGTAGCAAGTTTAACTGATGATCAGTTTGCGAGACAGCGCACACTCGGTCGATTGATATGCTGTGGTATTGTGGAGTTTTAAGATGTCTGTAACTCTATCAACCCATCTTTTCTTGGTCTGCCCCTTCCTATTGATGATTCCATTTTTAGGTTTTACGCTCTTGCAACTGGGTATTCGGGTTCATTCTGACCAAGTGGCTAAACCATTTGAGTCTCTGTTTTTCAATAAATCTAATAGCAGGTGTTGTTCCGACTTTTCTTCTAATTTCCTCATTTCTTATATGGTCTCTTGATTTATTTATCGCTTTCCTCAAGCATCTCATTTCACATGTGATAATTTTCCTCTCTTGTTCTTTTGTCAGTGTCCACATTTTGGTACTGGTAGCACAGTGTTGGTATGAAGATTGCATTTATAATCTGTCTTTTAGTCTCTAGCTGGGTGTTTCAAGATTGGGGTAAGTTGGTATGTAATGTTGTTGGCTTGCTGGATTCTAGTTTCAAGATTGGGGTCAGTTGGTATGTAATTTTGTTGGCTTGCTGGATTCTAGTTTCAGATTGGTCAGGTATGAAATTGTTGGCTTTGGATTCTAGTTTCAAGATTGGGTCGTGTATGTAATGTTGTTGGCTTGCTGGATTCTAATTTCGATCTCTCTGTCCAGTCTACTATTAGATGTGAAGATACTTCCGAGGTTAATTATTCGACTTTATAAATTTTAGACAAGGCAGACCCGCTCTGTTCCAACATGTAAATTCAAGATCAAATCAAAATCACATATCTGCGAGAGGGTCAATGATCTCCAGTTTAAGACTCTCTGACGTCATAATCTTTATTTCAATCAAACCGTCTAGTTTTACCTGTATTAAACAATCTTCACAAAATAAGTTTTACGTTACCGAAATCAACATACCTGGGGGAAATAGCTAAGTTAATAACATAAATCAGACCTTGTAGTGTTATTTTCTTTGTATGTTACCAATCTCAACAAGAAATAGAAATGTGCCTGATGTTGATTTTCATTTGTTTGATTCTGTTTCTCAACTCTAGTTTATAATCACATAATCTCTATACTTGTTTAGATTGTCAATCTATAATTGCATTGAAGAATGGCATCAACTACCTCTTATTCTTCTTCTTCTTCTTCTTCTTCTTCATTAAACGCTCCATATCGACCACTACTGTCTTCTGTCAGGTCAAACTGAAAAACATAAAACATGAATATGTGCACGTGTTTTTTATGTGTATGCACGTTTTTGTGTTTGTATGTGTGTGTGTGTGTGTGTGTGTGTGTGAGTGTGAAGTGTGAAAAATATATAACTTAGTATTTTTTGATGGGGTGATCAGGTCAGTTATCTTGCTAACTCCATCTTTCACTTAAAAAGTGAATTATTCAGAAACAAAATTGGTGATTGGTACATCTTTCTTTCTTTTCTTTTGTCTTTCACTGCTTTTTTGCCGCTAGGCATAGCAGGTTTAACTGATGATCGGTTTCCGAGATAATGCACGCTCGGTCGCTTGATATGTTGTGGTATTGTGGAGTTTTAAGATGTCTGTAACTCCATCAACCCATCTTTTCTTGGTCTGCCCCTTCCTCTTGATGATTCCATTTTCAGGTTGTACGCTCTTGCAACTGGTGTATTCGGTTTAATTCTGACCAAGTGGCCAAACCATTTGAGTCTCTGTTTTTCAATAAATCTAATAGCAGGTGTTGTTCCGACTGTTCTTCTAATTTCCTCATTTCTTATATGGTCTCTTCTTGTTTTATTTACTGCTTTCCTCAGGCATCTCATTTCGCATGTGATAATTTTCCTTTCTTGTTCTTTTGTCAGTGCCCATGTTTGGCTCTGGTAGCACAGTGTTGGTATAAAGATTGAATTTATAATCTGTCTTTTAGTCACTACTGGAATAGCTGGGTGTTTCAAAATTGGGGTAAGCTGGTAATTGGTACATACCTTCATCAAAAAACAACTTGGACATATTTTGAGTAGTATGTCATACCCCGTTCAATTTGATAAAGAAAGTGTTCTTACTTCAGTACAGCGACATATGATGACTTTGTTTCCTGGCACCAGTATGCTACATATCTTCAGCAAGGAACAGCAACAAAGACTTTTACATATCATGAAAGCAAAGTAACACCTTTATTGGTTACTGTAAAGATATCACATCACTACAGGCAGCATAATAAGTACTCAGTCTCATCTAACAGTTGTCGAAGTATGCGTACTGAAGATACCCGTGACTAGCTGGTTAAACACTCCTCTCATGCTTCCATTTCCGCTTGCACAGCGTGTAATTTCAACATTTTTAAACCGCAATTTTTCCAATGGAGATCGAAAACCCTGATAGACGACATTTCCTCATTCCTGCCATCATGAACTATATGAAGTATCGTTTGAGTATTGGACACATTTATATCCTTTACTAAACAGAATCCTGGTGTGCCACTTGCAGAGCTGCAGTAACTACTTCAACCTCCCCCCTCATACTGGAAGTACTACTAACCCATGTGACGACTCATAGACACATGCATACACTCATGACACATGCATACAGACTCATAGACACATGCATACACGACTCATAGACAACACATGCATACACGACTCATAGACAACACATGCATACACGACTCATAGACAACACATGCATACACGACTCATAGACACATGCATACACGAGTCATAGACAACACATGCATACACGACTCATAGACAACACATGCATACACGACTCATAGACACATGCATACACGACTCATAGACAACACATGCATACACGACTCATAGACAACACATGCATACACGACTCATAGACAACACATGCATACACGACTCATAGACAACACATGCATACACGACTCATAGACAACACATGCATACACCGATGGTACGGCTACAGATGCAACTCACAATGGAGGAGGAGTTGTCCTCTGAATACAAAAATGGAGTAGAACTAATCTTAGCTCTGGCCACAGGTAAGTTCTCAACCAATTTCAGGGCTGAGGTAGAGGCGCTCAATGCAGGTGCAAAAATGGCACCTATCATTATCAAGGTGCGTGTCCTTTATAGGACGTTGCTCTCTTTGCAGCGCATCTGAAATTCACTCTGTGTCTAGCCAGTTCACCCACTTCGTCAATGGTCATATTCATGGTTTCTTTAATATCTTGTAGCTATCTTCTTCTTGGTCTGCTTCTGCGTCCTGGGACCCTGTCATTTAATAATGTTCTCTCCAGGCCGACTTGAAAGGACCAAAGTATCTAGTTTTTCTGTATAGTATATTATTTATCAGCCAACTGTCTTTAACATTCAGTTCTTTCAGGACATCAGTGTTCTTCCTTTTTCTGTCCATGGTATTCGTATGATCTTTCTGTAGCATTTCGTTTGAAGGACTGGATTTTTAATCTTGTTGTTTGTGTAATGATCCATGAATCACGACCATAACTCATCATCATCAGGTGCCGTGCCGGCTGGCGTAGGCGATTATGAATCTCCACAAATCTCTGTCGTTGGTGTTTGCTATCATCTCAGATATTGATGCTCTACTGTGCCATGAAGTCAGGCTATCTAATATTTTCTCTCTATGTCTTCCGTTGTCTTGTCTCCACTCGATTTTACCGGTTGTCACAGTGTGTTCTAAACCTTCCCTCTTCATCACATGTCCGAAAATGATGACTGCCTCTTTCTTATATTGATGATAAGCTTTCTCTGTGTCTTGATCTCATTCATCAACATTAGTCATTTTAGCAGTCCATGGAATTCTCATCATCATAAGTAGCCACTGGAAAAATGCATGCTCTCAGTATTTTTAATTTTAATATTTTGCTGGTGCTTATGTTCTGCATCAAGTTCTTGGCAACATACAATTAGTAGTTTGTCATTGCTTTCTGATTGATTCTGGCCACTTAACCATACTAATCTCTGGTTTGTCCTGAGCCCGATACCAGGCGGTACCAGCTCCCGCCTTCGAAGCCATTGTTGACATTGTCAATCCTCCGCCTTTTCTGCCGGTAGCCGAAAAATGGTACTACAACATATAAAATAAATACAAGCAAAATATAGTGCTTTTGACAGACACATTGTGTGCTTTCTCAGCTCTGAATTCTGAAAGGAAAACAGAACTAAGTGATCTGAGATCAGACTTAACCCAGTTGTCCCATGATTCTAAGAGAGTAGTAATCCAGTGGATACCCTCACACTATAAGCTCAAGGGAAATGAAGATACTGACAGACTTGCTAAAGAGGGAGCAGGAATGTCTCAAGTTGACAACCTGGTCAGCTATGAAGAAGTTGGCTAAAATCGGATGCATGTGTCCTAAACGTGTAGAAATCTATGCGTTTAGGGGCCTGCAAACCAGTGTGCAACGTATACACGTTCTTGGCAAAGATCAAACATATCACAAAGAATGATTAAAATTGGTCGTAAAGAAAGAACGTAAAGAAGAAGAATAAGCTATGAAGAAGCAAAAACCATCGTCAGAGGACACTGTAACGCAACGTAGAAGAAAGAACACCCAAAACACAACAATAATGATGAACTTTACCAACTGTCCAGAAGGAACCAGACTGTCTTACTTCGCCCCGGATGGATCACACGACCTGTACCCTGTGGCTTCGAGTATGACAACAGAGCATATCCTACAGAACTGTCCTCTAGAACTTCTCATCAAGATACACAGACTTCTCATCAAGATACAAAGACTTGTCATCAAGATACACAGACTTCTCATCAAGATACACAGTCTTCTCATCAAGATACACAGACTTCTCATCAAGATACACAGAATCCTCTGTTTATACATCAACATCAGTATTACATTCGTTATCTGCTATCAGCTGTTTAATTGCGAGTTGAGATTTTATATTGTTACCAGTCCCTACATTCCTTCCACGAGTATTGATAACATTAATACCATATGGGTGGAACCGGGAAGATATAAAACAAAAACAAAGCTGAAGTTGCTTTTGTGTCAATCTAAACAATAAAAACGTTTAGCAGCACAACCATGGGCGTGCATACGTTAGTGTAAGAGAGAGAGAGAGAGAGAGAGAGAGAGAGAGAGAGGTGACAAGTGCCATTTTTCTCAAATAGAAAATGGTTTTTGGATTAAACAGTTTAGGTGAATCTGATTTTCTTCATTTTCGCTTAGTATACTACAAACACATTTTTTCAATTCACCTTCCATCTCTCCTTGGAAAAATGAATGTGGACGTCCATGAGCACAACACAAAAACCATATTTTAAATTCACCTTCCATCTCTCCTTGGAAAAATGAATGTGGACGTCCATGAGCACAACACAAAAACCATATTTTAAATTCACCTTCCATCTCTCCTTGGAAAATGAATGTGACGTCCATGAGCACAACACAAAAACCATATTTTAAATTCACCTTCCA
Source organism: Arion vulgaris (assembly GCA_020796225.1). NCBI lineage: Eukaryota > Metazoa > Mollusca > Gastropoda > Stylommatophora > Arionidae > Arion > Arion vulgaris. The sequence continues at coordinate 5,748,527 of CM036770.1, forward strand.
TCTCTCCTTGGAAAAATGAATGTGGACGTCCATGAGCACAACACAAAAACCATATTTTCAATTCACCTTCCATCTCTCCCTGGAAAAATGAATGTGGACGTCCATGAGCACAACACAAAAACCATATTTTCAATTCACCTTCCATCTCTCCCTGGAAAAATGAATGTGGACGTCCATGAGCACAACACAAAAACCATATTTTCAATTCACCTTCCATCTCTCCCTGGAAAAATGAATGTGGACGTCCATGAGCACAACACAAAAACCATATTTTCAATTCACCTTCCATCTCTCCTGGAAAATGAATGTGGACGTCCATGAGCACAACACAAAAACCATATTAACCGTACACAAGAACTGCCAACTTGTTACATTTATGTATGAATCTGTGGTCTAGTCGAATGGATTATGACGCCGCTCCCATACGGGAGACCTGGGTTCAATCCGCGGTAAGAACAAAGAATTTATTTATCGGGCGCACAAAGATAAATCATAACAGAACAGCTTCCCGCGACGACCTCACTAGCCATGCGGTCATTAACTTCCCCAGGCACATGTTCCTTATGTCCAACACTGCTCTAACATACGCTATTACAGGAAGTAACGACATTTAAAAAAAATGAATCTGAATAATAGAGAACAAATTAAAACAAGGATAACTTTGAAAGAAAAAACTATACGAGTAAATATCAATGCAGAGCGAAATGAGAATACAGGAAAACTACTTCCATTCTTCTTCTTCTTCTTCTTCTGGTCTTTCCATTTCAAGATATGCACCAACGATCTTGTATACCAATGACTCTATCTTGAAAATAGAGGCGACAAGAAGAAGAAGAAGAAGAAGAAGAAGATTGGAATTAGTTGTTCTGTATTCTCTATTTCGCTCTGCATTGATATTTACTCCTATATTTTTTTATTTCTTTCACAATTATTCTTTTTTATTTGTTCTCTATTATTCAGATTCATTTTTTAAAACTCCCATTACTTCCTGTAATACCACTTTTTAATTGTAGCGAAATGAGATGCGTGAGAAAAGCAATAAATAAAACAAGAAGAGACCATATAAGAAATGAGGAAATTAGAAGAACAGTCGGAACAACACCTGCTGTTAGATTTATTGAAAAACAAAGACTCAAATGGTTTGACCACGTGGTCAGAATGAACCCGAATACACCAGTTGCAACAGCGTACAACCTGAAAATGGAATCATCAAGAGGAAAGGGCAGACCAAGAAAAGATGGGTTGATGGGAGTTACAGACATCTTAAAACTCCACAATACCACAGCATATCAAGCGACCGAGCGTGCATTATCTCGGAAACCGATCATCAGTTAAACCTGCTACGCCTAGCGGCAAAAAGCAGAGAAAGACAAAAGAAAGAAAGAATTGTAGCTCGTATTAATTATTATAATTTTGTTATCAGCAAAATTCTCACAAAATATTTGTACAAAATAAAATCAAAGCTTCCCATAACTGCTCAACATGCACAGCCAGGAAAGAAATTCTTTTTTTTTTTTTTTTTTCTTCTAGACATTATTTTTCCTTCACTTTAGTTACTCTACGTTTTATTTATCTATCCTTTATATATCATCTTTTTAAAGTTATTCTGCATTTATAGCCTCTCTCATCTTTATTTACCTTCTTCTGCATCTGATCTACGTTATATTTATTCACATTTTTATTGGTTATCCTCTTCATTTATCATGTTGTTTATTCGATATTAGCACTATTTACCAAATAGATGAGACTGCACTATTTACCAAATAGATGAGGCTGCACTATTTATCACATAGATGAGACTGCACTATTTACCAAATAGATGAGACTGCACTATTTATCAAATAGATGAGGCTGCACTATTTACCAAATAGATGAGACTGCACTATTTATCAAATAGATGAGACTGCACTATTTACCAAATAGATGAGACTGCACTATTTATCAAATAGATGAGACTGCACTATTTACCAAATAGATGAGACTGCACTATTTATCAAATAGATGAGACTGCACTATTTACCAAATAGATGAGACTGCACTATTTATCACATAGATGAGGCTGCACTATTTATCAAATAGATGAGACTGCACTATTTATCAAATAGATGAGACTGCACTATTTACCAAATAGATGAGACTGCACTATTTATCAAATAGATGAGACTGCACTATTTACCAAATAGATGAGACTGCACTATTTACCAAATAGATGAGCCTGCACTATTTACCAAATAGATGAGGCTGCACTATTTACCAAATAGATGAGACTGCACTATTTATAAAATAGATGAGGCTGCACTATTTATCAAATAGATGAGACTGCACTATTTACCAAATAGATGAGACTGCACTATTTACCAAATAGATGAGAATGCACTATTTACCAAATAGATGAGACTGCACTATTTACCAAATAGATGAGGCTGCACTATTTACCAAATAGATGAGGCTGCACTATTTACCAAATAGATGAGACTGCACTATTTATAAAATAGATGAGGCTGCACTATTTATCAAATAGATAAGACTGCACTATTTACCAAATAGATGAGACTGCACTATTTACCACATAGATGAGGCTGCACTATCTACCAAATAGATGAGACTGCACTATTTATCAAATAGATGAGACTGCACTATTTACCAAATAGACGAGGCTGCACTATTTACCAAATAGATGAGACTACACTATTTATCAAATAGATGAGACTGCACTATTTATCAAATAGATGAGGCTGCACTATTTACCAAATAGATGAGACTGCACTATTTACAAAATAGATGAGACTGCACTATTAACCAAATAGATGAGACTGCACTATTTACCAAATAGATGAGGCTGCACTATTTACCAAATAGAGGAGGCTGCACTATTTACCAAATAGATGAGACTGCACTATTTATAAAATAGATGAGGCTGCACTATTTATCAAATAGATGAGACTGCACTATTTACCAAATAGATGAGACTGCACTATTTACCAAATAGATGAGACTGCACTATTTACCAAATAGATGAGGCGGCACTATTTATCAAATAGATGAGACTGCACTATTTACCAAATAGATGAGACTGCACTATTTACCAAATAGATGAGACTGCACTATTTATCACATAGATGAGGCTGCACTATTTATCAAATAGATGAGGCTGCACTATTTACCAAATAGATGAGGCTGCACTATTTACCAAATAGATGAGACTGCACTATTTATCAAATAGATGAGACTGCACTATTTACGATATAGATGAGGCTGCACTATTTACCAAATAGATCTTCTTCTTCTATGCGTTCATTCTTTATGACCAATTTTAATCACTTTTTGTGATATGTTTGATCTTTGCCAAGAACGTGTATACTTGCACATTGGTTTGGTAGGCCCCTAAACACATAAACTTCTACACGCTTAGGACATGTGCATCCGATTTCACCCAAACCTCCTTAGTCGCCTCTTACGACATGCGTGGCAGGTAACAGTGTTTCTATTCTTTACACCCTAAATTTGGGCCCCGGTAACCACTCAGGCGACCAAATAGATGAGACTGCACTATTTACCAAATAGATGAGACTGCACTATTTACCAAATAGATGAGACTGCACTATTTATCAAATAGATGAGGCTGCACTATTTACCACATAGATGAGCCTGCACTATCTACCAAATAGATGAGACTGCACTATTTATCAAATAGATGAGACTGCACTATTTACCAAATAGATGAGGCTGCACTATTTACCAAATAGATGAGGCTGCACTATTTACCAAATAGATGAGGCTGCACTATTTACCAAATAGATGAGGCTGCACTATTTATCAAATAGATGAGGCTGCACTATTTACCAAATAGATGAGACTGCACTATTTATAAAATAGATGAGGCTGCACTATTTACCACATAGATGAGCCTGCACTATCTACCAAATAGATGAGACTGCACTATTTACCACATAGATGAGACTGCACTATTTACCAAATAGATGAGGCTGCACTATTTACCAAATAGATGAGACTGCACTATTTACCAAATAGATGAGGCTGCACTATTTACCAAATAGATGAGACTGTACTATTTATCACATAGATGAGACTGCACTATTTATCAAATAGATGAGGCTGCACTATTTATCAAATAGATGAGGCTGCACTATTTACCAAATAGATGAGACTACACTATTTATCACATAGATGAGGCTGCACTATTTATCAAATAGATGAGACTGCACTATTTACCAAATAGATGAGACTGCACTATTTACCAAATAGATGAGACTGCACTATTTACCAAATAGATGAGGCGGCATTATTTATCAAATAGATGAGACTGCACTATTTACCAAATAGATGAGGCTGCACTATTTACCAAATAGATGAGGCTGCACTATTTATCACATAGATGAGACTGCACTATTTACCAAATAGATGAGGCTGCACTATTTACCAAATAGATGAGGCTGCACTATTTACCAAATAGATGAGACTGCACTATTTATCAAATAGATGAGACTGCACTATTTACGAAAAAGATGAGGCTGCACTATTTACCAAATAGATGAGACTGCACTATTTACCAAATAGATGAGACTGCACTATTAACCAAATAGATGAGGCTGCACTATTTACCAAATAGATGAGACTGCACTATTTATAAAATAGATGAGGCTGCACTATTTATCAAATAGATGAGACTGCACTATTTACCAAATAGATGAGACTGCACTATTTACCAAATAGATGAGGCTGCACTATTTACCAAATAGATGAGACTGCACTATTTATCAAATAGATGAGACTGCACTATTTACCAAATAGATGAGACTGCACTATTTACCAAATAGATGAGGCTGCACTATTTACCAAATAGATGAGACTGCACTATTTATCAAATAGATGAGACTGCACTATTTACCAAATAGATGAGACTGCACTATGTACCAAATAGATGAGGCTGCACTATTTACCAAATAGATGAGACTGCACTATTTATAAAATAGATGAGGCTGCACTATTTACCAAATAGATGAGACTGCACTATTTACCAAATTGATGAGACTGCACTATTTACCAAATAGATGAGACTGCACTATTTACCAAATAGATGAGGCTGCACTATTTACCAAATAGATGAGACTGCACTATTTACGAAATAGATGAGACTGCACTATTTACCAAATAGATGAGACCGCACTATTTACCAAATAGATGAGGCTGCACTATTTACCAAATAGATGAGGCTGCACTATTTACCAAATAGATGAGACTGCACTATCTACCAAATAGATGAGACTGCACTATTTACCAAATAGATGAGGCTGCACTATTTACCAAATAGATGAGACTTTACTAATTACCAAATAGATGAGAATGCACTATTTATCAAATAGATGAGACTGTACTATTTACCAGACATTTTTACTTACTACGGTCAGGAAATATTATCCTAGTTTTTGTTTTATCCTCTCTGTTATTGTTATCTTCATTTCTTAGCACTTTTTCAGTTATACATTTTTTTCTGTTTGTTTTTATTTGTTGCTCCCTTGATTGAAGAATTATATTTATTTATTCACTCCGTTTGTAGTCAACTTGTCTTTCAATTCTCGTGTTCTTTATTTATTCACTCCGTTTGTAGTCAACTTGTCTTTCAATTCTCGTGTTCTTTATTTATTCACTCCGTTTGTAGTCAACTTGTCTTTCAATTCTCCTGTTCTTTATTTATTCACTCCGTTTGTAGTCAACTTGTCTTTCAATTCTCGTGTTCTTTATTTATTCACTCCGTTTGTAGTCAACTTGTCTTTCAATCCTCGTGTTCTTTATTTATTCACTCCGTTTGTAGTCAACTTGTCTTTCAATTCTCGTGTTCTTTATTTATTCACTCCGTTTGTAGTCAACTTGTCTTTCAATTCTCGTGTTCTTTATTTATTCACTCCGTTTGTAGTCAACTTGTCTTTCAATCCTCGTGTTCTTTATTTATTCACTCCGTTTGTAGTCAACTTGTCTTTCAATTCTCGTGTTCTTTATTTATTCACTCCGTTTGTAGTCAACTTGTCTTTCAATTCTCGTGTTCTTTATTTATTCACTCCGTTTGTAGTCAACTTGTCTTTCAATTCTCGTGTTCTTTATTTATTCACTCCGTTTGTAGTCAACTTGTCTTTCAATTCTCGTGTTCTTTATTTATTCACTCCGTTTGTAGTCAACTTGTCTTTCAATTCTCGTGTTCTTTATTTATTCACTCCGTTTGTAGTCAACTTGTCTTTCAATTCTCGTGTTCTTTATTTATTCACTCCGTTTGTAGTCAACTTGTCTTTCAATTCTCGTGTTCTTTATTTATTCACTCCGTTTGTAGTCAACTTGTCTTTCAATTCTCGTGTTCTTTATTTATTCACTCCGTTTGTAGTCAACTTGTCTTTCAATTCTCGTGTTCTTTATTTATTCACTCCGTTTGTAGTCAACTTGTCTTTCAATTCTCCTGTTCTTTATTTATTCACTCCGTTTGTAGTCAACTTGTCTTTCAATTCTCGTGTTCTTTATTTATTCACTCCGTTTGTAGTCAACTTGTCTTTCAATTCTCGTGTTCTTTATTTATTCACTCCGTTTGTAGTCAACTTGTCTTTCAATCCTCGTGTTCTTTATTTATTCACTCCGTCTGTAGTCAACTTGTCTTTCAATTCTCGTGTTCTTTATTTATTCACTCCGTCTGTAGTCAACTTGCCTTTCAATCCTCGTGTTCTTTATTTATTCACTCCGTCTGTAGTCAACTTGTCTTTCAATTCTCCTGTTCTTTATTTATTCACTCCGTTTGTAGTCAACTTGTCTTTCAATCCTCGTGTTCTTTATTTATTCACTCCGTCTGTAGTCAACTTGTCTTTCAATCCTCGTGTTCTTTATTTATTCACTCCGTTTGTAGTAAACTTGTCTTTCAATCCTCGTGTTCTTTATTTATTCACTCCGTCTGTAGTCAACTTGTCTTTCAATTCTCCTGTTCTTTATTTATTCACTCCGTTTGTAGTCAATTTGCCTTTCAATTCTCCTGTTCTTTATTTATTCACTCCGTTTGTAGTCAACTTGTCTTTCAATTCTCGTGTTCTTTATTTATTCACTCCGTCTGTAGTCAACTTGTCTTTCAATCCTAGTGTTCTTTATTTATTCACTCCGTTTGTAGTCAACTTGTCTTTCAATTCTCGTGTTCTTTATTTATTCACTCCGTCTGTAGTCAACTTGTCTTTCAATTCTCGTGTTCTTTATTTATTCACTCCGTTTGTAGTCAACTTGTCTTTCAATCCTCGTGTTCTTTATTTATTCACTCCGTCTGTAGTCAACTTGTCTTTCAATTCTCCTGTTCTTTATTTATTCACTCCGTTTGTAGTCAACTTGCCTTTCAATTCTCCTGTTCTTTATTTATTCACTCCGTTTGTAGTCAACTTGCCTTTCAATTCTCCTGTTCTTTATTTATTCACTCCGTTTGTAGTCAACTTGTCTTTCAATCCCGATGTTCTTTATTTATTCACTCCGTTTGTAGTCAACTTGTCTTTCAATCCCGATGTTCTTTATTTATTCACCTGTTTGTAGTCAACTTGCCTTCAATTCTCGTGTTCTTTATTTATTCACTCCGTCTGTAGTCAAGTTGTCTTTCAATCCCGATGTTCTTTATTTATTCACTCCGTTTGTAGTCAACTTGTCTTTCAATCCCGATGTTCTTTATTTATTCACTCCGTTTGTAGTCAACTTGTCTTTCAATCCCGATGTTCTTTATTTATTCACTCCGTTTGTAGTCAACTTGCCTTTCAATCCTCGTGTTCTTTATTTATTCACTCCGTTTGTAGTCAACTTGTCTTTCAATCCCGATGTTCTTTATTTATTCACTCCGTTTGTAGTCAACTTGTCTTTCAATCCTGATGTTCTTTATTTATTCACCTCGTTTGTAGTCAACTTGCCTTTCAATTCTCGTGTTCTTTATTTATTCACTCCGTCTGTAGTCAAGTTGTCTTTCAATCCCGATGTTCTTTATTTATTCACTCCGTTTGTAGTCAACTTGTCTTTCAATCCCGATGTTCTTTATTTATTCACTCCGTTTGTAGTCAACTTGTCTTTCAATCCCGATGTTCTTTATTTATTCACTCCGTTTGTAGTCAACTTGCCTTTCAATTCTCCTGTTCTTTATTTATTCACTCCGTTTGTAGTCAACTTGCCTTTCAATTGCCGTGTTCTTTATATGTCTAATCTATACTTTTTCTATTTATTCCTCGCCTTCAGTTAATTTCCTATTTAATTTTACTGTATTTTTTTAACATAATATTTATCTGTACCTGTTATACGTTGCATAGGGCATGGAAGTAATTTCTCCATACTGCTCTGTCCTGGAATTGAGTCCGATATTTCTTGCCTCCCTCAGCAAAGTTTGCTTTGGGGTTTTCCTAGGTGTCCTCTCTTCGTGAACTATTTGCCTCCCACTTCAATGCCTTCTTGGTATTCTTTGATCAGTTCTTCTCAAGGTACGCCCAACATATCTCCATCCTCTCACTTCAATGCCTTCTTTGGTATTCTTTGATCAGTTCTTCTCAAGGTATGCCCAACATATCTCCAGCCTTCCACTTCAATGCCTTCTTTGGTATTCTTTGATAAGTTCTTCTCAATGTATGCCCAACATATCTCCAGCCTCCCACTTCAATGCCTTCTTTGGTATTCTTTGATCAGTTCTTCTCAAGGTATGCCCAACATATCTCCAGCCTCCCACTTCAATGCCTTCTTTGGTATTCTTTGATCAGTTCTTCTCAAGGTATGCCCAACATATCTCCATCCTCTCACTTCAATGCCTTCTTTGGTATTCTTTGATCAGTTCTTCTCAAGGTATGCCCAACATATCTCCAGCCTCCCACTTCAATGCCTTCTTTGGTATTCTTTGATCAGTTCTTTTCAAGGTATGCCCAACATATCTCCAGCCTCCCACTTCAATGCCTTCTTTGGTATTCTTTGATAAGTTCTTCTCAAGGTATGCCCAACATATCTCCATCTTCTCCTTATTATAACAGTAATTACTACTGGCCTAGACGATCATGGATCTCCACAAATCTCTGTCCCTGGTGTTTGCTATCATCTCAGATGTTGACACTCTTCCATGCTATGAAGTCAGGCTGTCTACAATTTTCTCTCCCTGTCTTTCTCTGTCTCATCTCCCTTAGATTTTACCTGTTGTCATAATGTGTTCTAAACCTCCCCTTCTCATCACATGTCCGACAAATGTTGAGCGCCTCTTTCTTATATTGATAATTCTTTGTCTCGGTGTCTTGGCCTCATTCAACACCTGCACATTCGTCATTTTAGCCGTCCATTGGGATTCTCATCATTCTTATGTCAAACCACATTTCTGTGAGTACTTGTGGTACTAGTGGTACTAGTGGTATTGTCTTTACTATCTTATGTATTTATATCTACCATTATTTCTACATCCCAATATGTATCATACCCTCTAAGTATTCTACAGGGTGTTCAAGATAAAAGTAGCCCGATTGGTAATCTTTGATTTGTCAATCGGGCTACTTTTATCTTGAACACTCTGTATATATCTCTCATTTCTCATCTGGTCGACATTGTTGATAAACCTCGTGGAAGAAGTGAAGTTTTCTCTAATGAACCAGATGATGTACTTCTTTTTTTTCTTTTGTCATCACATTGTCACATGGTTGTTGCTCAGTGTCGTGGTTTTCTATTTTTGTCTTGCGCTGTTCTGGTAGTTTGGGTGATTGTTATATTTGCTCTTTGACAGGATTCTGCTATACCATCTACCCATCTTTTTCGTAGTCTTTCTCTCGCCTTCTTTCCTGAGGTTCTGTTGTAGAAGACTGTATACAGTGGTGGCCAAACCACTTCATTCTTTGTTTCTCAATGTAATTCAAGCAAGGTTCTGTGCCAACTTTCTTTCTAATGCTGATGTTGGTGACTCTGTCTTTTCTGGTGTTGTTGGTAACGTGTCACATGTCACTGTATCTCACACGTCTACAGCTGTTGTAAAACATACTACAGATCGGATGGTATATACTAACCTGTTTCTTAGAAAAATCAGAATAAAGATATTGATTATGGCTGATTTCAAATCGAAAGTTGAACGACCAGAACTAGAGGAAAAGGTACTAGAACCATTCAGTTGAAAACATAGAAAAGAAAAAATATCAAATTTAACTGATTTACTTTGAGAAAACATGCTCTCATAATAAACACTACATTTACTTTGAGAAAACATGCTCTCATAATAAACACTACATTTACTTTGAGAAAACATGCTCTCATAATAAACACTACATTTACTTTGAGAAAACATGCTCTCATAATAAACACAACATTTATTTTGAGAAAACATGCTCTCATAATAAACACAACATTTACTTTGAGAAAACATCCTCTCATAATAAACACTACATTTACTTTGAGAAAACATGCTCTCATAATAAACACTACATTTACTTTGAGAAAACATGCTCTCATAATAAAAACTACATTTACTTTGAGAAAACATGCTCTCATAATAAACCCAACATTTACTTTGAGAAAACATGCTCTCATAATAAACCCAACATTTACTTTGAGAAAACATGCTCTCATAATAAAAACTACATTTACTTTGAGAAAACATGCTCTCATAATAAACACTACATTTACTTTGAGAAAACATCCTCTCATAATAAACACTACATTTACTTTGAGAAAACATGCTCTCATAATAAACACTACATTTACTTTGAGAAAACATCCTCTCATAATAAACAGTACATTTACTTTGAGAAAACATCCTCTCATAATAAACACTACATTTACTTTGAGAAAACATCCTCTCATAATAAACACTACATTTACTTTGAGAAAACATGCTCTCATAATAAACACTACATTTAAACAACAATCATCTTCTTCTTCGAACGTTGCATATCGACCACTTTTTAAATCACTGTGTGATTTCTATGTGATTCAAACCTAGGGTCAAAGGCTCATGGTCACGTCGGTAAAATGAGCCAGGGTTAGCGAAGGGGGCGCTAACCAAGACCCTGCCCCAACCTCCACGCGGTGACCCTGGAAACAGACTTAGGTTCCGGTCTGGCTAAGGGGGGCAGGGATCGGAGAGACCTAGAAGTGCAAACACGGAAAAGCAATCCAGGGGCCGAAAATCTCTGAACAAAGCACGTATCTCCTGGCCGTTGTCCACTAAAATAGGCCCAAGTTGAAAGGCACGAAACAGCAGCGTGCGAGCGTCCGCCAAAATATATGTGGTGACAGTGTGAACTCAGAAAAGCAACGTATGGGCCGGAAATCCATGAACAATCGCACACATTTCCTGGACGAAGCCCGCAAAATATATGCTCATACTCAAAAACAATATAGATAAGGGGGATGTTCTTCTATCTCTTCACCGCTGCCTGTTGGATGGTTATTGGTTATTGGTTACTAAACTGACGTCATTGCACTCCGGGAAGACCCATAGGTGCTCAGTCTCCCCAACAGATATCGTAGTTATGCATACTGATGGCTCCTGTGGCTCGCTGATTAAACACACCTCTCACTCTGCCTCTCAGGCATCCAATTCGACTTGTACAACGGGTAACTCCAAACCTAAATCGCTTGATCGATTCAACATCGATTTTAGTGTCCTCATGTCGCGAAGAGACCGAAGAATATCCCCCTTATCCATCTTCAACTACCCAACAATCGATGCTGTTGATGCATGCCTGTTGGATGAAGACAATAAAATAGATGTTGAATCGATCCATCTATTTAAGGAGTTTGGAGTTACCCGTTGTACAAGTAGAGCTGAATGCACGAGGGGCATTAGGATGTGTGTGTTTAACCAGCGAGCCACAGGCACCATCAGTATGCATATCCTTCGACATCTGTTGTGGGAAACTTAGGACCTATGGGTCTGCTCAGAGTCGTGTGATTTCGTTTCAGTAACGAGTAACGTTTATAAAGTTGTTTCGATAAAAAAATTAATGTTATCTCTTGTTGTTTTTATTATATTTTGTATTTGATTTTAATATACATCTGATAACATCATTATCCATTTCATCCACAGGTTGGATTCTAAACTGAAACTAGATGTATTGTGAGTGTGTATCTGTGGTCATCTATTTTTGAACTAGTTGAAATTTGCAAACTAGTTACTACGAAATAGCTTCCATGGATTGATGATTGTCTTATAAGTATATATGGATGAGCTATTGTGGAAAAGGGTCTTTAAAAAATTGTAAAATCGGGAAAGGCTTCATTACATGACACTGATCAATTATCATGGGGTTACGCCTTTCAGCAACCCCTCCCGACCATCATAACCTATCACGTCTCCAGCAGCATTATCACCCAACCCAGTCATGGCAGCGGTAACATTTCCAACGGCCAAACTTTTTTATTACCAGTTTCCGTCTGGTTTTTGAAAAATTTGAGCACGCTTACCAGCACGCAATCTGCGGGACGTACGAAATAAGCCAAACTTTAGCGTCAGTCATATTTTTGGATTTAAAGAGGGTAGTTGTAGTAGCAACTTCGAGGAGGAGGAAGAGGGGGGGACGGTGAAGAAAGTGACGAGAACTTTGGGATAAAAATCCCTTTAAAGTTGGGGGGGGATAGAAATTTATAAGCTCCGGGAATCACAATAATATTTTTTCAAACGGAATTTGAGGTTAAATTTTAAATTCAACAGGGGAAGAATATACCCCCAGGGGCACCTTTCCCCGATAAATACCAACATCATCATCATCATAAAAATCCCAAATACATAGCAGCAAAAACAAGGGTTTTTCATTATGGGGCTCGCAGTCCCCAAGGCTGCGATCTGGTTTAACTTTTGGGAAAACCTCCAAGTCCACGAGGAGGAAATATCTTCGAAGAATCATCTGCTTGTTAATTGGCCCCAAAACAAGCATCCGCGGGAACGAACTTCTTGATGGGAAACCTTGACGATAAAAACAATGGTAAGTATTAACTAAGTATATTTGTGATTCCAACCCTTTTTATTCTTCATTCAATAAATGTCATGACTACCGGCGAGACGCCCACATCTTCCACAACTCTTTCTCTCTCCTTGGTCGGTTAACCCAGCGCTGACGTCGATCTTTAGTCGAACCACGGTCAGACCATACCCCATCTTCCCCTCCCCCCCTCTGTTTTCCCCAAAAAATTTCCCCCTTTCCCTAAATTTCCATTTCCCACCAAATTTTCTAAACCACCCCAATCCCTTTTGCGTTATATACTATAAGAACCTTTGATTGTCGGGTTTTTTTCCTTTTGAAAAGGGTTTCTTTTGTGCAGGCATGTTTTAAAATCTCATCTTTTTGTTATTTTTTTAAGGTCCGAAATTTTCAGCACTTTTTTTGAAAAACCACACCCCCATGGCTTTTTGATTTGTTGATTGTTTGCTCATTGTCCATGATTCGCTCCCTATACAAAAATTATTGGCCCCAAAAGGGGCGCTAGGGGGCTTGTTTTTGCAGTGCCGTTGGAAACAAAATTGACGCATAGTGTGGTTTCATTTTCAAAAAAGCTGCTTTCGCTTGAGCTATTCTACTCCAAAATCTCTGCTGTACATTTTCCCATCTGATGTTAGGAATGCTTCAGATATTTTAAAATCGATGAACTTGTTTCAGTATTGTGTTGTTTTTTTTGAAAATTTCTTTTTTTGGTTTTTTAATTTCATTACGTATTGTATATGTTTGATTCATTTTAAAGAATGAACAAGATTTAGTTTTTGATTTTTGGGAAAATAAACATTTCCTGTTTAGCATTTCTATCATCATCACTATCACTATCATCATCACTATCATCATCACTATCATCATCACTATCATCATCACTATCACTATCATCATCCTATCATCATCATATCACTATCATCATCACTATCATCATCACTATCCCCATCATCATCACTACCCATCATCACCACCACCATCGTCATGTATCGTTATCATCATCACCGCCACCATTGTCATGTATCGTCATCATTATCACCCCGTATTTTATCATTACTTACTTACTTACTTAATCCCTTTATGCCCTGGTGACACATGGGGCTTCAGAAAGGACTTTCCATGCCCCCTGTCCGGTGCACCCTTCGGCGCAAAAGCCCCACGTCAGGATGGTGCCCAGTTCCCTCTTCCATCATGCGCCTCCATGTTGTCCGTGGTCTGCCTTTCTTTCTTTTTCCCCTCTGGTGTCAAAGTAAAGGGCTACCCTTCAGGTATTTCTTGTCCATTCTCATAAATGTCCGAGCCATTTCCATCTTCTTTTTTGAGTATGTCATTCATTGCCTCTTTTCTTGTGTTTTGGGAGTAGTTGGTTATTGGATTTTTTTACTGGCCAAAAGATTCCCAAGATTCTGGAAGACAAAGTGGTGGAAAAGAAAACCCTAGTATCTCCTTGGTCATCCTCCAACACCCGATCCGTAGGCAAAACTGGCAAACAATGCTTTTATAGAGTTTAAGTTTTTGTGGTCCTATTTGAAATTTTTGGGCTTCCATATTGGTTTCATTCTAAAAAAGGGTTTTGGCCTTTTTCTTAGACGGGTTTTTTATCTTCCTCCCGTGCCAACCCTTTAGTGTCCCGACCCCTACCAAAATATGTAAAAAATGCCCCAACCCCTTTCCCGTGTTTCATTTTTCTAACATTACTGGTTGTTGGTTTCACTGTTTTTCAAATTTTTTTTTTCCTGTGTTTGTTTTGTTCCTACTGTCTTTGCCGTGCTGTGAAAAATATTGTACTTTTCTTTTTGTATATGTTCATATTTGTGTGACACCAGGGGTTTTCGTCTGCAAAGTCCCGGTCCTCAACATCCCCAAAAGGGGTCCCTCTTATTCCCCTTGGTGCTTGTTGTTGTAAGGGGATTTTTTTTGCACCCAGTCAATTGTAATACTAAACAAAAAGAGAGGACATTACGCATCCCTGTCTTACACCAGATTTTACCGGGGAAAGTTTTTTTTGGGAAATTTTTTAGGTTGGGGAGAAACCCTTTAAAGAGGGTAAGATGTTGAAAAATTTTTTGCGGTACCCGGGATTGTCTCAGTATCTTCCATGGCTGTCTCTGTGGATTTTCGAAGCCTTTTCAAAATCTATGAAGTTGATATATATAGTCCTTTGCCACTCGCTACATTGTTCTAAAATGTTGCAGGGTAAATATGTGTTCATTTGTTCCTCTTCCTTTCCTAAATTCCCGCTTGCTCCATTCGTAAACACTTATCTTTTCTTGTATTCGCATTATGCCAATTTTAGAATATCTTACTTGGGATTAAAGCAACGTGATTCCTCTCCAGGTTTTTCAATCTGTTAGGTCTCCTTTTTTTGGGGATTTTTACCACAGTACCCCTAGTCCAACCCTTAGGCAATTCTTCTTTTTCCCCGATATCTGCAAACAGTGGCTCTAATATGTTTTTCAGCTAAGATGGATCGATCTTGGAAAAACCCCTGCTGTCATTTCATCATTTCCCGGGTTTCTTTTTGTTTCTTTTTTTTGGGTCCAATAGCTTTTACTTTTTTCTTGCTTTTCCCGGGAATTTGAGGGTTTATATCAATATCCTGTGGGCCCGGGGGGATATCCGGGGTGTTCAGGATCAGGTCTGTTTAGCACATCTTCAAAGTGGGATGTCCATCTCATATCCCGCTCCTGCTCTGTTGTCAACAGTTGTCCTAGACTTTTCTGACAAGATGTTATGGTTGGGGGCTTTTACCTCCATAATTTTTTGGTAATCTTGTAAGTGTGTGCAGATCATGTCTTTTGACCTTTTCTGCTATTTCCTTTTTTCCATAAATTTTCTCTTGTCTGTTCCAGCACTTCTTTTTTTCCCTTTTTTTTTGGGGTTTTGTATATTTTTTTTTTGCCTTATCTTCTTGCCTGATCTAATGCTATTGATGAGATTTTTTTCCTTTTCCCTTTTTGGGTGTATTCCTGGGCCCGGCCACTTATCCACTCCTTTTTGTTGTCCTTTTTTGGCCCCGAACCCCCCTGCTAACTATTTTATTGTGCCTTTTATCGCATTCCCTTTTTTTTGGATACTTTTAGTTTGGGGTTTGTCTGACTGCTCTGACAGGATTTGAAACTGCCCTTTTGTTCCACTATATATTTTGTAGCAATTTTCTGTCTTTTTAAAAGGTTAACATTAAAATATTCTGTTCTTGTCTTTTGGGTTGTATATAGTTTTCTTTAGTTTGAGCCTTTATCATGGCAACGACAAGGTGGTTTTCGCTTCCCCCGTCAGCTCCTCTTTTCCCCTTTTTCTCAAGTAAAAGTTCCCTTTTGCCATTTGCTTTTAAACATAAAGTGGTCTATCTGGTTTTATTTTTCTTCCCTTTGGGGATATCCATTGTACTTGGTTTGGGCCTGTGGGGAAACAATGTGCCTCCTATGATCAGTCTGTTTTTTAGACAAAAAATTTCTCAACATTTCTCCATTTTTTTATTTGCAGTGCCACACCCCCTTTCCCCATTATTGGGTTCTCTGTGTCTTTATTGTTTCCCAAATTTTTCGTTTAGGTCTCCCCTTATGCACAAAACGTCCTGAGCTGGAACCTTTTCCACTATTTCCCCCAACCTTCTATAAAAAGTGTTTTTTTCCCCTTCTTCGGCTTCGTTAGTGGGATAGCATTGAATGATAGTTAGCTTTCCCTTTTTTCCCATTAAATCGGGGGTTTTAAAAATCTTTTTTATTAATCGGGGGCCAATCAAAAGAAAATTTCCCAAATAAAAACTACCTTTTAAAAAAAAAAGTTTTTTTCATCCTAGGGGGGTATGATGACATCTACGGGGATACAGGCCAGAAATTCCACACAGAATCCCATTGGCATCAAGTGCTTTTAAAAAATTGTCAAATATATAAAATCCAATTCCCCTCAGCAAGCAATTTAAAAATTTAAAAATCTTTAACTCTTTTGTGATTCCAAATTTAAATTATGGATGCGAGGTTGGGGGAAAACAACAAAAAACTCTAGAAAAAAAATTGGTTTAACTTTGAGAATAAAAGTCTTTTGGAAAAAATTGAACCTCAAATGGTCAGATTTCAGACCCAATACACAAATAAAACGAAAAGCAAAAAAATGTTAAATTTTTAAGAAAGCGCCGCTGGGAAAACCCTCGGCCCAAAACCCTTTGAATGGGTGAGGAAGACTCCTTACCAATCCCTCATATGGGCACCAGAGGGAAAAAGCGAGGGAAAACCAAGAGAGACTTTTGTAGAACCATCACCGAGAAGGCTCAACGATGGGCCTAGTAAACATTAAAGACCCAAAACAGATAGCAACGAACCGCGAGACATGGAGAACTATGACCTCTGCCCTATGCACCGCCCACAGGCCCAAGAGGAAAGACTAACTAACTAACTAACTCTAAGAGATGTTTATTCAATCCTTTCCTTTTTATTAGTGCAACTCCTGCTGAATGATTCCCGTCGTCTCTTCCTGAGTATAAGATGGTTTCCTCTGTTCTAGTTGTCGTCTGTCCGAAGCCTGTCCATCTACTTTCGCTGACCCCTAGAATGTGTAATTTATAGTGTTGCATCTCTTTTACCACCTGTGATGTCTTTGTGGTCTCGAACATTGTTCTGACGTTCCAGAATCCTATTCTTAGTTTAGTTTTGACATCCAGCAGACTTGAATTCCCAGCATGGGCTTCCTTGCGGCTTTCACCCATACTGTTCATGCTGACAGTGGTACTCTGTCTCAAGACCGCTGGACATCGAGAGCATTTTTTTCCTTTTGAAGTTTCTGTAACATTTTTTTTTTTTATGGGGCAGAGTTGTTAGCACTGCGCCCAACCCCCAACCTGGAGGACCAGGAGGCCACATTTAGTCTGACCTCTCACCTTGGACCTGTCCGGCATGGTAACCCTTCCAGGAACAGAAAAGTTCCTGCCGGCATAGCTTTCTGGATCATTGAGGCACGCAAGCCCCCTCACCACTACAAGGTAATGGCCTCATGGGGGCGTCATTATCATTAGCATCATCCATCTGTTCAACCATCAATTTTTCCATCCATCCATCCGTCCATCCATCCATGTGTCCATCCATCCATCCATCCATCTATCCATCAATCCATCCATCCATCCATCTATCTATCCATCCATCCATCCATCCATCAATTCATCCATCCATTCATCCATTCATCCATCAATCCATCCATCCATCCATCCATCTATCCATCACTCCATCCATCCACCCATCTATCCATCCATCCATCCATCAATTCATCCATCCATCCATCCATCCATCCATCAATTCATCCATCCATTCATCCATCCATCAATCCATCCATCTATCCATCAATGCATCCATCCATCTATCCATCCATCCATCCATCCATCCATCAATTCATCCATCCATTCATCCATCCATCCATCAATCCATCCATCCATCGATCCATCTATCCATCAATCAATCCATCCATCCATCCATCCATCAATTCATCCATCCATTCATCCATCCATCCATCTATCCATTCATCCACCAATCTAACAATATTTTCTATAGACGCTGTTGTAGTGTCAATATTGTTCATGAGCTCACGACTAGCTGATATATTTGTATCTGTTACTGTAGTATTTGTCAATCACTGACAAGGTGTGGGGGTAAGGGCAGAGGGATTAGGGATGGGGATGGGGCGGTGGGATTAGTATAACGGTCTCTGAGTCACGAGTAAGCATTATAAAAACTCCATTAAGACCGAATATTTTATTGTAATGTCCACACCTGGAAGATATAAAGTATGAACACACATGGAAGATATATAGTATGAACACACCTGGAAGCTATAGAATATAAACACACCTGGAAGATATATAGTATGAACACACCTGGAAGATATAGAATATAAACACACCTGGAAGCTATAGAATATGAACACACCTGAAAGATATAGAATATAAACACACCTGGAAGATATAGAATATGAACACACCTGAAAGATATAGAATATAAACACACCTGGAAGATATAGAATATAAACACACCTGGAAGATATAGAATATGAACACACCTGGAAGCTATAGAATATAAACACACCTGGAAGATATAGAATATAAACACACCTGAAAGATATAGAATATAAACACACCTGGAAGATATATAGTATAAACACACCTGGAAGATATAGAATATGAACACACCTGGAAGCTATAGAATATGAACACACCTGGAAGATATAGAATATGAACACACCTGGAAGATATAGAATATGAACACACCTGGAAGCTATAGAATATGAACACACCTGGAAGATATAGAATATGAACACACCTGGAAGCTATAGAATATAAACACACCTGAAAGATATCGAATATAAACTTACCTGAAAGATATAGAATATAAACACACCTGGAAGATATATAGTATAAACACACCTGGAGGATATATAGTATAAACACACCTGGAAGATATATAATATGAACACACCTGGAAGATATAGAATATGAACACACCTGGAAGATATAGAATATGAACACACCTGGAAGATATAGAATATAAACACACCTGGAAGCTATAGAATATAAACACACCTGGAAGATATAGAATATAAACACACCTGGAAGATATATAATATAAACACACCTGGAAGATATATAGTATAAACACACCTGGAAGATATAGAATATAAACACACCTGGAAGATATATAATATGAACACACCTGGAAGATATATAATATGAACACACCTGGAAGATATAGAATATAAACACACCTGGAAGATATTTTTTTTTCCGATCCAGAAGCACTTGAGCTTTTCAGCTCTTCGGCTCGGTGCCATGGACATCGTAACCCTTCGGTTCGGTGCCACGAACACCGTAAATCTGGGGAATCTGTGGCTTTTCTGCCATCCCGCGGAATTGAACCCGCGCACACAGATCACCAGTAGTCCAACGCGCTACGAACACACTGGGCAGACGGGCACCTGGAAGATATAGAATATGCACACAGTTCCCTCATTTATACGTTTGTAGAACATTCCTGTTTATATTTACGCCGGTGTGTTGTCGGGGCTCACAGAGGAGCAAAATTAGTCACGCTGAGACCTTCAAGGCATGTCTTAAGAGGCGACTGAGGTAGGGGCCTAGGGAAGCTACCCTAGTAAATAAAAAGCGTCGCAGAAATTGGATGGGCTGGCCTACTTGTAGGCGCATAACTGGTACAACGTACACTCACTCTTAGGCTCAGATCACATACGAGTCATAAAGAGTGCTTAAGAAGAGATCGATATGGAGCGTTAGAAGAAGAAGAAGTATTTATTGATAGTTGACTTGAAGAAATGTTAGTTAGACAGAATCATGAAATCTTTGAAGAAATGTTAGTTAGACAGAATCATGAAATCTTTGAAGAAATGTTAGTTAGACAGAATCATGAAATCTTTGAAGAAATGTTAGTTAGACAGAATCATGAAATCTTTGAAGAAATGTTAGTTAGACAGAATCATGAAATCTTTGAAGAAATGTTAGTTAGACAGAATCATGAAATCTTTGAAGAAATGTTAGTTAGACAGAATCATGAAATCTTTGAAGAAATGTTAGACAGAATCATGAAATCTTTGAAGAAATGTTAGTTAGACAGAATCATGAAATCTTTGAAGAAATGTTAGTTAGACAGAATCATGAAATCTTTGAAGAAATGTTAGTTAGACAGAATCATGAAATCTTTGAAGAAATGTTAGTTAGACAGAATCATGAAATCTTTGAAGAAATGTTAGTTAGACAGAATCATGAAATCTTTGAAGAAATGTTAGTTAGACAGAATCATGAAATCTTTGAAGAAATGTTAGTTAGACAGAATCATGAAATCTTTGAAGAAATGTTAGTTAGACAGAATCATGAAATCTTACATGTAACATCAACAAGGTTCGTTCCAGTGTTACCGGGCCCACATTTAGATGTAAAGAATTGAACCACTGATACCTGCCACTCATGTCGTAAGAGGCGACTAATGAGGTTTGGCTGAAATCGAATGCATGTGTCCTAAACGTGTAGAATTCTATGCATTTAGGGGCCTACCAAACCAGTGTGCAACGTATACACGTTCTTAGCAAATATCAAACATATCACAAAGAGTGATTGAAATTGATCGTAAAGAACGAACGCAAAGAAGAAGAAGAAGAAGAAGATGTGAACAAGGATGTTTTGTTTGGACGAACGTTATTAATTAACGGATAAATCGCAATACCAAATATTGAAAAGCATATTTATTTCTTCACTATTCATATCTTGCGTATATATATGTTTTAATTCACTATTCATATTAGCTATATATGTTTTAATTCACTATTCAATATTGGTATATATAAGCTAACACAAAAAAACCACTAAAAGATTAGCTTATACAGACAGTATTACATTTATTACTTGATGGATGCTCTACAAAGGTGAAATAATATTTATTACCTTCGAGAAACACAAAACCACAGCTTCTTTGTATTGATGTTGATGTTAATGATATTAGAAAGCTTTGTGTGTTTTGAAAGCACAGTGCTAAGTATAATTATTGTAATAGTTTTGATAAGAAAATAGTTGAAGGTAGGTCGGACGAGGGATAGACATTGTACAAGATCTGAACTTTTTCTTTTCTCCAATCCTGTTTGCCTCACAACGTCAGGATAAGAAGAGATAAAAGATCTGAACTTTCTTTTCTCCAATCCTGTTTGCCTCACAACGTCAGGATAAGAAGAGATTTCTAGAACGGGCTTTTGTATACCTTCATAAAAGTGTCTTTCTTGCCTCTGATATCTCCAAGGTCCACCTTTACTGGACGGCCTTTTGCTGTATCCGTTGGTTGTATCGAGCAACATTGCTCTTTGAGGTGCACTGTCTGGTGGAACTGCTTATGTGCTCAAACCATTTAATTTATTGTTTCGATGAAGTCTAGTATTGATATTGTTTCTTGATGAAGTCTAGTACTGATATTGTTTCTTGATGAAGTCTAGTACTGATATTGTTTCTTGATGAAGTCTAGTATTGATATTGTTTCTTGATGAAGTCTAGTACTGATATTGTTTCTTGATGAAGTCTAGTACTGATATTGTTTCTTGATGAAGTCTAGTATTGATATTGTTTCTTGATGAAGTCTAGTACTGATATTGTTTCTTGATGAAGTCTAGTACTGATATTGTTTCTGATAAGTCTAATACTGATATTGTTTCTTGATGAAGTCTAGTACTGATATTGTTTCTTGATGAAGTCTAGTACTGATATTGTTTCTTGATGAAGTCTAGTACTGATATTGTTTCTGATAAGTCTAGTACTCGATATTGTTTCTTGATGAAGTCTAGTACTGATATTGTTTCTTGATGAAGTCTAGTACTGATATTGTTTCTTGATGAAGTCTAGTACTGATATTGTTTCTTGATGAAGTCTAGTACTGATATTGTTTCTTGATGAAGTCTAGTACTGATATTATCTTACTTTTTCCTGATCGGAGGAGTGCGTTCATTGTACTCATAGGACTCGCTATTCCCAGAGCCAAGACTTTATAGTTAACTATTGAATTAAATTTCCATGTGTTATAGAGCATCAAACAAACGTATTGATTACACAGCATTCATATTTCTCACATTTGCGTCAATACTCTAACGATATTTTCTGCCAATTGAAACCAAAGGCATCACTCTGACATCGGAAGCGCTGGTATTTTTTTAGGCAAAACACGTAATCACAAAGTACTATAGTTTTACAAATTACAAAAACAATGATAAAATACAGCAACGTTTCGACCAACAAGGCAATCAAATAGTTTTACCAATTTGCCAATCAAATAGTTTTACTGCAGTCTCATCGTTTTAGTGCGTATTTTTTACCAAAGTGATCATGACGTAATCAGCTCTTTCCGTGATAGGACTTGGTTCGTCAGAGCGATTCCCAGTGACAGTCTGTGTATATATGAAAAACGCAACACATGATGTTCTGTCGTAGCCTATTGATTTCAGTTTTAATCTTCTAGGTTGTAGTGCTTTGATTATTAACGTTATATAATTGTTCCCATTAATGAAAGAGATCTGGAAGTGTTCATGAATCGATTGTGAATATAGTGTGACTTACACATTAGTGTGACATCAAAGTATGAAATAAAGCGGGGGACTAGTATTTGAAAGGATTCATCAAAGCGTAGAGTATATTATAGACATGCGACAAGTAAGTAGGTCGAGGTATACTCAATACTGTATGCAGTGTTGTTAGCTTGTCACGTGTTCTCGACCCGATTATTCACAGTATTATTTGGAAGTCTCAGTTTGAAGAAAAGTATCAAGTAATAACGAAAGGTACATCCACTGTCAAAAGTACTATTTTTCCATGTATTTGGTTTACATGTTGTAGTGTCATTTTTGCAGCTGTACTGAGGGCTTCTACCTCAGCCCTGAAATTGGTTGAGAACTTGCCAGTGGTCAGAGCTAAGGTTTGTTCTTCTACATTTTTTAGTCGGATGACAACTCCCCATCGTCCATTGTGGGTGGCACCTGTAGCTGAGCCATCCACGTATGCATGTTTCAAGGAGTCCAATGGGTTGTTTTTGTTCATGTGTTTTTCTACGATGAGCATTCTCTCCAGGTCTGTCTGTGTTCCTTTCTTGCCAATGTCACTTATTTCTTCTGAGAGCTCTGGGAGCATGAATGTCCAGGAGGAGGAGGCATTGGTTGTATGTATCTTGTTTGAGCCAGTGCCAATATTAGGTCTTTGTGAGCAAGTTCTTTGAAGTTTGCCAATAGTGAAACACGTACAAACAAAGTACTATAGTTTTACAAAATACAGAAACAGTAACGATAAACAGCAACGTTTCGACCAATAAGGCCTTTATCAACAAACGACAAACAGGATTGACAAATTAAATGAAACACAAATGGACGACCAAATACAAACGTATCTAAGGAAATCTGGAATAAAAACGAATAACGAAATAAATGAATAAACAAAAAACTAGAAATAGAACGGAAAGAAACAATGAAACATCTAGTAAATATATAACTTGAATACATGCAACATATACCCATATAGATTACAAAGCATGGGAAGAGAAAGTACTAGAAGCATAAGAATGTAATACATGCAATATATACCCATATAGATTACAAAGCATGGGATTTTTTACCTCTTTATACCTCTTCCCATTCCCAGGCTTGTCGTGACTCTTTACCATTCTTTAAAGGAACCTCTAAGTTAATTTTAAATGACTTCATTGAATGTGTTGGTGATGTCATTCTGGATAAAAATACGTCGGAACTAAATGATGCATTTTTTCTAGCAGTAATGTTAGATAAAACTATGGACATTGCAAAGCTCTCTCGAAAAACCTATGCTGTGTAAACTGTGAACGGTAAAAGTATCTTTGTTAAGCTGCCTTGTTCCTGAACCTAGTCCCCTATGAGTAAAGTCACCGCACGCCACTGTTCCTGATGTCTTCATTTCTCAACCGGTCTCTTCTTGTTACCCCAACATTCTGTGTATACACTTTATCTTTGTCGTCACTAGTTTTCTTCTATCATTTGATGTCAGTGTACAGGTTTGGCACTGGTAGCATAATGCTGGGAGGAAGATTGTGGTGAACAAAGCTCTTTTTGTGTTCATGGTGGCATGAACTGATTCCAAGATCTATCGAGGAATATTGAGTCATAAACAATACCATGTCTCATAGAAACTGGAATTCGTCCAATTTTATGTTTGTTATTAATCTATTTCAAATGTATTCAACTTGTCTGTGAGCTCCTGTAACTTAAGCGGTAGTAAGCTAGATCAAATCCAAGCTACCTGATTCAAACTCAGCGGCAAGTTGTTTAGAACTGAATTCGATTCCGTGGATTTTTACTAACGGTAAAATACAGACCTCACCGTTCATAAACAATGATAAACACTGAATGTCATAAGTGATGTCTGAACAACCCACGACTGGTTTACTGTGTTGATGGCTAAGTCTTGCTCAAAGGATATGCCATGATTTTCATTCACGTAATGCCTGTTTTGTGTGTAATCTTTTGATCATTTCTTCTCAGAGTATGTCCAACAGTGGTGGCTCGTCATTAGGAGAGGGGCCAAGGAGTGGGATCAGACCCCCAAAAATAATGTGTAATATGTATATATTCTTTTATATATTGAAATATAACCTAACCCAAAACCTCGATTTTTTCGAAAATATGTGTCTGGCGCCACAAACAAAAATGATCACGGCCTGATGTCCAACATATCTTCCATCTTTTCTTTCTTGTAACAGTTATTTTTGTTACTAATGGCTGACGATTTTATGTTCATTCAACTAACTTTCTATATCTGAAGTCATTTACCAACTCCTGCTGACATATGTTAGGATTGACATTGGAATAATATGGTAATGCTACGTGTTAATAATCATGTTTTTGTCTTGTGTTTAATCGAACAGTATACATGACATACAGAAGCCAGTCATGGACAATGCACACACACATCGATAAATCTCTGAGGGCCACAGAAATGTGATTTTATAGAAGAATGATGAGAATCCATGGACTGCTAAAATGACTAATGTTGAGGTGTTGAATGAGATCAAGACACAGAGAAAGCTTATCATCAATATCAGAAAGAGGCAGACATCATTTTTCGGGTATGTGATGAGGAGGGGAGGTTTAGAACACATTGTGACAACAGGTAAAATCAAGGGTAGACGAGACAGAGGAAGACAGAGAGAGAAATGTTGGATAGCCTGACTTCATGGCACGGTAGAGCGTCAACATCTGAGATGATAGCAAACACCGCCGACAGAGATTTGTGGAGATCCATGATCGCCTATGCCAGCCGGCATGGCACCTGATGATGATGATACATTACAACTTTCCAGCTGGACTTACACCATTGTTATAGATCTAGAATTGCGTACCAACGTATATATATATATATGTATCAATCCTAACATATGTCAGCGAGAGTTGGAAAATGATTCAAGATATAGAATCAGTTATCAGTTATATGAGGACTATCATCATAGCACTCCGGGCATAAAGATATAGAAAGTAAGTTGAGTGTATTTGAAAATAGATGTCTGCGAAAAATAATGAACATAAAATGGAACAAATTCAGAAGAAGTGATGAAATCAGAGAAATGCTCTTCTTGTCAAATTCTTCTTCTTCTGTGTTAACTGTCAAGAAACTATTCTTCTTGTCAAATTCTTCTTCTGCGTTAACTATTCAGAAACTATTCTTCTTGTCAAATTCTTCATCTGTCTTGATTGTTATATAACTATTTTTACCTTGTTCGCCTCTAAGTCACCGAGTATTTTATCAGAATTATCGTCAGGTCAAAATTCACAGTCTTCTCCATGTTTTTTCGATCAACATACTTTTCATCAACACTTCTTTATTCTCCAGTTGTAATTCATATTCTATAAAAGGTTAGCTTCTCGCATCTCGTTCCAAAGGAAACTCGATTCGATCCCTCGTGTAGACATCGGAATATTGATCCAGTGATCTTTGATCTCAGTGTAGGTGAGTTCTTAGCCCTATAAACGACAGACGATACAACGACAGACGATACAACGCAGGTAGAATGCTTAAGTTTAGCATGTAAAAGAACCATTGGCAGTTCAAAATCGAAAAAAGCAGATAGGAAAGCCGCTGCCCGGACGAAGATGGTCCTATCAATCAATCATTCTTTGACTAGAGGTCAAATTTCCCGGGCACTAATTAAATCAGAGACTCAGCGTCGTCATAGTGTGTGTGTGTGTGTGTGCACACTAGTTGACCTTATCTACATTCCAGAATGTAATTCTTGAAACAGGTCAAGTCCCTGCCACACAGTCTCATCCTGTCACGTGGCACATAGGCGCCCTGCTGATGACAAAGACCAGACTCGTTGTGTCTGTGACTGACGAATTGTATTCTCTATCTCCTTGTTCGTGTGTGTACTTGTGTTGCTATAGTGATTGAATGATTATTTGTCATGCAGTTGTAGAGATTAGAGAGGGGAGAAGGGAGGGGGAGATGGGGGATAGAGTAAGTGTTCATCAGTGTCGCATATATATCATCATTAGGTGCAGTGTCGGCTGGTAGGCGATATGGATCTCGCAAATCTCTGGTGTTGCTATCATCCCAGATATTGACGCTCCTCCGTGCCACGACTGAAAGTAGCTGCCCGTATGTTATGCTCTTTTCAACGACGACAGTACCACATACGCTCGCTGAAAACCCCCTTGATAAAGTGTTCTCACAGTGATTATCACCCTGATAAGTGTTCTCACAGTGGTTATCACCCTTGATAAGTGTCTCACAGTGATTATCATACATATAGTATGTTCCATCCGTGTGTAGCCCGGGTCACAGCCAACTCTAGATAACTAGGCCAGACAGCACATGGATTCTGACCTAGATCAGAAAAGGGGCTGGAAATTACAGATGTTCGATAGAAGACTGCACGCTTTTTTTGCAATTCCACTCAATTCTGTGAGTCTATAGTTATTTATTGGTGAAAATATTCATAAATTCCTTATTGTTAAACTTACCTTGTTGCATAATATAACTTCGATTTAGTATTTTGTGTTGATTTTAAAATGAATTCGTCTATATACACCAATACTGGAATGCGAGGTCACGTGGTGTAGTTGTGATCTGATTTCCATAATTCTTACCTGAGTCCAAAGGCCTAAGTTATAAATTGACTCTGCCGGGCCCACAAGAAAGCAAGAATAGTAACACTGTAACCTACAAGGCATGTCGTAAGAGACAACTGAGGTAGGGGACTAGGGAATCTATCCTAGTAAATAAAAAGCGTCGTAGAAATAGGATGTGCTGGCCTACTTGTAGACGCATAAATAGCACAACAATAAAATCGCTCTTAGGCTCAGATCACAAGAATCACAAATAGTGGTTTAACAAGTGGACGATATGGAACACATGAAGAAAATATGTTCAAAAACACAATGAACCAGCAGTAGAAATCTAATATATTTCTCTTATTCCTCCATCTAATTTATACAATGAACCAGCAGTAGAATTCTAATATATTTCTCTTATTCCTCAATCTAATTTATACAATGAACAGCAGAAATCTAATATATTTCTCTTATTCCTCCATCTATTTTATACAATGAACCAGCAGTAGAAATCTAATATTTTTTATTCCTCCATCTAATTTATACAATGAACCAGCAGTAGAAATCTAATATATTCTATTCCTCCATCTAATTATACAATGAACCAGCAGTAGAAATCTAATATATTTCTCTTATTCCTCCATCTAATTTATACAATGAACCAGCAGTAGAAATCTAATATATTTCTCTTATTCCTCCATCTAATTTATACAATGAACCAGCAGTAGAAATCTAATATATTTCTCTTATTCCTCCATCTAATTTATACAATGAACCAGCAGTAGAAATCTAATATATTTCTCTTATTCCTCCATCTAATTTATACAATGAACCAGCAGTAGAAATCTAATATATTTCTCTTATTCCTCCATCTAATTTATACAATGAACCAGCAGTAGAAATCTAATATATTTCTCTTATTCCTCCATCTAATTTATACAATGAACCAGCAGTAGAAATCTAATATATTTCTCTTATTCCTCCATCTAATTTATACAATGAACCAGCAGTAGAAATCTAATATATTTCTCTTATTCCTCCATCTAATTTATACAATGAACCAGCAGTAGAAATCTAATATATTTCTCTTATTCCTCCATCTAATTTATACAATGAACCAGCAGTAGAAATCTAATATATTTCTCTTATTCCTCCATCTAATTTATACAATGAACCAGCAGTAGAAATCTAATATATTTCTCTTATTCCTCCATCTAATTTATACAATGAACCAGCAGTAGAAATCTAATATATTTCTCTTATTCCTCCATCTAATTTATACAATGAACCACTTTACTATCACTAGATCAATAATCTGATTTTCAAAACTTTATAAAAATTCATTTTTCCTTTCTAATTTTCACTCTTAGGTCATGCCTTTTTACACTTAATTTGAAAACGTTATTAACCAGATGTTTCAAACAGTTACAGTACCAGATGTTTCAAACAGTTACAGTACCAGATGTTTCAAACAGTTACAGTACCAGATGTTTCTTTCAAACAGTTACAGTATCAGATGTTTCTTTCAAACAGTTACAGTAATGTCCGCTCAAAAGTTGAGGACTGCCGAGGTCACGGTAATGCATTTAACCCAAAATTGAGTAATGTGGTGATCAAGGAAATCGCTAGAGAGGAAAACCAATATCTCCATCAACAAACGCCCAGACTTTACATACACAGGGAGCATTTTGTCAGCAAACGGAAGAATAACTAACAAGATCCATCATGGATGCAATAAAGCAAATGAACTAATTTTCAAATGCAAACATGTCAACATAAATACTTAAAAGAGCACAATCTTTCTGCCAACATTACAATAGTGCCAAACCTGGATGCTGACATCAAATGATAGGTGACGCCTAGTCCTAACAGAGATGAAGTGTCTACACAGAATACTGGGAGTATCAAGAAGAAACCGGTTTAGAAATGAAGACATCTAGGAAAAAATAGGTAGAGCATCTAACCTACACTGAGATTAAGGATCTCTGGAGTAATATCCCGTTGGAGCTACGAAGGAGAGAGCAGAGTATAGATGTCTCAACGAGAGAGAGAGAACCAAGTATAGATGTCTCAACGAGAGAGAGAGAGAACCGAGTATAGATGTCTCAACGAGGAAGAACCGAGTATAGATGTCTCAACGAGGGAGAGAACCGAGTATAGATGTCTCAACGAAGGAGAGAACCGAGTATAGATGTCTCAACGAGAGAGAGAGAGAAGGTATAGATGTCTCAACGAGGGAGAGAACCGAGTATAGATGTCTCAACGAGAGAGAGAGAACCGAGTATAGATGTCTCAACGAGAGAGAGAGAGAACCGAGTATAGATGTCTCAACGAGAGAGAAGAAAACCAGTATAGATGTCTCAACGAGGGAGCGAGAGAGACGGGAGTATAGATGTCTCAACGAGAGAGAGAGAACAGAGTATAGATGTCTCAACGAGAGAGAGAACCGAGTATAGATGTCTCAACGAGGAAGAACCGAGTATAGATGTCTCAACGAGGGAAGAACCGAGTATAGATGTCTCAACGAAGGAGAGAAACCGAGTAGATGTCTCAACGAGAGAGAGAGAGAACCGAGTATAGATGTCTCAACGAAGGAGAGAACCGAGTATAGATGTCTCAACGAGAGAGAAGAGAACCAGTATAGATGTCTCAACGAGGAGAAAAACCCAGTATAGATCTCTCAACGAGAGAGAGAGAACCGAGTATAGATGTCTCAACGAGAGAGAGAGAGAACCAAGTATAGATGTCTCAACGAGAGAGAGAGAGAACCAAGTATAGATGTCTCAACGAGAGAGAGAGAACCGAGTATAGATGTCTCAACGAGAGAGAGAGAGAGAACCAGATAGATGTCTCAACGGGGAGAGAGCCAAGTATAGATGTCTCAAGCGAGAGAGAGAGACCGGAGTAGATGTCTCAACGGAGAGAGAGAGAAACCAGTATAGATGTCTCAACGGGGGAGAGAACCGAGTATAGATGTCTCAACGAGGAGAGAACCGAGTATAGATGTCTCAACGAGGAGAGAGAACCGAGTATAGATGTCTCAACGAGGGAGAGAACCGAGTATAGATGTCTCAACGAGGGAGAGAACCGAGTATACATGTCTCAACGGAGAGAGAACCGAGTATAGATGTCCCCAACGAGGAGAGAGAACCAGTATAGATGTCTCAACGAGGGAGAGAACCGGTATAGATGTCTCAACGAGGAGAGAGAGAACCAAGTATAGATGTCTCAACGAGGGAGAGAACCGAGTATAGATGTCTCAACGAGAGAGAACCGAGTATAGATGTCTCAACGAGGGAGAGAACCGAGTATAGATGTCTCAACGAGAGAGAGAACCGAGTATAGATGTCTCAATGAGGGAGAGAACCAAGTATAGATGTCTCAACGAGAGAGAGACCGAGTATAGATGTCTCAATGAGGGAGAGAACCGAGTATAGATGTCTCAACGAGAGAGAGAGAGAGAACCAAGTATAGATGTCTCAACGAGAGAGAGAGAGAACCGAGTATAGATGTCTCAACGAGAGAGAGAGACAAGTATAGATGTCTCAACGAAGGAGAGAACCGAGTATAGATGTCTCACGAGAGAGAAGACCAAGTATAGATGTGTCAACGAGAGAGAGAGAGACCGAGTATAGATGTCTCAACGAGGGAGAGAACCGAGTATAGATGTCTCAACGAGGAGAAAACCCTGAGTATAGATGTCTCAACGAGGAGAGAAGAGTATAGATGTCTCAACGAGGAGAGAACCAGTATAGATGTCTCAACGAGGAGAGACCGAGTATAGATGTCTCAACGAGAGAGAACCAGTATAGATGTCTCAACGAGGAGAGAACCGAGTATAGATGTCTCAACGAGAGAGAGAGAACCAAGTATAGATGTCTCAACGAGAGAGAGAACCAAGTATAGATGTCTCAACGAGAGAGAGAACCAAGTATAGATGTCTCAACGAGAGAGAGAACCAAGTATAGATGTCTCAACGAGAGAGAGAACCAAGTATAGATGTCTCAACTGAGAGAAAAACAAGTATAGATGTCTCAACGAGGGAGAGAACCAGTATAGATGTCTCAACGGGGGAGAGAACCAGTATAGATGTCTCAACGAGAGAGAGAACCAAGTATAGATGTCTCAACGAGGAGAGAACCAGTATAGATGTCTCAACGAGAGGGGACCAGTATAGATGTCTCAACGAGAGAGAGAAACCGAGTATAGATGTCTCAACGAGAGAGAGAACCAGTATAGATGTCTCAATGAGGAGGAGAACCGAGTATATATGACCCCAACGAGGAGAACCGAGTATAGACTCAACGAGGAGAGAACCGAGTATAGATGTCTCAACGAGAGAGAGAGAACAAAGTATAGATGTCTCAACGAGAGAGAGAGAGAACCAAGTATAGATGTCTCAACGAAGGAGAGAACCGAGTATAGATGTCTCAACGAGGGAGAGAACCGAGTATAGATGTCTCAGAGGAGAAGAAAACCAGTATAGATGTCTCAGCAGGGAGAGAGAACCGAGTATAGATGTCTCAACGAGGGAGAGAACCGAGTATAGATGTCTCAACGAGGGAGAGAACCGAGTATAGATGTCTCAACGAGGGAGAGAACCAAGTATAGATGTCTCAACGAGAGAGAGAACCAGTATACATGTCTCAACGAGAGAGAAAGAACCAGTATAGATGTCTCAACGAGGAGAGAAACCGAGTATAGATGTCTCAACGAGAGAGAGAAGACCGAGTATAGATGTCTCAACGAGGAGAGAGAACTAGTATAGATGTCTCAACGAGAGAAAAGAGAACCAAGTATAGATGTCTCAACGAGAGAGAGAAACCAAGTATAGATGTCTCAACGAGAGAGAGAACGAGTATAGATGTCTCGAGAGAGAGAACCGAGTATAGATGTCTCAACGAGAGAGAGAAAACCGAGTATAGATGTCTCAACGAGGAGAGAACCAGTATAGATGTCTCAACGAAGGAGAGAACCGAGTATAGATGTCTCAACGAGGAGAGAACCAGTATAGATGTCTCAACGAGGGAGAGAACCAGTATAGATGTCTCAACGAGAGAGAGGGGAGAACCAAGTATAGATGTCTCAACGAGAGAGAGAGAGAACCGAGTATAGATGTCTCAACGAGAGAGAGAAGAATAGTATAGATGTCTCAACGGGGGAAAAGGAGAACCGAGTATAGATGTCTCAACGAGAGAGAGAGAGAACCGAGTATAGATGTCTCAACGAGAGAGAGAGAGAACCGAGTATAGATGTCTCAACGAGAGAGAGAGAACCAAGTATAGATGTCTCAACGAGAGAGAGAACCGAGTATAGATGTCTCAACGAGAGAGGGGACCGAGTATAGATGTCTCAACGAGAGAGAGAGAACCGAGTATAGATGTCTCAGCAGGAGAGAGAACCAAGTATAGATGTCTCAACGAGAGAGAGAACCGAGTATAGATGTCTCAACGAGAGAGAACCAAGTATGATGTCTCAACGAGAGAGAGAACCGAGTATAGATGTCTCAACGAGAGAGAGAACCAAGTATAGATGTCTCAACAGAGAGAGATGAGTATAGATGTCTCAACGAGGAGAGAACCAAGTATAGATGTCTCAACGAGAGAGAGAAACGAGTATAGATGTCTCAACGAGAGAGAGAACCGAGTATAGATGTCTCAACGAGAGAGAGACCCGAGTATAGATGTCTCAACGAGAGAGAGAGAGAGAACCAAGTATAGATGTCTCAACGAGAGAGAGAGAACCAAGTATAGATGTCTCAACGGGAGAGAGAGAACCAAGTATAGATGTCTCAACGAGAGAGAGAACCGAGTATAGATGTCTCAACGAGGAAGAACGAGTATAGATGTCTCAACAGAGAGAGAACCGAGTATAGATGTCTCAACGAGGAGAGAGAGAACCAAGTATAGATGTCTCAACGAGAGAGAGAACCAAGTATAGATGTCTCAACGAGAGAGAGAACCAAGTATAGATGTCTCAACGAGGGAGAGAGAACCGAGTATAGATGTCTCAACGAGAGAGAGAACCGGTATGATGTCTCAACGAGGGAGAGAACCAGTATAGATGTCTCAACAGGGAGAGAGAACCGAGTATAGATGTCTCAACGAGAGAGAGAAACCGAGTATAGATGTCTCAACGAGAGAGAGAGAACCAAGTATAGATGTCTCAACGAGAGAGAGAAACCAAGTATAGATGTCTCAACGAGAGAGAGAGACCGAGTATAGATGTCTCAACGAGGGAGAGAGAACGGAGTATAGATGTCTCAACGAGAGAGAGAACCGAGTATAGATGTCTCAACGAGAGAGAACCAAGTATAGATGTCTCAACGAGAGAGAGAGACCCGAGTATAGATGTCTCAACGAGAGAGAGAACCGAGTATAGATGTCTCAACGAGGGAGAGAGAGAACCGAGTATAGATGTCTCAACGAGAGAGAAGAGAGAACCAAGTATGATGTCTCAACGAGAGAGAGAAACCAAGTATAGATGTCTCAACGAGAGAGAGAGAACAAGTATAGATGTCTCAACGAGAGAGAGAAACGAGTATAGATGTCTCAACGAGAGAGAGAACTGGTATAGATGTCTCAACGAGAGAGAGAACCAAGTATAGATGTCTCAACTGAGAGAGAGAAGAGAACCAAGTATAGATGTCTCAACAGAGAGAGAGAACCAAGTATAGATGTCTCAACGAGGAGAGAGAACCGAGTATAGATGTCTCAACGAGGAGAGAACCGAGTATAGATGTCTCAACGAGAGAGAGAGAACCAAGTATAGATGTCTCAGCAGAGAGAGAGAGAACCAGTATAGATGTCTCAACGAGAGAGAGAACCAAGTATAGATGTCTCAACGAGAGAGAGAAACGAGTATAGATGTCTCAACGAGAGAGAGAACCGAGTATAGATGTCTCAACGAGAGAAGAAGAGTATAGATATCCAGCGAGGGAAGAACCGAGTATAGATGTCTCAACGAGGAGAGAACCAGTATAGATGGCTCAACGAGAGAGAGAGAGAACCGAGTATACATGTCTCAACGAGAGAGAAACCAGTATAGATGTCTCAACGAGAGAGAGAACCGAGTATAGATGTCTCAACGAGAGAGAGAACCAAGTATAGATGTCTCAACGAGAGAGAGAGAAACCAAGTATACATGTCTCAACGAGAAAAGAACCGAGTATAGATGTCTCAACGAGAGAGAGAACCAGTATAGATGTCTCAACGAGAAGAAACCAAGTATAGATGTCTCAACGAGAGAGAGAACCGAGTATAGATGTCTCAACGAGAGAGAGAGACCAAGTATAGATGTCTCAACGAGGAGAGAAACCGAGTATAGATGTCTCAACGAGAGAAGAACGAGTATAGATGTCTCAACGAGAGAGAGAACCAAGTATAGATGTCTCAACGAGAGAGAACCGAGTATAGATGTCTCAACGAGGGAGAGAACCAAGTATAGATGTCTCAACGAGAGAGAGAGAACCAAGTATAGATGTCTCAACGAGAGAGAGAGAACCGAGTATAGATGTCTCAACGAGAGAGAGAGAACCAAGTATAGATGTCTCAACGAGAGAGAGAACCGAGTATAGATGTCTCAACGAGAGAGAAAACCGAGTATAGATGTCTCAACGAGAGAGAGAGAGAACCAAGTATAGATTTTTCCCAACGGGGGAGAGAGAACCGAGTATAGATATCTCAACGAGGGAGAGAACCAAGTATAGATGTCTCAACGAGGAGAGAGAACCAAGAAAGATGTCTCAACGAGAGAGAACCGAGTATAGATGTCTCAACGAGAGAGAGAGAACCAAGTATAGATGTCTCAACGAGAGAGAGAACCGAGTATAGATGTCTCAGCGAGAGAGAGGAGCCGAGTATAGATGTCTCAACGAGAGAGAGAGACCGAGTATAGATGTCTCAACGAGAGAGAGAGGGAACCGAGTATAGATGTCTCAACGAGAGAGAACCGAGTATAGATGTCCCCAACGAGAGAGAGAACCAAGTATAGATGTCTCAACGAGAGAGAGAGACCGAGTATAGATGTTTCAACGAGAGAGAGAACCAAGTATAGATGTTTCAACGAGGGAGAGAGAACCGAGTATAGATGTTTCAACGGAGAGAGAGAACCGAGTATAGATGTCTCAACGAGAGAGAGAAACCAAGTATAGATGTCTCAACGAGGAGAGAACGAGTATAGATGTCTCAACGAGGAAGAGAACCGAGTATAGATGTCTCAACGAGGGAGAGAACCGAGTCTAGATGTCTCAACGAGAGAGAGAACCGATTACATATGGAACAAAAGGCGACCACCTATTCTCCAACCCCAACAGAGACTCTTTTTGGCAGTGCTACATGGTAGCGACTGATGAGCAAAACACCGAACCACGTTGATAATCGGTAGCAACCGATGAGCAAAACACCGACCCAAGTTGATAAGCTGCAACCGATGAGCAAAACATCGAACCACGTTGATAAGCGGTAGCAACCGATGAGCAAAACACCGAACCACGTTGATAAGCGGTAGCGACCGATGAGCAAAACACCGAACCACGTTGATAAGCGGTAGCGACTGATGAGCAAAACACCGAACCACGTTGATAAGCGGTAGCGACTGATGAGCAAAACACCGAACCACGTTGATAAGCGGTAGCAAACCGGATGAGCAAAACACCGAACCACGTTGATAAGCGGTAGCGACCGATGAGCAAAACACCGAACCACGTTGATAAGCGGTAGCGACTGATGAGCAAAACACCGAACCACGTTGATAAGCGGTAGCGACTGATGAGCAAAACACCGAACCACGTTGATAAGCGGTAGCGACCGATGAACAAAACACCGAACCACGTTGATAAGCGGTAGCGACTGATGAGCAAAACACCGAACCACGTTGATAAGCGGTAGCAACCGATGAGCTCTGCTACACAAAACACCGAACAAAGTTTCATCAA